>VYZM01003173.1:53119-94372 GCA_013398915.1 Dromas ardeola
TGAGCAAGATGTGAATCATCTGCTAAAAGCCATGTTTTGTTCTTTTCTGCTCTGCCTGGATTTGGGTAAAAAGCTTTGCAGGGTAAACTGGCAAAAGAAGAGTTTCTTGACAAAGACAGCTTTTGGACACGGTGCAGCAAAGGTGCCAATAAGACCAATGGGCTAAGATTTTTCAATGGGAACTAGTTATTTCATCTAATTACTGAAAACTTAGGGGCATTCTTTTTAGAGGACAAATGTCTAGCTCAGTTATTGCCTTTGCGCATGAATAACAACAGTATATGTAATTTATAATAGCAGATACTTAAAGAGTTAGGAAACAAGCAAGCATTAGGAAAAGAGCCAAAATGTAATTATTGGGTTTTGGAAAGAGACTTTTCCTATGGACAGGTTTATTTCCTCAACAATTTTCTGCCAATGGCTTCTTAGCTCTTGGGAAAAGAAAATGGTGATTGATCAGTGCTTCAGATAAGATACATGACAAGACAAGGACTATACAGTTGTGCAAAGAATAATAAAAAAAAAATATTTGGTAGATGTTATTCCCACCTACATTTCCTGACTCTAAATGCAGTGGACTGTCTTGACTGAGCACAGCTCATAATTCTTTTTCATAAAAATAAGCAATTTATAGAAAATGCTTTTTCTACCAAAATGAAAATTTCCAGTGGCATTTAATTTTTTGATCATACCTCTTTTTTTCTAATTAAAAAATTCAAAAGCCATTGGAACGTTCAAGAAGTCTCATTGCAATCGCGAAACAAAATCACATTCTTTCAGTTTATGCTTTTTCCCCTTGGAGACTGGGAAAAGTTTTTTCCTTGCCTCCTTAAGTAAAATTAAATTTTGTTTAAAGTATTCAAAATTTTCACTACACATTTTGTATTGTGCAAAGTGTTTTCATTTTTCTTGAAATGTTTCATACTTTCCAGTCATTTCCATTATCACATTGTCTGCATGGTCGCAGTCAGGAAAGTGAATCAGAACAAGCTACGGTGGAAATTTTCTACACTATGCTCATATTCACTCCGGCTCCAGTTGTGACTATGGTATTTTTGAATAAGAATTTCCACACAGGGGTTTAGTGAAGTTTGACTAATTGACTTTTAGAGTGCATGCAGTTCAAGTTTCCTGGGTTCACTCCCATGGATAAGCTCTATTTCTGTATCCTTCACTTTCTAGCCCAACTTGCTTTGTAATGTCATACATTATTAAATAGCTAGGATAAAGCCTTCTTAAAATCACAGTGAATAACTCTAATAGTAGAGATGTCAAGCAAATATAGTGATTACTGTGACGTTTCTAACTCATGGGGGAATTGTGATGCTTAATAAGTTAATGTTTCTAAATTTCAGATGAAAGAGGTTATAAGTTCAAAGTATTATTGTTTCTGTCTTCTCCAAAATATATTATCCCCATTAATTTCAAAGAGAAATCAGCATAGTTGTAGTGCTCACATTTAAGGTACATTTCTTTTTTTTTTCTTTATTTTTCAGTAAACAACAAAGCCACTGATACTGCAATCAGAGCTATCAGCCAAGCATTCATGCACCAACAAACCTGGACACACATAAAGCGGAAAGACAACAGTGAAAGAGTCATTTCAGTTCTCAGCTTTCAAGAACATTATAAACAGAGCAAATAGTATGTAAGAACAGGAAAAACATGGTTTTGCCTTTCCCTTTGCAGTACACAGTTAAAATGGATTTACACACTTCACCCATTGTCCGGCTGAGCCATACTTACAGCTTTTCCCCTTTTTCAATAAGAGCTTCTTCTGCTTGAAAATACTGATTACTAAGGAATGGAGCAGTTACTCTTCCTTTACTCAATTGCCCTTTCCCCTTCCCTTCCCTTCCCTTTCCTTTTTATTTTTCCCCTGAAAAAGACAACATGCAAAAACATCACAGAGTAGCTGCTGCAGCAGAAACAAGTAAACAAAGTCACTCTTCTCTCTGTAGACAGGCCTTCTCCATGGGGGAAAAAAAAGTGCACTAACCAGTGGGGCACTGCTAAGACACTTCAGGGAAGAAGTGACACCCTGTTGGTTACCATTGTACACCAGTGAGAATGTTTTTCTTGATACCATCTTCCTATGCAGGATGTTAAGTTCCACACAAGAATTAAATTCACCTCTGGGGAGTACAATAGCCGCCCTGCTGCCATGATGGAGAAGCCTGAGGATGAAGAGACCTTTACTGGGATCAAGAGCAAATACAGTCCAAATTCAGATCCCAGTTTTTACCGGACTATATGAACAAACTTGCCTGAGGCTGATAGAGTGAATTCGTTTCTAACGTGTAACAAGGAGATCAGAACCAGGCATTCACAGTAAAATGTGATTGCTAATACAACAGACAACAAAAGAGATTTCCAAAACGATAATCTAACGGATCTGTGATTTCACTGTGAAGAAATTCATATTAAATTAACATAGAGCAGTTCAGCTTCAAAAAAAATACAGCAACTGAAACTTTTTTACCTGAACCACACTGCAAAGGAACAGAAATGCTTTTTGCTGTTTGAGGGACTGAATTATATCTTTATATTAAAAAAACTATAAACATCGTATTACGACTAAAGCATACTGTAAAAATAAGACAGCATTTGAAATGAATTTTATTATTCTGATGCCACTGTTACATATAAAATCAGTTTGTTAACACAACCGATGTTAGACCGAAAGGATAGCATCCAATTATTGAAACAACATTTTTATGCTCTAACATTATCAGAATTGACCTGTAAAATACAGAGATTGCTAAATGTATCAGTTTGTAATCAGAGATTGCTTTCAATTTGGAAGTGACTAGAGGAGGCAATTTTTCTGCCAAAACAGAAAATGCAGATTTAAGTCAAACAAAGACTTTGGTAAATATGACTTGACTTGACTGAATTATTTTGACTGTTGCATAAAATAACTCCAATTTAATTTTAAAAACTTTCTTTTCTCTTTTGAGATTCTATGGCGCTTTAAAATCTAACTGTATTTAAAAATATTTTCAAGACACCAGATAAGAAACATACTTTGTATTAAACTAAACATTCTTTCTGCCTCTAAACTATACTTAAACACATTTTTTAAATTATTAGCAGATTAAAAATCGGTTTATTTTTCCGCAGCTACAAATGAGTTGAGCACATCCCTTATCCTATCGCAAGTGTCAGTATTAGTTATTCAATGAGCCCAAGAGCGATCTACAACTTCAGTGTCACTCCTGCAAAACAGATGAGAAAAAAATAACTAAGCGTTCAACCTACAGTGATGAAACAGCATCAGGGCAAAGACCAGAGGCCCATAATGTGTAGATGGTAGAACATGAAGCCACCTTCCTGCTATGCCACTGCAATTAGAGTGGCATTCCTCTGCTCAGCAATACACCCAGCTCACCCTGCTTTGGGTTTCATGGTACGGAGGTACATTTCACTGTATTACGCTTCTTTACCTTTTCAAGTTTCTCCTTTCGAGGTTGTCAAATCATTTCTAGATACTCCTCCGACGGCCAGGATAATATCACCCCTCTGGGTATTGGTACCAAGACAGGTCAAGAGCAACTGTCAGACTACCCAGACTTAAGCCCAGATGTCAGACTTATTTATGGTGTTTAAATTCAGAGTAACGCCACTCACTTCAGTGCATCATTCCAGTTTCATTTAGGTATGGAATTATATTATTTCATTTTCATCCTGTGCTAAACTATCATCTATAGGACTTTCCAAGCTTGAATTTTCTACAAGGGAAACAATTTTTTTTTCCTGTTATTTACCAAGAAAAAAAAAAAGAAAAAAAAAGAAATTAAATGTTAAGAGACAATTTATAGACACAGATTATTTGGTTGCGTCTTTCTGGCTGCATGAATTTATCTGAGGAAACAAACATATATAACGATGCCACTTCAAATTTGATTCAGAAGGGATATTTTGTTGTTTAGGTGAGTCACTATGTCACATCGCATTATCGAGTGGCACAACCCCATGTTCCTAATTCACAAAAGTCTGTCTCCTTGTTCAAAACCAAAAGTGGCATAAACCCATTTATAATTTAAGTAAGTTGCTGGCAGTTCCTAAAATGGCTTTCCTGGAGAATAATGAGATAGACCGGTGGGCTAAGAAACATGATAAGTGACTGCACAGTATAAGGCATAATGAATAGTTGCTCTGTCCCTGGCAGGAGAATACAGTACCAGAGAACCCTGTCATGCAATGTCTTTTATGGCAAATCATAAATTAAAAGAGATCTTTATTGTGAAAGCTTCTGTCACTACAAGGAGGAAGAATAGTATAATGCCACATTTCTTTCCAGGATTGCAAATCAAGGCCAAGATCTCTCCTAATGTAAATGATGTCAATCCATTCATTTCAGCTGAGTTTTACCCACGTTTATCAGCAGAAGAAGTCATAAGCTGCTTCTGTTTTAATTTAACTGAAGTATCGATTCTCCAAAATTGTTATGTTAAATAGCATTACAGTGTCTCCCTGTAAAAGACAATCTGGCATAAAAAGCTGATTCGGTGTATAAGTCAATGGGAACAGACAAGAGGATGGGCATTAGGGAGATGAAAAAACCACTAGTTGAATTTATAAGGCCAGAGACGTATCTGTCTTCTAGTGTAATTGCCTCAGATGATCAGCAGAAATTACAATAATCAATTACAGCCAACACAAAAGGAAATCTAGCAACAGCTCCAAAATAAAACGTTAATTATTTTACTAATCTTTCTCTTTCACTGCTCATAACTTAAGGGGAAAAAAAGATCTAATTTAGGCTTAACTTAGGTAGAAATAGCAGCAAGTTGCCAATACATCTTCTTCAGAATTCCAGAGGTGCTCATCAGGACAGCCAAATTTTTAGTCACCTTACAGAAGTGTGACTAACCCACTGCCCACACATTTTACAGCCTGGACCGATGCTCCAGGAAAATATGTTACAAGCACAGTTTATGTGTTTTTTCCATACATTTTGTCTGAATCTCTTGTTTCTTTCCTGTCAAATTGCTTTCATTTGGAAGCATATTCATACCCTTACACATTTGTATTTAAGTGCATACACGTTTGTATATACACGTATGTATATGCAGGAGGAGAGGCGGACTGACCAAAGATTCAGTCCACTCAGGACTGAATTTGCTTACACAGTCTGTTCTTGTTGTTTTGCCCCGTTCCGGGCACCATTAGTATCTCTCAGTTTTATTTCAGACCAAACTATGCCCCAGACTGTGTTTGGTAACTTACACTCTCCTCCTGCCCGGGCCAGTCATGGAAACTGCAGAGCCCTGTCACCGCCGATGCTCACCGTTCTTTAACGCAACACCAAGGACAGCTATATCAGTGGCTCACTCTCATTCAATAAAAAATACTGGAAAAACAGGCCTTAGAGGATGATGTTGTGAATATTCTTAGCACCCTGAAAAGTCTATTTGTGAGGTGGGAGGAATGCAAGTAAGTGTGGGCAACAGAGCATTGCTCGTGAAATCATTGGGTAGGTGTGCGCGGAAGCAGGCAGATAGGTGTGTGTTTCTGTTACATTGAACTGATGGGCATGGGTTAGTGCTGCTTTGGGAACTGTGTCTGTACCTTAGCGAGGTGTGCACCAGAACTAAGGTTTATTGCCTTTCAGCAGTGCTAAAGACTGGCGAGGACTGGAACTGGCTTGTATTTAGCCAGTTCATATCACGGCATTGTAAACACGTATCTGCACACACACACACATCTATCTAAGTAGACATATCCACGCATGTTGTCTGCAAGGGTTAAAAATTAAACTGGCAGATGGTCCTTGAGCTGAGAGCATACTGATATTGAAATAAAGTACATGAAATCCTTATGACCAAAACTTCAATGTAGAAGTATTTCTTGCTAGCCACAAACACACTTCTAATAGAAGAATTTTCTATCAAGTGAAAAAACCTCAGGTAGTATTTCCTCAAGGACAAATACTCTCATAATAGCACTTACTTGGACAGAGGAAACCAGAATTATTCGTTTATTCTCCCATACTGGAGTTCCATGGAATACTATGAACTCCTTCTGCCTTCAATAGGAGCTACTCACGCCCATACGCTTTATTCATGCCAGACTATGATTTATAGTTTCATATCACTAATCAGGTATTTCCCTCTTGTATTCATTTAATTATACCATATTAATAAACCTTGACTTTTAGACAGAAGTTCTGTGAGGTGTATTCTCAACATGATACGCATATAACTCCCCATAGCATCATCAGTAGTTAGGCACATGTGGAGAACTGATTATAGCCTTAGGTTTTTAGCTGTTGCCAGCTTACTTTTAGATTTTTCCTCTGGTGATTTCTCGAGCACCAACACACATACTGCAGTTCCTCTTTTTGCTGAAAACCTTCCTAGGAACAGTACTAAAAAGATCAATTTATGCAAAATAGAATTTTAATCTAGAAAATGCATATTTGAGGCACTGCATGATGAGAGAAATAACCTCAAAGTACAGCCAAAGAGGTTACAAAAGCAGGTCACAGAGATCTGGTTTCCTGGGGAGCTTCTGTACCTTAGAAAAATGTAAGCAGTTACTGGCAGCTCCAAACCGCACACATTAAATGCGTCTACAAAGGATTTTGACAGGTCTCTACAAATCTAAGACGTTCTGTCATAACAGAACATTTCCAGTTTTACGGCAAGACAGAGGTAAGAAGCAGAATAGTTTCGGTGCAATTGTTCCATACTGAATGAACGCTCCTTTGGACAAATATTCATTTATGCTAAGGTCACTTGCAAATCTCTGGATAGTCTAAAAATATCTTCATTTCATTTACTACCTTTTCACTGTTTGTTTTTTTTTTTTCTATAATGACCGGATATTATGTCCCACTATAATTATATTGGTGATATATTTGAATTCTGCTGCAGAATTCAAGGTTAGATCAGAAATGTTCAGCTAGCCAAGCTGAAAGTCAGGTATGGGTTAGCTGGGTTTTTTCCCGCCTGTGTATTTTTGTGTTCATTCAGAAACACCTCAAGACAGAGTCCTAAAATACTCCCATAGTATCTGTGGCTAAGAAAGGTGTCCAGAATAACAAGCAACAGAAGAATCCAAAGGTTTACATGAAGTGATGGACGAGTTCTGTTTTCAGAGACCAGTTTCAATCTCAATCTCCTGCAAACAAAAAAGACAGCAAAGAAGATAACTGGAGACACAGCAAAAGGCATTTATCTCCTGGTGTGCTCTGACTCAGTTTTGCCACAGTGAAAAGGTACGCTGGAAACCCTCTTTAATCCGTGTGCTGGGCCCTTGCTGGTGATGGCAATGAATAGGTATTCATCACCAGTCAGGGAATTTCATGCAAAGACGGAGAGGATCTACCTGGACAGTCGCAAGGCCCTACTCAAAATAATCATCTTTAGAAACACACAGTTTTAGTACCTGGCATCGCTGGATTCTCTTTGAATTCGTACGCACCTTCTTTGGAAGGACCGTAGAAAATGAGGTGGTGGTGAATACTACTTCTTTTCTCTGAAAGCCTTGTAAGTACACAGAGTCAAAGCACCTGACCTCCTTTCTTTTCATGCTCAGCACGCACATGAGTCTGGAAACAGAGGTTTGAAAAGTTGTTTCTGAGGAAAAAGAAAAAAAAAAGAAAAAAAAGAAAAGGAAAGGGAAAAAGAAAAAAAAAAGAAAAAAGACTGGCCTGTGAAAATCTGTCTCCATGACAAATTCCATGAAGTGAGCTGCCTTCCACAATGAAAATGAGAAATCCTGTTTGAATAGTTCATCTTGATTATGTTCAGAACCAAAGAGAATATAATCAACTGGATCCCAAAGATGATCAAATATGGCAGTCTAGTACCTACATATCTGAATTTACAGCTAAGGATATCTCAGAAATTAAGCTTTTCCTATGTTGCTCGGGGAGATAAAGGTTCGGTGTCTTTTTCTGCAAGTTCAGGTATGGCTTTCTAACACCCCAGGCTAGCCATCATCTCAGAGGATTTTTGTTTCTACCCAGATGTTCCAAACAGAGGAAGAGAACATCTGAAATATCAAAAGCTTTCATGACTCAGGAAAGCCACTTCCCACATCGCTTCCCTCCCAGCAGCCCACAGGAAGAAAATATTCACAATGAAGGACAAGCCTAACTCAGCTGCACCTGTTAGAGAGCTACTCCATGCATGCACATAGAAATGTGAATGTCAAAAATAAAGCAGGTCCATGATTCCCTCACTGCCAGCCTTAGGACAACAGTACTGTTGTCTTTCTGTAGGTTGAGCCAGTGGATTCCCCCTTCCTCACTGGCCTAACAGGACTCAGCACCGAGTGTATCTATCCAAGCACCAAAAAGGAGGAGTAAATTTTACCTACATTCAAGCATCTCTTTGTTTTAACTAGTAGCCACCAGAAAAAGCACATAGTTAATTTGCTGTGTTCCTGAACTCAACATTCAAGTGTTGTCACTTTTTCTAGGAGACAGAGATCAAGAGTTTGGCATATTTTTAAAAAGGCAAAGTCAAAATGGCAGTTTGCTTTCCTTTTTTATTTGTTTTTTTTTTATTTTTTTTAAAGGCAATAATAACTTTTGATTTAATTTGATTCTGTTATTTTCTTAACCAGGCCTTCATAAACTGAGAGACATTTGACAGTAAGCTGGAAAAACATCATGCAGGTGAGCTAGACCACCTTAGAATTTAAAACACAGTTACTTTGAAAATATTAACTGTTAGATCTGTTTATGTTTAATCTTTTGCTTTTTTTCATACCTATTTCCTATTACTTAGAGAGATTTTCTCTTTAAATAACACACTAATGAAGATGTTCTAAGATGTTCACGTTAATGTTAATTACATTTGTGATTAAAAAGGAAAAAAAATAAATCTAAGAGTTCAGTACAGCAACATTTCTTCTGCAACATTTACTTGATATTGAGATTAGCCATAAAATGCCAGTGTCTTGCACTCTGTTCCCTGCATGCTGAAATATCAAGTGGTACTTCCATGTTAGTGAATCAATACACCTATTAGAAAAATGGCATTTTCTCAAATGTACCAGTACGTTCAAGTACAAGATGGTTCTAGAAACGGAAAGCATCAAACGTTTATCTGTAAGCCAGACATTGCTTTTCCCAAGTAGTAAGTGACAGGACAAGAGGGAACGTCTCAAGTTGCACCAGGGGAGGTTTAGGTTGGATATTAGGAAAAATTTCTTCACTGAAAGGGTTATCAAACATTGTCACAGGCTGCCCAGGGAAGTGGTGCAGTCACCATCCCTGGAGGTATTTCAAAGGCGTGTAGACGTGGTGCTGAGGGACATGGTTTAGTGGTAACTTGGCAGTGCTGGGTTAACGGTTGAACTCAACGATCTCAAAGGTCTTCTCCAGCTTAAATGATTCTATGAGTCCATTGGTATCACTCCATGTAACTCCTTTACGGTCAGCCTGACCTGACCCCATTTTATGTCAGCTGAGAGTCTGGATATAAGATAGAATGGTGACGACATTTATAGAACTAAATTCTGAATCTAGGCCCTTGCCTTATTTTCATTTTCTTGGTTATCAAGCAATGTGTTATACTCTATATCTACTTTTTTTAATTGACTTAGGTTAGGAAGGGTAAGATTGTGAAAATGTTTACAAGATTAGTAAGTGAACACCCCTTCACTGTTTTGGTTACCTGGAAATTATCTCTTAAAAATACAGTAATAAACAGTCTCTTCAGTTACTCAGATAAAATAAAGTAATTCACCCATGGCATGATTTTATGAGTCTAGCTACATGGAGTTATGTACATAAAATCAGAGCTAACAGATTTGCACCGTATAGTACTCAGCAACAGTCTAGTTTACAAAATGTATATTGTGTACAAAATTACATCAAAAAATGTATAGTGTGCAGTACACATACTATTTGTACTCACATACAGCCACATCAGATGGACTCAATAAGAGATTAATTTTTTAAAAGTGACAAAAATTGAAACTTTAGTTACAGGTTTGATTTTCAGAAAGTGCTGATAAGATACTTGCAGAAATTCAGAAATCTTAAGAGTTATTGTCCACAAACTGAGACATTTCAAACCCATGGGAAGAAATTTTGAACGCCCCCCACCCCACCCCCCAAAAAAAAAGTCTTGTTGTTCTTACTTTTGTGCAGAATGTTCTTCACAGCCATACCAAGACACTTGGCCTTTTTCTCAGAGCAGGACTTTGCAGCTAGTAGTTCATTACCATATTGCATATCACTTTGTCCTTTGATTATAACTGGAAGGCAAGGAAAACATCAATATATGCAGCTTCTGATATACAGATGCAATTCAGTAACTCACACTGGTGTAACTGTACATTGCAGCTGACTGCTGCTTTATAGGATCTTAGAGGACTTTGCTGGAAAGTTTGTAATAAAATGGTTATTCCTTTAAAACAATATTCAACCTGTTCTGGAAAAAAATATCTTCCTCTGTTAAGAAAACATGTAGGGTTTGCTTATCTTTTATCAAGTATTTCATGTGTTTGTGTTTATCTACTTGTTTTGTACTTAAACTGCCCATTTCTAATCATGCAAGTGTTCAGTGCCTTTTAGGCATCTGGTCCCCTTTGTTTCCTCTGCAATGTTTGTTATTGCCCATGACAGATCTTTTTCTTAGACTGCTAAGCAACACAGAAGGCTAATCTAGAGCAGCATTGCTCTTGCTAAGTAATTTAGATGAAATCGATATTCATTAACATTGGTAATTCACCACATGAGGGCATGGTGTTTTAAAAAAACCTCTAAAAGACAGACCAGCGAAGAAGTAGAAAATGTTACCCACATAGATAAGACACACCACATCCATTTTCTACACCCTCCTTGGACAATCCATATTGGTTTTTAATCACTCACATTGCAATTTTTTCCTTCTGCCCAGTTGGAATGCCTTCTGGTTTAAATTCACGGAATCACGGAATTTGAGAGTTGGAAGGGACCTCTAGAGACCATCTAGTCCAACTCCCCTGCTAAAGCAGGATTGCCCAGAGCACGTTACTCAGGGCTGCATCCAGGCGGGTCTTGAAAGTCTCCAGAGAAGGGGACTCCACACCCTCCCTGGGCAGCCTGTGCCAGTGCTCTGTCACCCTCACCGTAAAGAAGTTTTTCCTCATATTTGATCGGAACTTCCTGTGTTCCAGCTTGTGCCCGTTACCCCTCGTCCTGTTAGTGGAAACCACTGACAAGAGCCTGGCTCCATCCTCCTTCAACCCACCCTTTAGACACTTGTAAACATTAATAAGGTCTCCCCTCAGCCTTCTCTTCTCCAGGCTAAAGAGTCACAGCTCTCTCAGCCTTTCCTCCTAAGGGAGATGCACCAATCCCTCAATCATCTTTGTTGCCCTACGCTGGACTCTCTCCAGTAGTTCCCTGTCTCTCTTGAACTGGGGAGCCCAGAACTGGACACAGTATTCCAGTTGTGGCCTCACCAGTGCAGAGCAGAGGGGGAGAATGACCTCCCTTGACCTGCTGGTCACACTCTTCCCTGTGCAGCCCAGAATCCTGTTGGCCTTCTTGGCAACAAGGGCACATTGCTTGCTCAATTTGTAACCATTGCCTCTTCCCATTTTGCTGCAAGCCTCCTTGATCCTGTTTGCTGAATTCTTTTTTCTTCCTGATGGCCACAACTTCTGCCTAGCCAGCTTCCAATCTGGGCTCACTCCCAACAATTTTCCTTCTTCTCCTGTGGTCAGACTGAGTTTTTGGTAGAAATCTCATGGTCACAATGATTTCTTTCATCTTTACCTTCACCAATATCACATAATAGATTCTTTCTTCATAACATCTCTGTGATATGGCTTTTCCCAGCCTTGCAAATAGGTAAAACATTCAATAAAGCTGTGATCATGCTGTATCTTTAGAGTGCAACATCCTTTGGTACAAAACAGCATATTCCTGTGAAGAGCTTCATTAACTTTTTTTCAGAATTAGGGGGGTTTGTTTGCGTTTTGTTAAAGTACATAAATAAATTCAGAAAAAAAAACCAGAAAACACCCTAATTTTTCTGTCTCTACCCAGTTCTTCTCCATTTTTCAGTGTCTTATGCCCTATAGCACCTGACTACATGAAGTCAAAACAGGAAAATTAAAGGAAAATTAAAAACGTGGAAAAATGTCAGTGTAACTGGATTTTCTATATTGAGTGTTATGTGCACAAGTGTAGAGCAGTCTGGTCAACTGTATTTTTCCTTTAATTAATGATATCAGGGAAAAAAAGTTTTCATTTATCTAGGAATATTACCTTTCTTGTGAAATCATTAAAACAAAAAAAGAAATAGAAACAATCTGAATTTTGATTAAATGTTTCATTCTGAAATATCTGAGTTTGCATTTAAGTCTATGGAAGCTTTTCATTGCTTGATTGCAATGAAATTTTGAAAACTTAGAATAGCTCCTATCATTCCTTTTTTTATACAAAACACTAAAAAATGACAAGGAGGTTTTTTCTAAATACTTAAATCTATCTATATTTATCACAGGTGGAAAGACTTTGAAAAATATCATTTGTATTTATTGATAAATATTAAAAAACAGTTCAAATTGGTGTACAGTCTCATCTATTTCTTTTGCGAAAGAAGTAACAGATGCAGTAGACAAGACACACTGTTACTTTTCAACAAAAACTAAGCCATTATATATTAATTGTTAAGTCTGCAACAGTCTTAACTCAGAAACTGCAATGGCTTCACTGGAGCTAAGCTGAGATATGGGATTCAAAACAGCTGAGTGCTGATATATATTTTAAAGTTAATGATACCCTGTTTTAGGTCTCATGAGTTGGCTATTTCTCATGGGCTTGAGGAATACTCAATCTGTTAGGTTGTTGGTTTTTTCTTTCTAGCTTTTACTGATTGCTCCTGATAGATAATTAAAATGATAACATAGCCATGGTGAAATGACACTAATAAGCCTTTAGAACAACAGAGGCGTTGCCTGATACTAATACATTCATAAATCAGAGACCAGATACAAAACCCAAATTACTAGAATGTACCTAATCTTTTTTACTAATGGCTTTCCAAGCTGAATTTAATTAAAACAATGAAGGTTTCAACACATGTAAAGAAAAGGAAATAAACACCATAAAATGGTAAGGCCAAAAGACAATTATTCACGATGACATCTTACCAACCCTCAAGATCAAGAATATGACCACAGAAGTGAACATCTTCAAGAAATTCAGCTGGTGTTCAGCTTGACTAAATGGAAGTTTGTTCCTGTTCCTCCTGCTACCTGAAAATCTGCACAGCTGGGGTTTTGCTACTCCCTGGGGACTTTCAGAAGATCACCACCCACTTCGTTTTGAGCCTGCTGTTGCCTTTCTGATGCATTAACTATTTCAAAGCATTCTTTCACTATCCTAACTTGAGAAATGCTGCATCAAAACTTTTTTTTTCCAATTGAAAATGCAGTTTCTACATCACAAACTTGCTTGAAAGTTTCTTTTTTGAAAGTTGTTTTTTTTTTCACCCTGAAGTGTTTCATGCTACTATCAGAAAAACAGCAACGCAGTATATACCAGTTTCAGGTTGGCTTGGCCTCAACTTTCTTGTTTCTCTGAACTAAGTTTCTTTGATCCAATCTGAAATGATTGTTTTTTTTAATGGAGTGTAATATTAAATTACGTTTCTCTGTTTGGTGCTGTATTTTTGGACCACCAAAATGATTTGAAACAACCATAAGACAAAAATGCTGAAAATAAAAAATTTACACTTGAAACTGAAAATACAGTTATCTTGGGGTTAATTGAAGAATTAGTTCTTTTCACCCTAAAAGCACCTTAGAGATTGGTCAGCATATTTTGCATTTCTGAATAGTATTTTCTCATTGAGATGTTCTTTAAAAATATTGATGAATGCAAAAAGTATGAAAGCTATTTTTTGTTTACCTGTTTCTTTCTAAGATTTTTATGTCATACTTGTGTTTTAAACTTTCATTTTCTTATCTTTCTGCAGTCATCATCAAAAAGTTTACAGCTCATGACAGCATCCATTTCATGATGTAGCCATTTGTTAAACTCCTTCAAGATTGATTATCACCTGTTTTACTGATGGGTTTCCTTGCCAGTTTTAATATTCTTGTTCATTCCTCCAAGGTAACGGCATGTCGTTTTGCCCATTACTTTAGACTGAATTGATAATGACTTTAATCTGTTGATAATTTGATAATGCAGCCCTCAAAATTATATTCCAGCTGCTTGCACTTTGCTGATTGGCCACATCAGTTAGCAGGAGGAATTAATTGTGAAAGTCTTGTAATTTTATACAGGTAAACGCTGCAAGTCTGGAGGAGCTCCCTGAAGTTAAACTAGATTTATACAATTAAAATCAGAAAATTGATATCTGCATGTGTAAAAAATTAATAAAATACCATAGGCAGTTTTCAGCCACTTTGATGGCTGTCACATACTCTATTTAAATGAAAGACAAAAAGAAAATCAGCAAAAAGGGTAAGCATAACTATTTGTTTGTTTCAAACACTTATTTTCCACAACAGAACAAATGCATCGACTTTGTATTGCCCACAGTTTCTAATCAAGGGATAATTGTTTCAAACACTAGTAAGTTCAGTCAAGCATCTTGATTTACACAGTAGTCTCAGTTTATATGAAGACCTCACTTTTATCGCAGATATAGAAAACCAGTGTCTTTCATTGATTTAATTACTGTGTCTATTCTATGCTCTGAAGACAATTTATGGGCCCCTTCTCATCTTTGTATTGACCTTGGTGCTATACCTAGCTAAAGTACTGGCACTTGAGAGGAATACCAAATAAAAATAAGACAGTATGCGAAGTACGCAATGTGATGGCAAATAAGGCATGTTGTATCCTTTACAGTGAGCAAACACAACTGCATGTCCTCTGCGCCCTACATCGTACCTCTGCCCTGTGCAGCACACATGGCTGAGCAGCGTTTTGCAATGAGTTATCACAATGTGATAACCTGCTTGAATGTAACCACAGGGGAATGACAAGCTCACTTTTATTTGCATTAGAAAGGATGGAACGAAATTCCTTAATGTCAACAACTTTAAGTAGGCCAACACATACTACTCCTCACAGTCCATTCAGTGACCACATGCAAAACAACCGCATTTTAAACAGTCGGATTTCACAGTTCCAAATCTCATAGGTGAAAAATGTGTTTAAAAATGCATCCACAGAATTTAGTTTGAGTCCAAAAGCTTTAGGAATGAAAAATACGAATCAAAGCCAGACACTCAGCTAACGTTAAATCAGCAGGACACCACCTCAGTGGAATACCTGGCTCCAGATATATTTTTCATTGGCAATGAAAAATATATATATATAAAGCTTGGACTAACAATGGAGTGTTTAGATTAAACAGAGGTTCGAAGTGCTGACTCAACATATGGCCCCATTAACTCAATTATAGTAAATTCTTTTTAAAGCATGAATTGGAAGTGACTGACGCTTACATGTGTAACCACACATATCGATCAACAGCAGAATGAGAAATATGAGTGTATTTGGAAGATCACAAGGCACACATATTGGTAATGTCTACAAAGACGTGCTTTTAAGTGACTGAGCAGGAACTCTGGGATTGAGCAGCACACATTTGATTTCAAACCTTCCATCCTACTGAACACTAAGCACAGACAGATGGCAAGTCATATCCTAATGTTAACAGTTTACTTTTCCTCTCTGCTTCCATAACAAGTTCCTGGCAATTCTTCTTGATGGGCTTTAAAAGAAGAGTGATGGATTTATAAACATAACACAGTTTAAACAAACAAGATGGGTTTGTTTGGGGTTTTTTTGTGGCTTTTTTTTTTCAGGTAGGAAGAGTTTTTGTAACACTGTTGAAGATTATGCATTCAAAAACTGAATTCCATTGTGTTTGTGTCAATCCTGGGATGCAGGGAGTGGGGCAACTACTGCACTTCCCTTTTTCTTCCCCTTCCATACCCAACTTCTGCTGCTGGAGATAGGGCAGGATGTTTCTATCATCAGTCAGCTTTTCTCTTCTCTTGGATGATACATTTATTATGATTTCGTTTGAAAATTAGTGAAAATAGTTCACTACCAACTACTTATGAGTTTACCATTCTCTTAAGATTTCAGCATTAGGGTAATGAGAGCTGCAACAACTTTTCATTTAGAGGACTAGAAGAAATGTACCTGGCTAATTTAAAGGCAGAGCTTCTAAGTTTAAAAAATAGGAAAGGGCTGGAGCACCTCACTCAGAACTCCCTTCTGACTTTCTATCCTTTCTTCACAGAGCCATTAAAAAAATCATGAATTCTTAATAACCTGACATTTTGACACTTTCTAATCTTGAGTTGTAAATGGAGAGCTTAATTTTTTTATTCCATGTCTTTACTAATACAATATTGTTCCGTGCAAAAAGGAAATAACACCCTGTGATCTTCTTTATACAGGAAAATGCTCATCAACACCAGCATAATTAGGATTTTACTCCTTCCCATTTCTAGCTGACCATGACAAATTCCAAACCTCATAACTTAATGAGAATGTATCACCTTTCCTGAATGTAAAACTATGATGCTTCAAGACTGCTTTCACTTTATAAACCTCTTTCCCCCTCCTTTTTCTGCATAAAAATCCTGGTTCATCCTGTCTGAATGCTTCTGAATTCTTCTTCAGTGGCCCTTTGTATCTCCCTAGCACTTTATAGTTCATGCTGTTCTCAGACTTTGACAAATATTGTCTTACTTGTTTTCTGTAAAGGAGAGTGTAGCAGTGACAGAATCTCAGCACAGGAGGAACAGAGGTATTCAGAACTGTCTCCTGCTTTACCCTTATCAGAAAGCGAAGACAGACCTTGGAGACGGCAGGACATGTGCATAAGATAAGAAGGGAGAAGCGACATTATTGTTGTTATTGTTCTTGTTAATAATAATAGTAACTATTCAATAATAACTATTCTTATTATTGAAAATTAAGAAAATCAAAGTTTTACTAATTAATGCAAGTCAATAAAAAGACCTCCACAAGCTTGGATAAGAGTTAGTAGTCCCTTTGTAGGGGTCAAAACTAGACAAAGAGCTGGCACAATGTTAATTAAGTACATGTTGTGCAATAGGGAGCATTTCAGAAATACCTGAGCTAGCCCTAACCTGGGTTGTAAAGTACACAGCACCGTATTGACACAGATACATAGCTTCTGCTTCCCCAGACTAGCTAAAGAATACCACTTCAACTTACTGGTGAACAAGGATTCAAACATGCAGCAGCTTTTGTCTACCCTGTGGCTACAAGGGAATAAACGCACTTGTATGAAACCAGTCCTTTCAAAGAGTAAACATGGTCTAATTGTTCCTTAGGTACTATTAGCTCACCAAGTAAAAGGGAAATAGTGTCGTAATTTGGATTTATGAAGAGATATTGCTCAACAAGGTCTGTTATGCCGTATAGGAGTGTGCATTGCATTGACTTCTTGTTCATTAGTATTTGGAAATGTTTGTATTCAGAAAATCTAAATATACAGTCTCAAGGCTTGACTGCCATCTGTTCTCCACATACAAAATGCAAAACATCTGAGCTCACCAAAGCGAGTTAGAAAGGCACCAGCTAGAAACCAGATTTGCAGACAGTGTCACCCCGAGAGGAGGAAGAACAGAGATTTCAAGGGCATTAAACACAGCTAAAAGTCAAAGTTTCTGATGGGACATTCAGTTGGTGACATGTAATATCGATGCAGACCCCTATTCCCCCAGCACATGAGTGTCTCTCCACCTGCAGTGTACCTCTTACAGCTGAATGAAGGGAGGTCTGAAATATTCCCAGAGTGGCCCTGTTGCAGATGGGACAGAAAAAATGCAAAACTCCTATAAAGGGAAGGGAGGGGTACGTTTGGGGCAATTTGACTGATAGAGTTTTTCTAGCCTTTGGGATCTTTAGTGCTACTGCACCGTGTGTGGTGGGCTAGTGGAGGACAGGGAGCCATGCCACCAAGGAACCACAGCATTGGATACCAGAGCCACCATCTCCAGTTACTCATCAGACTAAGTTCAGAAGGCTTTCTCCTGTGCATGCACAGGAAAATTAAATTCATGAACCAGCACCGTGTCTCATACGCACTTTCGAAGAGTTCAGAAAAATATGTCCAGAAAATGTCAGTGTTTTTGTTTTCTCCTGTTTCTTGCTGAGCTGCTGTACGCTGCCGCATATGACCTTTTCCTGACTTCATGCTTGGTTGACATCTGGTTACCATATGTTTGTATTGTTATTGCTCTACCCTTTTATTGTAGACTGTGCATCCTGATAGATATCAATCTACAGTACATGCACTCTTTTAAACAAGAAGTACATTTTAGGTAATTGTCACAAAAAGTAAAGAACTAAAACATCTAGAAAATAATATAGCTCAAATACAGTGTTATTGTAGGAAATCAGAGAATCAATGAGTAGCAGGTTGGTTACGTTGTTGCTTTTTTTAAAACTAGATAAATAGAATCAATTTCATATTTTGATTAAATAGGAAAGAACTGTCGTAACAAATACTTGCTTGAACTGAGGCAGTTCCACTAAAGACTTACTATTTAGTCTTCATTATGAATGGGAAAAGAGCCATTAATAAACAAGAGTCAATATTTAAGCCGTATTGATTCCGCACATGCAAGATAATTCTTACTTAGGTGAATGTTCCCACAACTTTAACTAATTTACCTGGAGCTTCAAAGATGGAGCAAGGTGAAAGTACATCTTAAAAACTCTGTGAGGGCATGTTCCTCGAGCAGGGGAGGCTGAGCTAGAGCTCGTATTTTTGCCATTCGGTATTTCACATCATCTCAATATTTGTTGATATTCCAAAATACAGATGGCATGACAAGAAAACATATTTCTAGTGTGAGCTCCACTGGAAATCATTCGACTAATGAAGCTCTTCATGAGGCCTAGTGTATGATCAGCAGCAATTACTTATGCAGATGTAGAGATGCTCTGGCAGTCATTCCATACTTGGAGGGCCCATTGATTTCAGCAGGAATTTTAAATAATGGATGAGTTGAACATGAGGTCCCCCGGGGAAAAAAAATGTATCATGAAAACAATATCAAGTAGAAGATCTCTCACTTTTGCTTTGAAAAATCCAATTGTCAGTACACGATTTTCACAG
This sequence comes from Dromas ardeola, assembly GCA_013398915.1. Taxonomy (NCBI): domain Eukaryota; kingdom Metazoa; phylum Chordata; class Aves; order Charadriiformes; family Dromadidae; genus Dromas; species Dromas ardeola. The sequence goes on from VYZM01003173.1 coordinate 72,208, forward strand.
CCATGTGAGCAACAGGAGAAAATTTGTCTTGCAGAGATGCGTGTTTTTACACTAGTATTACAATGTAAGAGCTCCCATCGTTGGAAGGGGAAAGTTTGGATGTTGACTGGCTCGGGGATAAAGAGTGGGTAGGAGAGGTGACCTCGGTTTCAGACGACTGAGCACAGCCGAGTCTCCCTCACCATGGGGGCTGTTTGAACCACAACATCAGTCTTGTTTCTGGTTTTTGTCCCCCTGGCCCTATGATTAACTAAAGACTATAGTTTAATTTTCAGGGTTCCAGGCATGTTAATCAGTTTGCAAAGTTTGTGCAATCACTCACTGTGACAGCTCTGCCTTGCTGATCTCGAACGCGAGCATCCCCACAGCAACGTGCGAGATAAACTGCTTCATAACTTTGCAGAACTTGCTGGGGAAAAAGAGGTGGAGTGGAGGATGCTGTGGAGCACTAAACAGTTTCATCACCTGTGTGGTTCTCAGCTATCGTGCTACGATCACAGAGGGAGGCTGCCTGTCAGACAGCAGGGTGAGTCAAGAAAGAGTCATTCCATGTGATGTTGCCACGTCATTCTTCACCAGCTCACTCAAGCATTATAGAGAACATGGAAATCAGGAAAATACCTGAGCAAAGTTCTGATTCACTACTGGAGAAGCTTTCATGCCTCTATTTGGTGTTTTATTCCTTATTACAATACTAGAAACAGTCACATTATTGAAATATGTGACAGACCAAAGAACTTCCACTGAGACATTGGTCTCAGAGCTCAAATGTATTTTTTACTTGGCTTACAATTCTTCAGAAATGCTTCACTATTCCTTTCTGATGGTGTAAAACACAAGTCTGTCCTAACTCTGCAGTGAAGTGGACTTTCTTTCCTTGAAAATAGAACACTGTATATTTTAACAAAAAGACTATTTGCTTGCTGAAGCAATTGATCCAGGCTGATATGGCCCATTCTGTGGTGAAGAAGTTAGGGCAGCCAGCTACAATCATCACATTTTCTCCAGCTGCGTTTTATCTGATTTCACTTAGCATGTTGGTTAAGGCATTGGAGAAATTGGATCTGACAACTTGCATGGGTGGTTCCAACCAATGAAGTAGCATTAGGTACGTGTTAGAGAAGATACTAGCACTCCTATTTTTGTAGGCAGAGGACAGAAATCTCCTCTAAGAGGTCAGCACTACAAAAAAGATGTTGCTCCTCAAGCTTAACCTTTTGCCTAAACTTTTTAAGACAGAAGTAAAGAAGCCATGGACAAGAAAAGTACCCATCCACAACAATTAAGACCTCTGTGTCATCCCTGACATCAATAAGATTTGCTTTCTTTAATCGGGATATATTCTCTAATTTCCTAATTTTCTACTTGCTCCCCTCCCTTGAGCTCTTACCTTCTGATTTAGTGATATATGTTTACTTATTTTCACACCTTCCATAATGCACCAGGTACACAGAACAGCCTTTGCACCATCCATTGCCCTGCTAAGGAGCTATGCACTTTTTTTAAATAACCTTTTATTTGCTTTGCCTAGGAACTGTGCATCTGGTGGAACAACAGTAAAACCACTGCTCAAGAGCCTGTCTGTACATTATATTGTGCATGTCAAATAAAAACTGAAATCAATCTCAGCATTTCAAATTGAAGAAAAACAACCAAAAAAAAAGAAAAAATAAATCAGAGCCTGTTCTATGGGTGTGTACTCAAATTCCTTTTTAAGATAAATATGCGGCAGACAGCATGTATCCATACCCTGTTTCAACAGGCAGTCAGGATGCATATATGACAATAAAGTCTGCAGAGCACATGTCCTGCACTGTGGACACAAGTGATCTCAGAATCTGACCTATGTTTTAATACCCAAACTATTTTTCTTTTCCCTGTATATTTCTCCCATGTCTACAAATTGTATGAAGTATATGTATGACTATAAAGAATGTATCACAATACAGCAAGTGACTAAGGAATAATAGAAAAGTTTTACATATCTGGAGATAAAGTGACATAGAGGAGGTTTAACGAAGCTACTCACTGATACACACACACACGCTTATGATCAGACTATTAAATATTTGATTAATAAAAAGAGCTCAGCAAAAGCTGTTTTTCAACAACGGCCAGTTTTTAAAAGAAAATAGACCGCAGTTTCAGGGCAATAAAATTGTCAATAAATCTGTACTAAATTTGATGAATAGGATTTTTGGGAAGAGAAAGAAAAATGATGAATCATGAAGGAAGAGGAGGGGAATAAACAGAAAATTTTCAAAATTTTCCAAACTAGTGCTACAACTCTTTGCTGTAAATTACCAATTTAATTTAAAAAATCACTAGTATTTCAAAAAAATATAAAAAAGAAGAAAGAAAGAAGGAAAAAAATATCAACAACAGTAGGAAAGATAATTGTGATTGACATGAAAGGGATTCCCTCCACCTTCTTTTCCACATTACCCAGAAAACTGTAAAGTAAGAAAAAGTAGCTGATATAACTAAAGCATTTGCAAATCTATTTTTAGAAACAAGTGGCAGGCTTATAATGTACTGCTCTTATCTTTCAAACATTAATAAGTAATGATTGTTGCAGGGGGACTTGCTTGTTCATACATTTCTCTCGCATTCATTGGCCCCTCCGGAGAAGGGCTGTGCTGTGCTTTGGAATAAAGTTCTGCTCTCCCTGCTGAATTCCTGTCAACAACGGCTGAACTGTAAGCATGACTCCTGCACTCCAATTACTTAATAAATCTGGCAGCTACTGTCCTGGGAGCGTGATCACTCGCCTTAAATATTGCATCCTATAGGAGAAAAAAATAGTAGCACGAATACTCAGGAGAAGAGAGGAAACCAAGCGGCGGTTCCAGCGACATTGAGTGAAACCCAAGTCAGCTCATATCTGCAGGAGATCTGGCCTAGAAGCAGTGCTGGTTTACAAAATAAGGTGCTTTTATCATAACCAATTGCAACAAAAGCAAATTCCTTAGTTAAAAGGTACGATGAACTGAAAATGATGGTACCGATTGAGGAGTTTGCTGAAAATGGAAAAGCAAAGCTTCCTCTTGCAATTAATAATTAGCATGTAACGGGTTTCCTTGCTGTGCGTTTAACAAAACAGATAGTGACACAAGACAGTGGCTTTGCTCACAAATCTTAACAACCAGTGCATCCCCTCTGCTCTTGTGACAGAAGAGATACGCTGTTGTTCTCCCCATTATTTCTGTGCCCCTTTCACTGCCCCAGCAGAAAAAAAACCCATGTCACCACAAAGCAGCAGTAATATGTACTTTGCCAAATGGAGTCCAAGAAAGGATATATATAAAATCCTTTTATTCTGGGGCTGGATTGAGCTGTCGGAGTCAACTCTTTGTCTAAAAGGGATAACTTCAGGATTAGCTGAAAGAAATTCAGATTCTCTCTTTGCCGGATGCAGAAGCCAAGCAGAGTTGTAAGGGTCAGGCTTATTTCCTATTATCCCCCTCTCTGGTCAAACAAGGACTGGGACAATTCTGCCTAACACAAACAGTCAGTGGTGCATTTGAAATTCCCATTTAGAGAGATTTCAGACTGTAAGTCCATTATGCTTCAATGAGACTCATGCTCTTAAATTAGTAAGGATTAAAAAAGAAAGCAGCTTGCTACCATATCCCAATTTAAACTCTGAAGCACCATAATTTTTCTTTCAGGATCTCTGCGAGTGAAGCATTTTTCTTTCTTTTATTGAATTCTGCAGTTCACAATAACAGAGTAAAAGTTTTCTCTAACCTGAACTAATGAACCATAAATCATTTAAAGCATGCAAACGCAGTTCAGAGAAAAGGAAAAATCAATTGTAACTCATTGAGTTTCCAAAGTAGATTTTTCTGCATGATGTTCTTCAGCTCTCCTTTCCACAAAACATGCTTATTTTCAAGATTTAAACAGAAGAAAAGAAAAAAAATGAGATAATTTTATTTCATCTTATAAAGTGTCAAGCAGAAGTCAGGCCAAGGGAAAGAGGCCTAGAAAGTGGAAGAAAAAAAGCATAATTATTTCCATTTGAACATATTTCATGCATATTTTCTGTCACAAAAATATTTTCTCTTCTAACTTCCCCAAAGGCACTAATTAATATAGCTCCATTAAGCTTATTAAAAAATCTTGATAATATTATAAAATGTAATTAAAACCATCCAGACACCTGATAGGAAAATTATGACAAATTAACTTAATTTTGGTCTACTGTTCCTCTCCTCTACTGCAGGACAAGAGTGCTGAAAAACTGTATGTTGGCAAAAGGAAACCTAACATTAAATTGTGAAAAAAAAAAAAAGGTTATTTCAAATAAAATGCTTCCCTTTTAGATTATGATCCATCCTCCAGCAATATTTTCTATTTCTTTAATTTGCAACACACATCTAATTATAAATATTAAAACTGGATATCCGTGCTCCTGTGGAAAGATGAGCAGTGGCCACAGGCTCATCGCAAGCTCAGGTATACATGCCTTTTATCTGTTGTAGTCTCTCCTGATTTTGAAACAAGATACTTCTTCCTAATCAAGAAGCTTTAACTTCTTCATATTGGCAAATATTTGCCTCTTACCCCCTCTCCTTTTTTGAACTGACAAACTGTTGTAATCTGCATTTGACAAATGGTCATTTAAATAAGCACTCTCCAGTGTTTACGTCTAAAATTTGGGACCTTGGTAAAGAGTAAATAAAAGGGGGTTGATTTTCATAAGACTCAGGGACTTAGAGCTCCCTAAAGTAAAATCCAGAGCCACATCCTCCCCCTCTACTCTGCCTTGGTGAGGCCACACCTGGAGTACTGTGTCCAGTTCTGGGCTCCCCAGCTCAAGAAGGACAGGGAACTGCTGGAGAGGGTGCAGCATAGGGCTACCAAGATGATTAGGGGACTGGAACACCTCTCTTATGAGGAAAGACTGAGGGAATTGGGTCTGTTTAGTCTGGAAAAGAGACGGCTGAGGGGTGACCTAATTAATGTGTACAAATACTTAAAGGGTGGTGTCAGGAGGATGGGGCCAGGCTCTTTTCAGTGGTGCCCGGCAATAGGACAAAAGGTAATGGGTACAAACTTGAGTGTAGGAAGTTCCATCTCAACATGAGGAAAAACTCCTTTACTTTGAGGGTGGCAGAGCACTGGCACAGGCTGCCCAGAGAGGTGGTGGAGTCTCCATCTCTGGAGACATTCAAAACCCGCCTGGACGCGTTCCTGTGCAACCTGCTCTAAGGTGACCCTGCTCTGGCAGGGGGGTTGGACTAGATGATCTCCAGAGGTCCCTTCCAACCCTATGATTCTGTGATTCTATGATTCTATGATACCTGAAGCTGATAACTGCTCTTCAATTTCTTGAATGTAACTAGTAGTTTACAATATAGACTAATGAGAAAACTTTGGCAAGAAATTACATTTGTTTTGGTTCAATGTGATTAACAGTGGTTGCGTAATAATAATGGTTGTATAAAAATAATGGATCTCACATAGATGCCCCATCCCTTGAAGTGTTCAAGGCCAGGCTGGATGGGGCTTTGAGCAACCTGCTCTAGTGGGAGGTGTCCCTGCCCACGGCAGGGGGGTGGAACTAGATGATCTTTAAGGCCCCTTCCAACCCAAACCATTCTATGATTCAGTATTATGATAACACACAGTTTGCAAAACAGAGTAAGTTTTGTTCTTACTAGAGAAAAGTCAGTGTTTTGATTATAAGGTTACTAACCTTACTGTCTCTGTTACTAGGGAGAGAGAGTCTGACGACTAGTCCCAAACTCATCAACTAGTCAGACCAAGGACCTTCAAACCACATCTGGCAGCCCAACACAAATCTAAGAAAGTAACTATGCTTTCAGTTTTAATAGAACTATTTTCCCACGTATGTAATTATGTAGACTGTATTACCTTGCTCAAGGCTTACTGTAGTATATAAACATCTAGTTTATATACATGATGCTTCCTTCAGCATAACAGTCATTCATGAGGAAATTGTATCCGATAAAACAGGCACTCTAAAAAAGTAAACCTTCAGGGACTAATGCTTAATGGAGCATATGAAAAGAGGAGTATACCCAAATTGATAGGGGAGATTCTGTTTAATTTATAAGTAATTTAGTTAATAAACACAAAGATGTATATATCTCACAGACTTTTACATGTAAACAAGGTCATCTTAAGAGCACATATTTCTCAGTTTGTGTGGGTAATTATGAGTTTAAGCTACCTTTAAACAAAAATAAACAATTCTTTTCTAGTCACGGAGAACTTGTAGACTGTAAAAACTGAATACAAGCTGGGGATTTAGCCCTATGCAAGTGTCTTGTGTCTAAAACAGTTGCATTAAATACAGGGAGCAAATGACAGTGAAACCGTAAGAGACACTGCAGTGATCGGATTTCTTTCTGTTTTAAATAAACTTTTTCGTAGTGGAATACAAGCAATAAGAAGCTGACTTTGCTCTGAAAATGTGCTGGTTATAAAGATAAGACATCTCCTCTACTAAATGACACAACACTCATCTTTACGGCTTCAGAGGTCAGTGAGAGATAAGGCAGGCTTTAGAAAGAGATGCTGCTGCTTTACAAAGCAATGATAACAATACATCCATAACGAGGTGTATTCTAACCATAAATTTTCTGACTGGAAGGTAGAAGATAACAAAGAAATCATCTTTTAGGTAGTTTCAACTACTCTGTGCTTTCCAGTTATTCATTCTGCACAAAACAGCCTTGCAACATAATCTCCTGGACATACAAGTACCAACATTTTATGATCATTTATGTCAACTTGCTATAATATCACAGCTAGTACCATCTCTGAACTTGGCTCAGAAAATTATTTTTCCAGAGCTTCCCCTGCCACAGCAAGCTGAAATGAGATCTGCTTATGGAAGAGCTGTGCTCAAGCAGCAGAAGCCTAATGACTGTAAGCAAACCTCAGCAAATGTAAACTGTGGAGTAGGTGAAAGATGGCAATATGGTGCAAAAATTCAAATTTTATGCTCACAAGGCTACTGCAGAGGAGGCTGCTGTTTCAATCAGCTTTGCGGTGGCCTCTGTCTATCTTTTGCACAAAAGCACAGGGATGCAAATAAATTTCAGTCTCCTTTCAGTATCCTGATTGCCCCTGGTCTTCCTCTGTGGCTGCTGTGCTGCTCCAATCCATTATCCCAGCTTCATTCTACCTGGGTCTGCTCAGTAACTTCAGCAGTGTCGAGCAGTTAATAGTGCCTGCAAGGTGCTTGTACGGCTTTATTTATTGAGACACGTTTTTTTGTTTCAGCATTAGATCCAGATCACTTAACCAACAAAAAAATGCAACAGCCACCAGATGTTATGTCGCACTCGTGACTAATTATCAAAGAACATGACAGACATGTAATTTCTGAGGGTATCAGGAAAGTTTTGAGGAGTGGGATAAGCAAGGAGTGAGATTAAGAACTCATGGAATTCAGAAGAAATAGTTGTTTTGCTTTTTGGGAGGAATTTTCTAACTTTTTCCTAAAGGCAGAACATCAAATGACAGCATTTCTGAGGCTGGAAGACACCCCTGGACATCGTCTAGTCCAAACCTGCTGCTCAGAGCAGGGTCAGCTGGAGCAGGTTGCTCAGGACTGTGCCCAGTTGGGTTTTCAGTTTCTCCAAAGATGATGACTACAACCTCTTTGGGCAACCTGTGCCAATGTTTAATCATCATCATGGTAAAGGATTTTTTTTTCTTATGTTCATATGGAATTTGCTGCATTTCAGTTTTTTGCCCATTGCCTCTTGTTCTGTGACTGGGCACCACTGAGAAGAGTTTTACTCCGTCTTCTTTACTCCTCCCATCATGTATTGATACACACTGATAAGATCCCTCTGAACCTTCCCTTCTTCAGGCTGAACAGTCCCAGCTCTCTCAGCCTCTCCTTGTATGTCAGGTGCTCCAAGCTCTCAGTTATCATCATGGCTAGACTTCCTCCAATATGTCCATGTTTCCCTTGTACTGGGGAGTCCAAAACTGGACACATCTCTCCAGACATGTCTCACCAGGGTAGAGAAGAGGGGAAAGATCACCTCCCTTGCCCTGCTGGTGGCGGTGTGCTTAATGCAGCGTAGAATGCCATTGCTTTGTTCCCTGCGAGGGTGCATTGGTTGCTCATGGTCAACTCGGTGTCCACCAGGATCCCCAGGTTCTTCTCTGCAAAGCTGTTTTCCTACCTATCAGCTCCCAGCCTGTATTCCTCCCCAAGTGGAGAACTTGACTTTTCCAATGGAAAAGCTAGTTTAAAAGGTCATATGACCTTTATTTTACCTTCAGTGTACCAATCTCCCTATAATAACAAGTGAGGAAGTGACCCACACACATTTCACTTGATAGTGATTTGCTAAATTTTCAAGTCAAGATCTGGAGAGGTGCACTGTTTTTAGCAGAGTTATAAAAGGAGGACAGCAGCTGCTTTGCATCCTGCACTTTTAAAGTAAAATAGAGAAAATGGCTAAAAAAACCCCTTCTTTCCCTATGTTTCATTTTCTATTAGGAAAGAAAATTATTTGTAGTTTCTTGCATCCTCTAAACTAAAATGAACTTTTGAAGTTTATACTATATAGTCTAAGTGGAGAGAGTCTAGAAATTTAAGAAATAGGGAAACAAGACAGAAAAAGATCAGTGTTCATTGCAGCCATAACCTGAACAGAGATACTTAGCATTCACTGAAAATCAGCCATACATTTCTTTCCGTGGCGGTCACCAACATGTCACTAGTGTAATGATTCATTCTCATTCAGCATTACATTGTGCACAATCAGGAGATTTTGAAGTGTTGGGACAGTTAGTCCCAGACCGTGCAATTCAATGAGCTACTGCCATATTCCCAGCTGTACACGTTCTTGTGTGTTCTCCTGATTATTTACTCACTTGCATTTGGCACTGAAACACAAGGCTTTCAGGTGAGACTGCTCTTGATGCACAAAAGAAGAGTCCTTGGTGCAGCAGGAGGACAGCTTTCCTTCCACAGCAGCACTGACCAGAGTTTGGACCTTCCCTCCCAGACAGGCAGAGCAGCTACAGGAAATTTCTCCAACAGTAAGACCCGCTACCACCTTCACTTCGTACTCTGATATTGGATATTAGAAATTCTCCTTTGCCTGGCAAGAAATTCTTCTACTGGCACTGATTCTTCAGTTGATGAAATAAATGGTGGTATATCCACAGGACAGTATGATTGAGAAAGTGTGCTTTAAGGCTGGTTATAACTCCCAGAGTGACAATTTTAGGCTATATTCAGACTCAGGCAAGCTCTACTACATCAGTTATGTAAAGATCATGCTTTTAGGTTTTCCTAAGAACTGTGAAGGTAAGGAGAGGTTTTGTTCTTTGTTTTGTTTTGGGTTGTTTGGGTTTTTTTTTAACATAAGCTGGAGTTGTGACAGTCACACAATGTTAAAACATAGAGTACTGATTGTTAGCTCCAATTCAAAAAAGCAATTCATCTTTCTCCCTGTTTTTCTTCCTAGAAATTTCTCCATGAACTTGCAAGCCTCTCCATTCTGGACAGCAGGCTTTCAGCTCTCTTTTTTGGACGTTTACCTTCCTTGTTGTGAGAAACATTAAACACATGTTTAGCTCCATTTTTAGTAAGGAACTGCTATCAAAATATGCCCTTTAAGCAAAATAAGTAAAGATAAATTCAGTGAAAAATTCTTGGCAGTTAGCAGCCAATATTAAACAGCTTTGGTGTCAGGTCTCGCTGAGAAGTAACCATCTCCTGGGGCTTTCAGCAGGCATTGAAGATAATCTGAATTCCTCCCAGGAGATGCTCAGAAACATCATGAGACTCCTTCTTCATAATGAGGATTAGATGGTTGCAAGATCATACTTACTATAACCATATCAGACAGTTAGAGATATGGGGTACAATGTACCCTCGTACCAACTATTAATAAGTCCTTGAAACTGGCATTACTCCTTGTGTTGTTGATCTCATTCTACTGAGATTATTTCAGCTGGATAAATTTATTGCAGAACACACAATTTAACCTGAAAACTGTTCTAAAGTATCCAAAAGATGAATAAGTCTTCTCAAGATTTGGAATGTTGTTGGCAAAAAAGAGCTGCTCATTCACAGCAAGAAAATTTTAGATAATTAGTATTTGTACTTAATTAATTGAACTATACACTCTGCAGATGAACCCAGATGCTCTGCCATGCTCTAAAGGTGTTGCTGCTTTATAAACTCACACGCTGCCAACCTCAAGGATCTCCGTGTCATTCACTGCTGTTACCGTCCAAATCTTGCAGCTGCTAAGTGAAACAGAGGAGCCAGGGAAGATCATAGAGTCTTTGCCTTTTTCCATAATTTTATTTTTATATAAGCCAGGTCATAGCTCAAGCATAGGTTAAGGCAAAATTCAGCTTTTCCTTCTTTGCCTCACAACGGTTCCAGTAGCGATATTACACAGCGATTCTGATTATCTCACAAATATATAGGAGCTAATTTCAAAGTTGATCCTTCAGGCTTAACATCCCTGGAGTTCTCTCTGGGCAAGTCATTTATCCTTTATAAGGTTTCTTGTTTATTGCCTGACAAAGAACCTAGTCTTGCTGACACAGCTGATAATTTATAGCAGTTAGAATAGCTTGGTAGAAGCTTTTCTCACCTTTATTCCCCACAATGGAGATTCACTCACTGATGGGTTACTATATAAACACTGAACTGAAGGTAATACAGAAATCTTTACTTCACTCCTCTCCTCTCCCTCTGCTGCTACAGCATCATAGTCACTCCCCTCTTTGCCAGTACTTAACATTTTTACAATGCTCTACATCTCCACAAAGGTGCAGAAATATTAAATAAATCATACTGCAACCTCTGCGAGACAGAAGTGCATTTGAGAGATGGCCAGAAATTTTTAGGTGACATTTTCTGGGAAAATTCATATCTACTAAAAATTAAAACTACTATTAAATTTCTAAGAAAAGTATAGCCAAAATATACTTTCCATAAATATATAAATTCCCACTTTATCTTTTAAAATAAAAGTTTTATTTTTGTTTAAAAGATTCAAATACTCAAAAAAAATAAGAAAAATAAAAAAGATAGAAGATAAAAAAGCTACTTCACAACTGTTAAAAAGCAGTTTAGTTTTTCCAGGTCTGATAATTTTTTATACCTCTACAGCATAGAGATGTCAAAAAAAAAAAGTTCATTAACTTTGATTTGCTTTGGAAATAATTTTAAAATATCAAAAATCCTTGTCATAGGGGAAACATTTCCCATTAAATACTCATATATTACTCCACTGTGCAGGTAGGGAGTTAGCAGACATAAACAAAATGATTCTACAGTGTCACACACAAGTTTGGTGGCATACCCTCCAGCAAAACTCAAGGTTAAGGACTATTCAAGGTTTAAGACTTTAAATCCAGACTGCAGAGTGTGAGTGATTTGGCAGGACTCTGAATTAAAACCACTCGCGAATGAGAGGACCACAGTTTTGCTTTTCCAAATAAAGGTTTAAAATTAGGGATTTGTTACTTCCCCTTGCTTTCAAGAAAGGAAACTGCGCCTTGGACACTCCTCTATTCTTAGGTATCTGAGGAAATAACAGGAGAGAAAAGAGAGAAAGAAGAAGGGGTGCCTGTACGGCAGGCTGCAGTACTTAAAATGCACACAGCACAAAAACCATTACTGCAGAACAGCAAACACAGAGCAGCTTGGGAAATCACACAGAAGATTTCTCCTGAATATCTCCATTCACAATTGCTTTAGGAAGGTTAATCAGGTATTATGGGATGTACTAAAATAAGTCAATTTCACAGTTATACAAAAATGGAGACAGTGATAGATGTAGTTTAAATAAAGTGGTGTATTAAATCAACTTGCTCAAGGAGAAGACTGCACCGAATAGTTTCAAAGCTGAGATTTTGCCAGAGACAAACTTGCATATCTCCATTTTTACATACACCTGGAATAACTGACATTCCTGCATTTTGTTATTCTCTGCCTTTTTAAGTCATGTACAGTTCACTTCAGAATTGAGTTACACAGTATATTATAAGTACTAAACATATAATATAACCTGCATATGGTGCTAAATGACCACTCTCTAAACTCTCTTAAAGTGAAAAAGAGTTTATATGTTTTGGTTTAACTATGTTGTAAATGCGTTTTCTTTAACTACCCACTGGAGTCATATTTCCTATAGGCATTTATAAAGTAAAAGGAACGTATACCAGCTCAAATTGAGACGAATGATATTTATGACACTATCTGTACACAATATATTATTTGCAATATAAAGGTAATCAGACTAATGCTGCTGTAAAGGGGATAATGTTCAGCTAGAGTACTGGATCTCAGGAAGACTAAGGCAAGACTGCATATATGCTTTAAAGAGGAACAAGTATATTAAGATCATGCCAAGAGGTGCTGTTTACCACATCAGACAGAGCTCCCTGTTGGAGGTAGGGACCTATAAGGATGCAAAAAATGATCATAGGGCAAATTCTGCCCTTCAATTCCCCTTTAGGACCCACATAATGGCACAAAGCATTCCAGCACTGGCGGTGCACCCACCAAATCACACCTGGGTGCTGGTATGTACATGGTTTAAATGTTAAGAAGACAAGGGTAAATTCTCAGACCAAAACCCAATACGGTGCATAACTTCCATCGATTTCAGTACTTAAATAACTTCAGGGGATTAAAACCTTAGTTAAAACTGGGATGCTAATTTATTCCTTGGCATGAAGTCTCGTACAAAATAAAATATTGAGGATTAGCCAAAATGAAGAATAGATCGTATTGATTTAAAAGTTTAAAGGGACATACAGTTTTTAAGTCTTAAAGCATATACTCAAAATTAATGAATACTGGTAGAATTAGCAACCTCCGTTTCCCCTCAAAGACAGTAGCAACTTCATGTCACCTTACAGCTGCCTTGAGAAGATAAAGGCATTGATATGTGAGAAGCACATGGGTACTTTAATGAAGCACAGCACCGAAAAAGCCATGAGGAAATAAAAAAGTCTGAATTTACAAAGAGAATTAGAAGATCAGTAAATAAGTCATGGTGATACAGATTGAATAATGAGAATAAAAGGAAACACTGAATAGCTACTCATTTAGTGAGACACATTCATCCGGTGCACTGAATGAGGTAGGAGCCCCATGGAGAAAGCAGTATGCGATCAGGTAATTAAAGACTGTATCATAATGCATGCACACAAGGGAGCCAAATTAAACTTGCACAGAGCTATCAATGTAACGTTTCCTAACTTTTCCACGTTTGACTTTGTAACCTTAACACTCTTTTAACACAGCAATTTTTGTTTTGGTTCTTTTTATGTAGTCATTGGTATACATTAACCAGCAAAAACTTACTTTGCTCTTAATGATCTGGCATTCATGTAGCTTAGCTCTAGCTTTCCAAACCCTGTGAAAATCTGGTTAGGTAATGCAGAAAATTGGCTGTAGACCTGGTAAAAAGAAAATGAAGACTTCATCTTAAAACTGGGAAAACATACATTAAAGCACTGACTCATATAAAACCAGATACAGGCATGCACAAAAATTAGATATCAACCTTTCCAATGAGTTCTTACTTAGCTTGATTTTCTAAGGGAATACGATTTCTGTGATTATGATCTCTGCTCATCTACCTGTCTGTTTGTTCATAAACCCCTCTCCTTCCAAATAGTTCTGGATTTATTTGTTAATTATAGAGCATATATGGAAAAAACAAAGGTGTCAAAGATAACTAATTTTTACAGATTTCATGAAAATTGATGGCTGAGTAGAGACAAGATTTTCACAGGGACTGCAGCAGCTCTCTTCTGAGGAAAGGCTGAGAGACCTGGATCTGTTCTAGCCTGGAGAAGAGAAGACTGAGAGAGAACCTCATCAATGCTTATCAATATCTAAAGGGGGAGTGTCAAGAGGATGGGGCCAGACTCTTTTCAGTGGTGGCCAGCAACAGGACAAGGGGCAATGGGCACAAGCTGGAACACAGGACATTCCATCTCAACATGAGGAAAAACTCCTTTACTTTGAGGGTGGCAGAGCACTGGAACAGGCTGCCCAGAGAGGTGGTGGAGTCTCCTTCTCTGGAGATATTCAAAACATGCCTGGATGTGTTCCTGTGCAACCTGCTCTAGGTGAACATGCTTTGGCAGGAGAGGTAGACTAGATGATCTCTGAAGGTCTCTTACAACCCCTACCATTCTGTGATTCTGTGAAGATTAATGACCTGAATAATTTTTACCCAAAGTAAAGGCAAGAACTTGACCATTATGCACTCTGCTTTTCAGCAGAAGTTATGGGAATCTGTGTTGTGATATACGAGCAGGTATTCAACAATAAATAAGAAGTTACAGAATTTTTCTTAGTAAGCCTTCTGTGTCCCTCACTGTTATCTAACTTCTTCATAGATTCATTCAAAATCTGAAAGGATCAGGTGAGCAGGCATGGGCTGCCCACAGAGCCATCCTCACCAAGTGCTTCAGGGCATGTGAAGGACACTGATATGAAAGACAACCTAACAACCATACTCATCCTTTGCCTACGTACTTGGAATAAGAATCCTGCAGACAAGTTATGATGGTATGAAGGGCTAGGAGGATTATATTCATGACTAGCAAGCCATGGAAAAATCTTTAGTCTTTGTTTGGGTTGAGATCACGACTACAGTCCACAGACTGGAAAACTTGGATGCAGAGTCCAAGGACTAGCTTTCACCTTCTCATGTTATTTCAACACAACCAGTGTTTGGCATCTATTTTGCTGCATGGTGTCTAAGATATTCCCATCCCTTTTCCTTCCATTTCCTCCTACATTTACCACCTTTTTTTGTAATCCCTCCCTACTTCTCTCCACAGACTAAGATAGTTTTTCATATTTGCTGCCTGAGCTTATGTACAACATCTTCAAGCCTCACTTTGGAGGGCTCTGTTTCTCTCTTAAACTAGCTTCCCACTGAAAAGAGTTTTTAAATATCTTGTCCAAAGAAACTTTGTACTTTAGAAAGTGCTTGTTATTGTGCTGTGCATATATATAGAAGTTATGATCGCAAGCAACAGAAGTAGGTAGACTAACCTCAATCCATTGACTCATTTTTAAAGATGTGTTGTGGGTTTTTTTATCAAATCTAACACAGTTCCTACGAAAATGAGACTTATGCAACTGTGTTATGTGATCCAGTTCTGAATCACTCTCAGCTACGTTTGAAGTCTTCAAGATATTATATCCTGACAAGTTTTATGTAAAGCAAAGCTGGGTGGATAGGAGAGGTTCGAATTAGCACCCTTTCTGAGATAAAGCCACACCATGGGGTTGGTGAGTGCAGGCTCAGAGAACTTGTGCATCCCAGCCAGCCAACAAGCAGTGGACCTGCCTTTCTGCAAGCGGTGGCCAAGGGGTATAGATAAGTAAGGGATATCAATATTTATATCTGCAGATATAGAACTCAGATATAGAACTTTGGACAGTATGGAAGAAGAAAGGAAGATGTAATAGGTCCTAGCATCCATAAAAGACTGTAATGGAAAGATAGTAACAAAAAAGTTCATAGAAAGGAGGTTAATTCCCACTGGAGATGAAAAACCAGATGAGAGATAGGGAACAGTTATTAGGAATAAATATTCAGTCTCAGTATAGCAAAAGTTAACAGTGAAATGATCAAGGGCTAGTAGTGCATCTATTACTCTTTCATATAGATCTTAATGATTTGGACAAAAGGGAGAAAATAAGAGACAGCAAAATTTGCAGATGTCTTCTGCTTACCTCCCTTTACCCAATGACCTTGGATCAAGATCTGTGGAAGAAAAAGTTTAATTTGTTCAGAATTTCTCTTCCTCTAGTGAATTTCAGGATTGAAGTTTAGTATTACTTTTGACAGATAATGTGAGGGCGGTGAATATCTGAAAGGGCAAATGATATAAAAAAGCCTTCATAACTCAGCAGCCTGAACTGCTTTTGCAAATTCATAAGCCATCATCTTATAGCACTCCATGTAGAAAGAATGTATAGTTTGCCAATACAAAATATTGAGTTATATCAATGAAATATTTTATTTGGAAAAACAGTGTCATAACTTAATCTTCAGACACTCTTATTTCATGGGTTTGTTTGATAGAGAATGGCAGGCATCAGAGTAGAAATGCATCTTTTAGCATTAAAAAATATGAGGAACACATTAGCAACCATCTCTAGGAACCTACCCCTCAGACGGGTTCTGCTGCAGTCAAATCACTACTGTCACAGACTACACAAATCACTGTTCTTTTTGTTGAGACAGTTCTATTTTGCCTATAAAAAAGTAACTATCCCCTATGGTGTAAGGTAAAACATAGTGTGAGTCAGAATCATAGGCATAAGGAAGGAGTCAGAAACAAATTTCTACCTGATAAGTTACTGACAGTTTTAAAAAGATGGCAATCAAGCTCTTTTTGGTCTATACGTGAGTCTTTTAAGTAAAATTATCTAAACAGGCAACGTTAAGAAATTAATTAAAATGGCTATATTGGAAAAATTATTTCCTAGATGGAAACGTTGTGCCAGTTAACCAAGTCAGAATTTCAGTGTTTCAGTGAATTATAAGAGTATATACATAATTTAAGGATCAACAGTTTGCTAGTTATTAGGACTTCATAAAAGATAGAAGAATCCTTGTGAATGGCTTCTGGAACCACGTTCTCTGACAACCGAAGGTAGAGCAAGTGTTTTAAAACTCACATTAACTCCATCTTAAATATGATATTTCAGACAACCTTGCATATTTTTACACACTAATACATTATTTTGAATATCATTTCTGCATTTAAAATTTTATGCAGACATATCTGTATTTGTGCATATGTATGATGTAACTCATCAGACTCAGCCATACATTTACCTAAGTTTGGTGACATGCCTAAGTAGCATGTTCCTAGATATTGCACCAAGTCCCTCCCCTTCATCCTCCTCCATAACTTCCTCTCCACACCATAATTCCTACTCACTTGGGTGGAACCCGATCAAACTTTTCCAGGATAAAATATACAGCATGAAGAGTACACCCAAAAGCCACGTTAATCTTTGCAACTCCAACCTCCAAAAAAATACCACAATAACTTTAAGACCTAAAAAAAATAAAAATCAGAAACTCTTCAGGAACCTGATAAAGAGACATTATCTGCCTTGAAGTAAGTTTTCAAGGATGTCTCTGTCATTCACAGAGTGAAACTCCACTAGTTAATTTTCTGCTGTGTCCGTTATAATTTTTAATTGAAAACTCTTTGTTAGTTCTGAGACAAGTTTTATTAGCACTGCTGAACTTCAACTCCAATTCTTTCCTTTGAGCAAAGATGATTAAAATGCCATTTCTGTGTTCTTTGTAGAATATGAAGTAGTTTTTAGTGGTGTAGCTGACAGGGGATATCACGACAAGATCTTGAAATAATTCCTTCTGCTACTAGTTTAATTCAAAGTCCCTGAAGTCAGGTAAGACATTAATGAGTTCTGGATCTTGCCTCAGATGTGCAAAAAGCTTTGGTTATAAAGTAATACTATATGCATATTTGCTGACAAAAAAAGAAATGAACATTTGGACCTGTTTTCTGGGAGGCAGCATGTGCCCAATCCAAAAGTGTTTATAATACAAAAGAGTGCAGTGAGCTTTGATTCAGAATCTGTTAAGTTTTATATCACTAAGCTATATGGACACCAAAATTAAAATGACTATCCAAATAGAACAAAAAATGCATTAGATTAAATGGATAATTATTATATAAAATTAAATTAAAGTATTATAGAAACAAAATGTGAACAAAACATTCTATTCAGATTACTGAAATAAAACCCTCAGTCCTCTGCACAATAGAATTAGCGACCAAAAATCATGTATCGTAACGTGTTCTATTTTTAGTTTAGTTTATATGTCATGAATATGTGTGCTTCAAATGAGAAAGGGTTATCTGTTAACTCCTTATTGGGAAAGAAAATAAGGACAGGAAAACTAATGAAAAAAAAGGGAAAAAAAGCATAGCAAAATATTAGACTAAATTTAAGCTAAGATAAAAGAGAACCAAGCAATGAATAATAAATGCTGATCTCGTTATATATCAAAAAGGACAAATCACAGCAGATTCTAGTTGAGTGAAATGATTAATAACACAAATTCAAATCACAGATACTTTGACTGAATATGAATAGTCAAATTGTCTGGAGATGAGATGTTACAAATACACGAATGTATGCCCTTGTGCGGAGATAAACTAGAGACAAGTGCTTCGTTCATAGTAACACAGAACATCTTGTTATCGTTAATTCACTGTCATTGTCCTTATTCCCTTACTAGGCGCATGATTAGAGGAAATAAGATAGAGATGAAGCTTACAGGGGGTTTGAGCCGGAATTATCAGGCAGTATTGTAAAGAAGAAAAAAACTGTCTTCAGCTCATCCCATTTGATCTCATAATTAGGTACTCCACTGGTTTGCGTCTGCCAGAAGTCAGACAAAAGTTTTCATAGAGTTCAGGCAACGGATGGCGTGAACAACCCCCAGAGGACCAGTGCGCGTCCCTCCAGAGCTCCTCTGTCTCCTATCAGCGCGCGGTTAGGTGCGGACAGAAGAGTGTTACCCTCTCCAGCACACAAATGAGGGGAATAAAGACATCCACAATAAAGGAATCCTGCCTCTGAGGAGTTGAGCAGACTAATTTTTTTTGACATTTCTATCGATAATTCCCACTGTGGCAGAAAGGTTAACAAACTCTTGCGATAATAGGGACAATATGCTTTGATGTCTAAAACAGTGGGCTGTCCTGTTTCACAGTGAAATAGCTTGCCGCTAGGAAGAAGGGAGAATGGTAGAATAGAAATCTATAAGAACAAACAAGTAAAAGGCACAAGAATAGATGTATCAGGTAATAACAGTAGGAAAAAGGGAAGACAAAAGCCTGAAACATCCATGCCCTATTACGAAGTTGCAGTAATATTTTTCATCCACTAGTCTTAATGCACTTTACAAATCATTACCTAATATAACAGAAATCTTCATTAAGTAATAAATCTTCATAATAGATTATCAGACAAAAAGCTCTTAAAGATGTCCAACACTGGGCACTCCATAACTTCCCCCTCTGCAGGGCTCGAGCGTTCTTATTATTGGAGTTTTTCCCAGTGTTCGAACAAATTTTCAAGCAGGAATTTGGGTCTGTTGCTACTGTAGATGGGTAATTTCCTTCCGTTTTCCAATAACCTTGTACATCCTTGAAGACTATTATTACAGCCTCTGAAATTTTCTCATCTGTAAGCTAACCAGCCACAATTCATATTTATCTTTCCATGATGCATTTTTAGGTCATGTTTTCTAACACATCAGTCATTTTTGTTTCGGTTTCCTAGACTACAGCTAGTCCACGTTTTATTTGACACGAGGTGCTAAAAAATGGATACAAAAGTTTCAACAGACTTTACTGAAACTTAATTTTGACCTTTACAATTTATTCTTATACAGAAGTTGACATGTATATATGTATGTGCACATATACTTACATATATAAAGAGTATATTCTAAACAAGAATAGAGCTTGGAAGTCTGATTGTAAGGATCAATATGCACCTTACGGGTTCTGTTCCATTTTAGGCTGTGTCCTTTTTACATGTGAGAAACACAAAGCACTTAAAAAGTCATAATTATTACATACACCATCATTATGCTTTGCCATGAGGATCCAGATGTTCTATATCTGAACGTCTCTCAGAGTCACCTACAGTGCCAATACGTTTCCTAATGTGCATACATTTATCTGGCTTTACCCTTTAGCAAACCAAGGATGCAGATGCATATTCTCTATCCACAACAAGACATGGAAGGCAATGAGTTATCAGATTGGAAAAACTAATTTAATATTTTTTTGAGGAAGGCTAACCCTCAGTTCAACAGCCTCCTCATTTACATAAGTACAGTAGCTGTCAGCGCATTAGCGGGTAATTAACAACACGGGGGTGGGAAGGGCGATTGTAAAAATCTCAGTGAAACAAAAGAGGCTTAGCTTCTGCTTGCAAATTCATGTTAAAACTTGACAACACCCAAAGTCACAGGTCAAAAATTATCCTGATGAGGAGTCAGAGTTCATCTACCTTACACTTAGAATAGTCTCACATGAATTAGCACAATTAAAACAATGCAGGTTTATTTTATAAGTAATGTTCACAGAATATGCTTCTACAGTAAAGCAAAATCCCTCGGAACATTGTATTTTAACACTTCATATATGACATTGTGTTTCTTCAGGGGCATGTGAACCAACACCGGTGATGTAAAGGATCACGTTTGCCTTAAAGCGAGCTGATGCTTCATGTACAAAATCTGAGGTCAGTAAAAGCATTCCCTTCAGCCATCAGGTGTTATAATCACCACAAACCTGCCGTTCAGGCATGGCCATCCAGCTTGCCTCGTCAAACTGACAAGTAGGAGCCCCGGTGGTATTAGCAGTTGCTGTACCAGCCTGATGATGGGGCTGAAAAATCTTATGCTAAAATTGCAAAAGTGATGTGAAACTCAGTTAGGATGTCTCTTGGCTCATCCTGCCTAGAACTGAACAAATTTGTTGCAATCCACCTTTTTCAAATGCCAGTGCTACTGGCAGAGCCCAACAGTTGTCCAGCGCCCACCAATATGAACGGGAACCTTTTTCAGTGGTTTTCAGTCAGTATTTTGATGGGCTTAGGAAGATATTACCAGATATTTAGGTAATTTTTCAAAATGGAGACCAACTCTTAAAAAAGAGCATCATTTTGGCTTAAATATACGAACGCAGAACCGCTTGATCGGTTGGGCTGTTACATTATACAAAAATTGACAGTGAGTGAACTTCCAACAGGCTTTTTTCTAATGATATTTACAAAAATTATCTAAAGCAGAGGGTGATCTGTCAGAATGATACTGACAATGCACAGGGTATATATGTGCCTTATTTCTCAAAATGAACCCAGGAATGATAAAAGGAAATCTCAACTTGAGGTCTTGTACCATCTGAGGGGCGTGAACTTTGATGTACTTCATTTGAATTCCAACTGCCGTTGTCATTTAAAATACTAATTGATTTTGTGATCATTTTAATGTTGTGTAAAACCGTGACAGTTACAATCAGCGCATTTTCCTTTTCTGGGAAAGAACAACATTCAACAAGGTCTTTATGTCAGGACCCTCAAGGCAGTTTCTGACCAGCCAGTTCCACCAAAAAATGTGTCAGAAATTTAAGCTATTCACTGTATAAAGATTCGGACAGAATTCAGCCCTGCATTTTATCTTTGCCAGGGGTCCACCTGAGTACAGTAGCACCCAATGAAACCAGAACAAAAGGTCATGCGACGATAAACAAGGTCTCCTCCTCAAAAAGGCAGACACTACGGCTCAGGTATAATTACCCTCCTTCCAGACAGACAATTTACAAACTACTATAGAATCAGCTGGCAATTACTAAGAACTTTCTGACTAAATGGAATTGACAGCGCATGATTTCACCAAACAACAACTGCAGTCTTCAGATAATTAAATAAAGGGCATTAAGCATCAATGGAGAGTAATGAGAAAAAAAAGAAACTGGCAAAAATACTCAGTGCCATCCTACACAGACCTGTCCAAGGTTTACTTCAGTTTTCCCATTCATGTTCATGAGGCAAAGTGACATAACCCTGCTGTCCCTGGGGCCACCTGTATTATTGCAAGACTAAATCCTGATACCCTGCTTCTTTGCACGTCTCCTCAGTCCTGTAGAATCCTTATCTTTCAAGATACGAGCAACTCCCTGTGCTCCCATGTCTCAGACTCTTACCTCTGGCGAGTTCTCTCGCACTTCTCTGGTTTACAGCATTTCACTTGGAAAAGGTGAGAGACCACGAGATGGGCTTGCCTTCAGTTCCGGAGAGGCTGGCCATGGGGCAGCTGCAGGCTCTCCAGAAGCGGTTTGATGCCTGTATCAGCACTCCTCCTCGTGGTGTACCATGGAGATGTTCCCCTTGGACTCATGTAAAATATGCTTAACAATATCAATTAGAGTTAATAGGAAGAGTGAACATAAAGGGGAAAGATACATGAGTGGTATGAAGTCTCCTGTAGAGACTCACAGAGTCGCCTCCAGATTTAGTCATAACATTGGTAAAACAACACGAGTGGTCCCTACTGGACCAGAGTCATCTGGACCTACCGTGCAGTGAGGATGA
>VYZM01003173.1:94422-235965 GCA_013398915.1 Dromas ardeola
GGGAGGGAAGGGGAGGGGAGGGGAGCAGCCCCCTGGTCTCGCATTGGGTTATGTGATAGGACACACCTTTTGTACATGTGGCACACAGGGAAGTAGGGGATATGGGGACAGACAGGAGAAATGCTGGGAACGCACTCCCAAGATGCTCATCACCAGATTCCTTGGATGAACAGGTTAATAAGCTACAGCTGAGGCTTGGGGAGGAGAAGCTGTAGAGCAGCTGTGGTGCCATGCTAGCAAGAGCAACAAGACCTTCAGCTGGGAGGCAAGAAATGGCAGCTAATGAGAGGATGAAAGATCCCTTAGTTCATGTGATAAATGAAAGCTCCTCTTTGTCTCTTGCCACTTCTCATTCCACTCACAATGTTGGCTTCAATATCTTTTCATGTGTCTCTGTTTCTATGGTTACTCTGCAGTTGTGCATGCACAGTACTCCTCTCCAAAAAGGTGAAGAGATCCACAATGTTCATCTGGCTCCAGTTGTGGAAAGGATATTTGGTGCGCATTGCTCCTTGCAAGAAATACTTTTCCACAGATGTGGGGCAGATGGCATCTAACAACATTTACACCAAGGTCCATCCAGGCCATCACCAGCTTCTGGCAATGGCAAACAGCTGGTGCCCAGGGAGAAGTATAGGAACATGGCAAGACTACTGTGGCAAATACACAGAGTACTTCGAGCCTCCAGCAAATTTTGGTTCAGGGATCTCCTGGGCCAGGGTCAGTACGCCGGGTGGATTTCTCTTCTGTGCATTGGTCCAGTTGCTTTTTGAGCAAAATTTTCAGCACCTCCAGGCTCCCGTGGCAAGGAATGTGGCTTGTCTATATGTGCGAAAGACCACCTCCTCCTTCTGGAGTTGAATGCTAATAAATCAAAGCTGTTTCCACTGGCTTAATGCCACCAGCCATACGCTTACCAAAATCCGGTGCTCTAGTGCTGATTGGGAATACGATGTTACTACATCAAAACAGATTTGAGTTCTGTCAGCATATAGTCTTTTTACATGTAGATGCCCGCAAACATTTGACCACAGAACCTAAGTTCTACAAAAGGCAACTGAAGATCAGGCTTAATAAATGAGATAATAGGAAATGGAACTTAACCAACAATTTCAGAAACATTGTGTGTATGCAAGTCTGTAACAAAATGAGAAAGGCTGCAGATGCCCCCATTTCCTCATCTGTTTTCAATGTTAGAAATATTTTCCCTTTTTGGCAAGGAGCAACTAGGTTCAAGTCCCATGTCAGTTCAGCAGCTTGTGCTTGAATCACTTACCCCCACCTCAGAATACATCTTCAATGCTCAGTTTTCTCTGTTTGGGGGCAGAGTTCCCTAAAAGTTTTATTTTTGTTTTTTTTTTCTCCCACAAACAAAATATATTTTATTTTGAAAGCCAGAAACCTCTTATGAGATGGATTCCTTTCCCCTTCTCACCCATACCCAGCCCTTGTCATTCCAGTATCTCCCAGCTGCATTACTAATAATATTATATTTGGAAATAGGTCTATTAATGGCTTTAGTAAATCGAAGTAGACGACTTTGGCTGAGAAACCTTCAGCTGCACATTTCAATAATTCATATTTCATTCAAGTCCTGCAGACTTGCCCTGTCCCTTTGCTGGATGTTTTCTAGAATAATCAGTGCCTTACCTCATGTAAGCCATTGTGCTGGGTTATCATCAGCACACAAGTGTATAGATTCTGGCGCAGTGAGAGATGTGCTGGCTGCATTAGAAACATATGCAACAAGTTGCATTTGCCAAAATGAGTCTGCAAACAGCATATAGCAAGCACTAGGTTTTTGCCTAACTCTGTTCTCATCTTATAGTGTAGTCAGGTTGACTTTGGGATATGGGGGGAAAAAATGGAAAAAAAGAGAGATAAATTTTCCCTACATTAAAACAGAAGCCTAACAAAAAGCTTTGGGAGAACTGAAACATGCATGGTCTTTTTTAATATGCACACCCTCAGTGAAAGGGAATTTGGACACTGGTACAAACATATGCTCTCATAATCTCAATTTACACTTCATTCCCAGATGAGAATCAAATCTCCCTCCTCTTAGATGTTAAATGCTTTCCGAACAAAGCACATGTGTCTTGTTCGACTCAAAAGCTGCCTAAAGCATTAGTCGGAGCTGAGCTACCCTTGCAGTGGGACAACTGAGCTAGCCTGCCCCAAGAGTACTTCCTGAAGGACTATTCTACCTTCTGCTTTATTTTTTTTTATTATTTTGAGACTAGGCTTGGCAGGACCCTGACAGAAACCCTGAGGGATTGAGGGAAACTGGCAAATTGACATCTGCTACATTGCAGGAGTCATTTAACAAAGTCAAGCATCAGAACTTGGTATTACCTTACGTTCCTAAATTGTATGTTTTAATGGATATTATTCTGCTTCTGATCACAGCAGTTTTGTGAAAACATGGAAAAGGTCAAAGGGGGTCATTCCTTGCCCATTTGCAAGGAAACATACAATTTTCTCAGTCTACACTGTTTCAAATACCAGACAGATATTTACTGCTCTTCATCCAAAAAATCTGTCGCTGCCCTGAAAGTAACTCTCCAGTATAGGAACCAATTAGAAATAGCACATGAAGAGATACATTTTTTTCTGCCTTATGCTTTCCTGAAGTGTTAGCAGTAATCTGAGAATTTCTAAAGAGGGAACGTATCAGCATGATACTGGAAGTTTCATTATTCTTTTCATCATTTTACGGAGAATTTTTTGACTGCAAGCACTGCCAACACAAAATTACCTGATGCAAAGGTTAGATCTGGTTCTTTTTAACAGCCATGTGATCCTGAATAATAAAAGAAAAACCAAAGCTATCAGTACATTATTTTTGAAGGACTGTAGTATACTCATATCAAATATTTTCTATTGTGCTGTCCTCAAAATGTTACAAAGCATGTAAGATATTGTGCAACTGCACGTCTCAGTATAAACCCCTGCGTTTCTGAATTCTAGGGGCAGAAATGAAACACTGATATTCAGAGATGACAGCTTGATGAATGTGGAGTGTTAAAGTTATGATACAGCACAGTGAAAAAGTACCAATGGACTTTCTTCCACTAGGGCAACTTCCCTGCTCTGTAGCATTTATTACCACTCCATGCAATAGTTTATGGGTTGTGAAAATGAGTGTATGAACAAGTGAACGCCCCCCTTGGACACTAGACTCAATTTACAGGATAAAAAAAGCCCCTGTCAATATCCCTACATCTAGTGAACTCAATCCCCCCCTTTGAGGCTTTGGGGTTTTTTTTTGGTAAAGACAAACCTGGATGAATTACCATTTTACCTTCATGTACAGCACAGCTACCTGCAGCGGTTCATCAGCAGCTGAGCAGTTGAGATGCCTCTGCTGGAGGACAAGAGCTTCAGAGCATGGGAGAAGGGAGAGTCCCAACAACCAAAGTAAAAGAACTTTGTGCGTGAATCAACGCTCAGAGGCAGGAGGGATGAATCCAAAATGAATGTCTGCCCACGAGCAACCCCATGCACGTCATTTCACTTTGCTAATCCAATTTCCACAACTTCGATCTCACCCTTTGCAGGAATTCCAAACTTTTAAAATTAGCTGAATTCCACATCTTATTTTAAGCGTGTCTCTAAGCACACACATGTTTAAAGATATAAATACCAAGCCCTTTAATATTTTTCTGAAATGGTTGAGACTGTATGCATATGTAGAAATGAATCATAACTTGATATTCAGAGAAAATATGTGAAGAATAAGAATATATTGGAATATCTGCCAGAGCTCTGGAGAAATCAGATGACAGTCCACCAGTTACTACTTAGTATAAATGGGACAAACAACAAGGAACAAAATCAATAAATGTTTTTGGAGAGCTGGCCTCACTTTTCTGCCTAGAACTTGTGGCATAGTTGAATTTGCTAAAACAAATATGCGAAGGAATAGGCAAATTCCCTTGAAGACAGACACTTCTGACACATACACAACTAAAGGTAGGGGTGCTGGAGACCCTCTCTACCTTATGCAGGTCCATTGGTTTGGACATGGGAAGAAATCTCCGTAAAGCACTGGTAAACCAAGGAACGTCTGGGAGGAGAGCTGACAGTTTGGGATGTGAACTCAGATGAAACTCAACATTTGAAAATATTCCATTTCATTCAACAAAGGGAAATAAGAGACATTACAAGATTCCAGGAATGCTGTCAATTTGTGCAATTTATGAGCACGTGCAGTAAAAATAGGGCAAAAGGCTACAAAAACAACAATTTAATGATCCAAATGAAATAATTTATGAATTTTAACTAGTGGGAAGCTTCCACACTTAGGAGAAAACAGAAACAGAGAGTAGAAGCTGTAGAAATCCAGCTGTATCTGGCATGGGAAGAAATCTCTGCAGCAGAAGTAACCTCCAGCAAATCAGATATCTCTGATAGGAAAGGATTTGGAAAGGGGACAGACCAGGATAAGGACAGCAATAAATGCACATTTTTGCAGCCCTGATCAGATAAGTCTCAGACTAACAGAACGCAGCTGACAGAAACATAAATAAGAAATAATCAATGGTTTTGTGGGGATAGAGATTTTGGTTCTGCTCAGAAATTTGTTGTCTGCTTTGCAGCAGTGAGTGGTAGCTGAAGTCATATTAATAAATTGAAGCTTTAATGGATGTCAAAACAATGTAGAAGATTAACTATTCCTGGTATGAATTTTTAAGCAGACTATTCAGATTTTAAACCCTCCATAATATAGGTCTATATCCAAATATTGAATCATATTTTCAGATGTGCAAGATAAGTAATATATAATCCATGTTCACAATATATGATTATTCAAGCCTGAAACTTTGTCTTCATTTTAGAGAGAACTCATGAAATTCAGGCTTGGATTTGAGATCTGAAGGCTGGACACTGATACAAGATTTTGGAGAGGAACCAATTTCACTCACAGCACACGCTGAAGGGCACCTTCCCCATCACACATGGGAGGAACACATTCTCATTCCTGGAAGATGTTTTTATGATCAATTAAAGAAAGTGAAGGTTCCTGCCCTGATTCCTAGGAACGCTGCCTGAAAAGAAAGATACTGTATGTGTGTTTAAGCTGATTATTCTTATTTTTGGAGTTTCTTTCAAACACTTGACAGTATTCTTGGCATCAAGTCAGAACGTAAAGTGGTGGCTCAAAAGCTTCACCTACATCCATTGTTTAACGTAACAGCAACTTGACAGCGAGTTTCTTTTGTAAGGGAAAGCAATTTCTGCTGCGCAGCTCAAGCACAATGGACACTGCTGGGGCTGGCACTGACATCTGCTGGCACTGCCCAGTGAGAAAGCAACTGCAAAATCCATCATTTAACAAAAAAAATTAAACTTTTAAATGCTGCACTACAAATTCTTATTTTTCCCTTCTTTCAACTTGGGGCTTCTTTTGGTGGACAGAGATTTACATTTATTGATCTGTAGGGCAAACACACACACATATGCCCATAAGATAATGATCCTTTGAATCTGGGCCTGGAAAACTCTTTTAAATTGAGAGACAGTGCAAGAAACACAAGCTTAATTGCTTTCTTGCTAAGGTTTTTTTAAAAATGTTGTATGCAATTAATTATTTTAATTTATCAAAGCAGTCATCTTCAAGATTTTACACTGTGCCAATGCATCTGAGTATGGAATGTCCACACAGGCGTATGCAGTATGAAATGCTGTGTGTGTACACAAGGATGCAGGTACATATAACCCATGGGCACAATCTCTGTGTGTGCAACTTCACAACCAGCTTCAATTTTAAAAGCAAATCTACATGAATCCTTGTGTTTTGGTTCCAATATCATTGGCATTGGCATATGTCAGGACTAAATCTGCTGAAGCTTTGAGTCAAACCCAAACACAATCAATATACACCAGGTTTTGGTATAAATATTAAACAATACCACAGATAAATGCTGAGAGGGTAGGCTAAGAGCTCTTGTAGGATTACAAGGATAATTCTTCATTACCACAGAGGCTCAGTCCATTAGTATGTGAAAACCTTTAAAAGACACTTCAGAAGAGAGCTGGTTTGTGTACGTTTTCTGTCCCTGTACCACCTGCCTGCCAAAAAACATATACAAAAATTTTCTTCAGATTATGTCTGTGGAGAGAGCCTGAAAAGAGGGGAAAGACATTTTGAAGGTCTGGGGCTTTATTAAATTGCCTTTAAGTTAAATAATCGGGCTTTAAAGGCAAATTTAATTGTACTTAGAGGCAAATACTTCTAAAATTAATTATAGAGCATTCACTCATGCAGGATTAGATTATTTTTAAATATCTTGTACAATTAAAAAAAAATAAAAGAAAAAATCTCCATTTTCATCATGGCAGACATGACAGAGCCAAGCCTGGAGAGGACGCCCTGTCTCAAACTGGCAGCATGAACAGCAAAGCTCAACTGACCTACTTGTGCCATTTCCAGTAATTAAGTACCACATCTGTCCTTCAAATCCTGCACAGTAATGAACAGTAAAATCAGAAGCAGAGAGGCATGTCTGTGTCATAGAATGATTTTAGTTGGAAGAGACCTTTAAGATCATCAAGGCCAACCATTAACCTAGCACTGCCAAGTCCACCACTAAACCACGTCCCTCAGCACTACATCTGCACATCTTTTAAATACCTCCAGGGATGGTGACTCAACCAGTTCCCTGGGCAGCCTGTGCCAATGCTTGATAATTCTTTCTGTGAAGAACTTTTTCCTGATATCCATCCTAAACCTCCCCGTGTGCAGCTTGAGGCCGTTTCCTCTTGTTCTATTGCCTGTTACTTGGGAGAAGAGACCGACCCCCACCTCTCTACCCCCTGCTTTCAGGCAGTTGTAGAGAGCGATAAGGTCTCCCCTCTGCCTCTTTTTCTCCAGGCTGAACAACCCCAGCTCCCTCAGATGCTCCTTGTAGGACTAGTGCTCCAGACCCCTCACCAGGAGTCAGTCCTCAGAAAGACTCATTCTATCACTGCATTCATTTACCTTTTAAGGGGAGAGCAATTAGGGCCATTGCTGGGTGCTCCAGGCCTGACAGCAGGACAGGGTGCAGGTGCAGAGCAGGCAGAGGCGGTGGCAGCACCCACCCATGGTGGGGTCAGGAGCAGGCAGGGACTCCATCACCCGCCTGGGCTCCTGCCTGCATCCCGACAGCCCATCCTGGGCCAGCCGGGGCCTGGGGCTCAGAGTTTTAGTTCCTGCCAACAGGTTTTGCAGGAGCTGCTGTGGGGTTTTGGGCAACCCTATTCTCCTGGGGATTCAGCCCTGTGTCCTCCTGACCATGCAAAATGCACATGCTGTCCAGCCAGGAGCAGGTTCATCCATGGCATTCGTCTCTCCTGCCAGGAACTGGTTTTAAAACCTTGGTTGCACAGTTCATTATTTCTGAAATGACAGTAGGATGAGTGTGAAGATGCCAACTCCCCATGCCAGCGGGGAGGTGCAGAAAGCCTTGAAATGCAATACCTTGATAGGTGCACTGTATAATAAGATCAAAGTGGATATTGCCATTTATTATTTACATTACATTTGCATTATTCCTTCAGGCACCAACCAAGATTCACCATCTTTACTCAGCACAAGCACCTCTCGCCCCCCCAGACCTGGCAGTTTAAGCAGGTTGTGAGAGCTGCAAGAACTTTTCTACAAAAATCATTTACTCCCTTGAAAAATGTTTTAACACCACCAAAATTTTTAGTGAATTCCAGTCAAATCTGTCAGAGTCTGAATCAGGTAGAAATTTCAAACAATGTTTCAAAAGGCCATTTTGCATTTCTAAAACCTATTTCAATATATGGCTTGAAAAAAGACTATTTCAGTTTGTTTAAATTGAATAGTAGTAATGGGCTTTAAAAGTTCCTAAATAGCAATGTCTTCTCTCTTTCTGATTAAATAGTTCAGTTCAGCTGAAATTAATCGAGGTATTCCAACTGCAGAGGTTTGGGGGTTTTAATGTGGAAAAAAATTATTTTAAGAAATAGATTTAATGGTGTAGCAGGGAAAAAAGCAACAGACAATAGAATTGCCTCCCCTCCGCCTCTACTAAACAGTATATGTTGCTGAAGGAAAAAAAAAAAAAGTGAGGTATTGGACTTTTTTTAAAAAAAAAGATTTATTTTCTTGCTTGAAGGGTTGCCCACAAAACTTTGATCCTGCCTGCATTTATATATGAAAATACTTTCAAGACCAGGAGCGTTGCTATTAATCTATCGATTACCAGAGCACTTTGAAGCAAACCCAGGTGCTCTGGAAAGACAAATAAGCACAATCTCAGGAGTTTCTTCTTTGGTGAAGAGACTGAATAACTCCTTTCAATTTGAGATTATGTTTCTTTTATCCTTCTCCTATGCTTTCTCTAACAACTTTGGAAAAATTGGAGTGTGAGCCAGGAAAACACATAAGCAGATACATAATTTAAGGCACTTAGGTATATTGACTAATTGCCTAAACTCAGAAGTTATCTGAATTCGCTAAGAAAGAAAACATTTGAAAATAATGGTTATTAAAGAACAGATGAATACAGCAGAGAAATTATCCTACATCTTGGGTGTAGCCTGGAAAAGGCCTCTGAAGTTTCAACAGATCAGGTTCCCTAAATCAGGGTATTTCAAATGACAACACTAAGTGTAAGAGATTGTGAAGTAAGCCTTAGAAATCAGACAACACCTTTGCTTTCCTCCTTCATTTGTGATTAAAGAATATGTTGCCTTTCACAAAAAATAAAACAACGAAGTAAAAATGAAAATGAACGAAAGCTAGTGAGAAAGTGTAAAAGGGAAGCAAAC
Source organism: Dromas ardeola (assembly GCA_013398915.1). Taxonomy (NCBI): domain Eukaryota; kingdom Metazoa; phylum Chordata; class Aves; order Charadriiformes; family Dromadidae; genus Dromas; species Dromas ardeola. The sequence goes on from VYZM01003173.1 coordinate 103,207, forward strand.
AGAAAATTTTTGGTCTGTGCACCGAGCACAGATTTAACTGAGGAATATGTGAGCTTTACCCTTCCTTGGAAAAGTGAAAATATCCCTTGGACCAGTAGTTTCACCTATTTTTATGATTCACCCATATATCTAAGTGTTTGCCTGACTGCTTAAAATAAATATTTTCTAAATAGGGCACTGTCCGTCTGTTTTTTTAAAGACTTGACTTCATAAATACTTCATAAAATACCCATAAAAATATACTTATAGGAGAAAGTAGGGAGCTGATAAAGTAGTCTATGATGCCAATACTACTTACATAGGGCCACACTTCATGCTACTGGTGCGAATTTATAACAGGAGATACATACATGCATAAAAACATATATGAAAATCTTAGGCGTTCATTATCATTATTTTTTGGGAAAAAAAACAACACAGCAAGCAATTGTCTTCATAAGGAGTTTGAAAATATGACGAACTTTGTACTGCAAAGTGTTTTCTCACATAGCTGGCATCTTCTTGAAAGAATGACACAAACATTAGGTAAAACCTACATCACTCTATGCCAGTGCCCCAACAACACCTATTGTTCCTTTACAGCAACTGTACACACTCCAAAATGATAAAAGTATTTTTTTTCTCCACCTCTTCCCCCTATAATTACCTTTACACAAACTTTTCCAAATTAACAAGAAATGTAATCTCCACGGCACAAAACAGACTTGCCTGTGGCTGGAACTCTTCCTCTGCCTGCCAAGTTGACCAGTGCAGGCCAGTCTACCCTTCCATCTACTAAATAACTCAGAATTGGTAAATCCCATCACATACCATACCTGGGAACAAGGGGCCCAAGTGAGCCATTTCCCTTGTGGAAGATACAGGGATGCCTAACATTACAGCTAAAATTACTAAAAAGTAGTTCAGCATTTCCTCTTCTCATAACCAATATACTTTTTTTGAACACAGGTTACCAACCAAGAGACAGAGGAGATTTTCTGGTACACAGTCAGGCATCTTCATTTTCAGATTAACAGCAATTCACCTTACTCACGTAATTCCTAAGTCTCGACGTGTCACAGACTAAAAGGAATAGACTATATTCAATATATCAATTATGTGGGAAACCAAGGGGAACTTCTCTTCTTCACCGATTCTGGCAATAAAACACTGTCAGATGGAGCAGCACTGGGGGCGGTGGATACTCAACACAGTATGAAACCCCCTGGAAGTTCTTCTAATGGGAAAGAAATTGCTGTTTCAGAGCACCATTTCCCCCTCACTCCACATGTTACAGCTGGGATCTGAGCCTGGAATAGATCATTCTGGCATTCAGACTCCACAATCCTTTTCTGGGATCAATTGACCTTCAGGCTCATAACTTAGTATCCACCCAAACAGAGTAAAGTACAATATCCATCTCACTGTAAATCTAGCTATGCTACATGTAATTCCTTTTTTACTACAACACACAGTCATGGTCATCCTTATCATCAGTAAAAGTGATGTACAGCTTATTGTGGTGTTTAAAAAAAAACCCAGAGATTATTGTACAGCAATATCAGAGCATGAAAGAGATTTAAGATTGCTTTGCTTAAGCTTTACGAATGGCAGACAACAATAACAATAAAAAGAGGGGAAAAAACCCTCTCATGGTGTTTTCTCTTCAGACACTTGTAATATTAGGACTCCGCTATCAATCTTATATAGGACAGACCAGATACTGATGTGTAAAATGCCTGCAGTTCTGAGGGCAAAAGACCTCTGCAGAATGACACCAGCTGTATGGAGATCCTATTGTAGCTAATATTACCCATTACACCAGACATAAATAAGGAATTCATTAAAGTACACGTTGATTGCTGTAAATAGTATAGCTTCATGAAAGTACAAAGTGGTAGGACAAGATCATCTAGTCCCCAGCTGCCATGAATACTGAAGCTGAAAACTAAAATGGTAGAGAGAAAGAAACAGAGAGAGGAATATCTGCAGCTTCTCTACGAAAGCTGTTATAGTAAAAATGCACCTTACTATTTCAGGAGAGAATAAAAAGAACGAGGTCCTTTGGCCAGTCTACCCAGGAAGTTTAGGCGATGCAATGTTTCCTTCTGGCTTTGGAATCTGAAAAACGTCTGTTCAGTTAGGTAGGTCTTGGGTCGAGTCCCAGGAGGATTGTGGTGTCTTGTTAGCTCATTTAGCACAATACTTTGGAAGAAGTGAATTGTAGCTTTTTGCAGAGAAACTCCTAACGAGACAATTTTGGAAGTATAATTTTTGTCATAATGTGAATTTTTGAAGGTCGGGCTGTACGGATACAGTAGACATGTTCAGACTTCTGAAACGTTTCTTTTTTCAAACTTTTGCAGAGGGTTTCATGAGGAAGAGGCAGTTTCTGAGATTCAGCAGACCCTCTGGCTACAAAGTTTTGCTGATCGTCTCTGAAAACTTTGGCAGTTAGCAACTGTTTTGCTGCATTTAAGGGACACAAATATACTTTGCTTCCTCTACTACTTCCTCATTCTGGTTATCCCAGACAAACAATAAGCAAAGCTTTTAATTAACTGAATATGTGACTCTCAACTGATACTATGAACTAGCAGATGTCAGGAAAACAAGGAAGGAAGGGGCAGACTTCCTTAGATATAGCTCTAACAATGAATGAGATCAGGTGCTTTCTCCTCATCAACAAGGAAGAGACAGCTGCAGAACAGTGTAAAATCCATCATATCCTGCTAGATAAAATTTTCACTGGAAAGGTGGAGGGAAGATTAGAGGAGCTTCTTTTATGGATTTATACTGTGATAATTTTTCACTCTTCAGATCAAAGAGTACAATCCTGGCTGCTTCATTCTTGTGATCAGACGCCCAGGCCTAAAGACAATAATAAAAATTATCTGCTTCAATGGGATTACTTGCACAAATGAGGGTTTGCAGAACAAAAGCTTAAGTAGCCCACCTATGTGGGATTCCCTGGGAGTCTTCAGTGAAATCTTCAGAGAGAGGCGTTTTGCAAGTGCTGTGTAATTTCATTTAAGAGAATGGGTCAGACTCTCAGCTGATGTAATTCAAAATAGTGCTGTTGATTTTAGCTATTCTCTAAGGTCTTCCCTGTAAAGATCTGGCCTGTAGAACCAGCTGTGTATTAACACTGTACTATCTTTTTATGCTTCCACAACAGATGGGTTTAATAAGCAGCCATTTCTTTTCAGAGTGTTCTTGCGATGAAACAAAACAGAAATGCAGTCTGCAATAATACCAAGGTCAACATGTGCTGCAAAGAAACAGGCGAGCATTTCACCAGAGAATGGAAAGGATGCTAAATATTTTAAGAATCTGCTGCTTAAATAAAAAGAAATCTCCTGTGCATTAAAAATACATTTATTGATCCTATTCAGGATTCAACAAAAGATGACTTCCCACAAAAGAAAACTTAAAAGGACTTGTCTGTTGCCAAAATGGGTAGGTATACAGGACTGTCTTTGGTACATGTAGCAGAAATCATGAGAGATACTTAAGAAAAGGGTTTGGAACCCACTTTTCTATTAAATATTTAGCCCACGTTACAATTGAAACGTTGACAGTGCAAGGAGTGAATTTAAAGAGCGAGACATGAAGAAAAAAGATACATCACTTAAGATATCCTAGCTAATTTATGTAGGTGGAACTGTAAAACAAATAAATTAAAAAGACCCCCACTGTCTGCACTTGACAGAAATGGAAATCATCTTCTTTACTCTCAGTCTACCCTTATCTTTCCTCTCCTACCCTTAGTGAATATGAGTCAGAAATCACCACTGGCAGAGCAACCTCAGAAAAGTTTTCAAATCCCAAAGAAGAAGAATCTAGTTTTATTTATGCTTGTATAGAGTGTGGAACAAATTCACCCCCCCAAAACTTTCCCCCTACCCCCAGATAAACCCCATAACATGGTGCACTGTCCTTCCTCAGCACACCATAATTGCACCATATTTGTAATCACTTTTTATCTTTGCAGTTCTGGGTTTCAAGTTGTAACTTTCACAAGAGATAAAGAGACAATTCATTTTTGGGGAAGAATGAAAAAATCTGCTCTTGGTACTATTAAACAAATAACTGCAATGATTTATTCATTATCGGACTTAGAATCTGCACTGCAAATATGAGTCCTCCCCCAGCATTTAAACCTGTTTCCATCAATACCTGCCCAGATTGGAAGAGTTTGGAGAACTGCCTTTTATCATCAAGGTCTCAGCTGACTTTGGAACATATTTGCTTTGCAATTACTGATGGTCCGTAAAGGAAACACAGCATGACCTAACTATGATGTGTTACGCTGTGAAAATATTATTCTGGGAGGTGCCACAGAAATTTCCAACAGCAAGTAGCACTTTGTAACACAGGATACCCTCTCTACATCATGTTAGAGATTTTGGTGGGCACACTTATTAATGTGTATGTACAACACAGACTCCAGACTTCAATCACAAAGGGTGGGTGGGAGATTATAAACTGTAATTTTTGCTTAGTACACATCTATGGAAAAGCCCTCTGGTGCCTTTAAGGGCCAAATCAGCCCATGTCCTATATTTATGATCCCCGTCTTTCTTGTTGTTGTATATCTGTATATATCCCTCGGTTAGAAAATGGCAAGGCACATATAATCTGAAATGGATACAGACTCCAAATGGCCCATAAAAACAGTTGTCTTCTCTCTATGGACACCATTAGACTGGAGGCCCTGTACACACAGGTGATCACAGGCCACAGAGTAAAGGCCTGGTGACTGATGTACGAAGGAAAGAGCTGAAAGAAGGTCTTGACACATAACAGTGGAAACCAGGCTGGGCTCCCGTTCTTATGAAGCACCTCGTTTTATCTGCCAAGAATTCTCACTAACAGGAATAAGGATCTTTGAAGCCTAATGCATGAATCAATATATTTGGATCAATAGTCCTGAGTTGAGGATGCTACTGATGTATGCCCAGAACTGTCAAAACATGGTGTGCATGAACTTGCTAGCAACATCTGCCCTCAACTCAGTTTGTGTCATGGAGCACTGAAAATGTTGGAAAGAATGAGCTCTCAGGGTAGCGTCAGGTGCAGCTACCAGAAGTGGTTGTTATTAACCAATTAGCAGCATGACAGAGACTCACAGGTTCCAATTGTTCATTCCAAAACTTTTTCCTCATATGAATACCACAAAGCCAAGTGCTATGGAACTTTAAACTGGGAAATTACAGCCAAGTTTCCATTCTTTAATATTATGAGGCCAAATTTGACTTGAAGATCCAGAAACAACCAATTTCTTCCACAGATGGAGCCTGTAGGAGCCACTAGTGAAATATTCTCTCTTACATGTCTGTACTGAAAAGTAATCTATATTCATTTTGGCTATATAAAGAGATTACTTACCTTACAGATTTCAATGATACATGGTGGTAACCCTTAGTTTTAATACTGAATTTGATTTCTTGTAACTTACTACATTAATCCATTAATTCATTCCTTTAAATTGATGTGTGAGTATATCAGAGAAACAAAAAAACAAAAGTTTTTAAAAAAATAAAGATAAAAAGAGACAAAACTATAACAAATATAATGTAGGTAATTAAATTCCAAAAAAGACCACCCAGGTATTTCTAACACTGCTCATCCTTTATATTTTCCAAATTTTATACTGTATAAAAGTGACGTAGAAACCCCAGAATAATTGCTGAAGTTACTCATTATAGTTCAGAACTGTGGGAAGGAGAAGTATGGAAAACATTTCTGACATCTAAAACCAGGGTAAAGTTATATAAAGAAATAAGTTTGCAGATCAATCCGTCAGCTAAAAGACTGGCATAAATTAGCATTCTTGTGTCAAGTATCTGGAACACTTGAATTCATCTTTTAGCAACCAAAGCTAAAAATATGGAACAGGTACTTTTGATTTCAGCAGGACAAGTACTTTGCATAAAATGAAATATTCACGAAATAACGTGGCTACAAAAAGAGGTAATTTATCACTGCAATCATAAACACCAGAGGTCCATATCATAGGGAGGATAAAGCACATTCTAGTACACAGCTGTCACCCAGGACCTATTGCCATGTCCTGCAAAGTCCTTCTGATATGCAGGTCCTGTACCGTCTGTCTGCTGGGTGACCCAAAAAAGCAGTTAGAAAAATACAGTGGAGAAAAGAGAAGAAAAACTTTTTTCTATTAAACCTAATGCTCTTCAAAAGCGCTCTCACAATATCTCTTTTTAAATTCTTGATATTTTTGCTTCAACACTGTGCAAGCGCATTTAGCATTCACATAAATAAGGAAATTGCTTTGTGGGTTTGCCCACTGAAGTGTTACAGCCCCGTAGAAGCCTCCTGAAAAAGAAGTGAACTGGACGAGGCAAGATGTCAGGGGAAGACCAAGGAGATTTCACGTTTCCCGGTGCAGTTCAGCTCTGACAAGGGCTTCGCTGGAGGATCAACATTTGGCTATTCCTAATGGATTGGCAGTTTTATGAAATGTACAAACGCGGGATCTCATCTGGAACCACCACACGTTTTACTAGTTATCAAAACTGGGATTGAAGATCAGGTCTTAGGTGGGGGTTGGAAGGGCGCAGGTTAGTCAGTGTATTAATCCACTGACGGTAAAACCTCGAGACAAAATTTGAAAGAAAGTTTTCGTTATGAATCTTACCTTATTTTTCCGCCCCTTTTCCTTCCTCTTAAACTAAAGGTAATGCACTAGAGAAATGTTTGCAGAATAACTTGCGTGTTTTAGTATGAAGAGAAGTAATGGTTTCACCTATTTAAACTGAGGTGAAGAAAATAGTGTTCTTGTTTTACATGGCTGAAAGAGAGAGGGAGTGAGAGAGGGAGGAATATGTCACTCCTTAAAGTAACATAAACCGTTTACCACCTTTCGTATTAAGTTAATTGTCCTACCTAAAATCCTCAGCTCAAGCGCAAAATATCTGCAAAATATATGAATCTGTTTTTAATTTACCAGGTTTATGAATTTTACAACATAGCCTGGAAAGGTAATCAAGAAATGGGGCGGGGGGAGGAAGTTACAAAGTTAAGAGATGAAAACGTTATGACTAATTGCTAGAAATTATAATCATGGTAAGTAGGCATACAGAAAACTGTAAATGTAAAATTAAAATATTATTCTCCAAAAAGAACTACAGTGCCTGTGGAAAATATGAGGGAAACAAACAATTTAGGGATGCTAAGCCAATAACACCATAATGTTTCTTTTGCTTCATATGCTGTTTTGAGTTTGTAAGAAATGGTTTTTCGAATGTTTTCTTAACACATTTCCTTTAACTGGCAAATGATGGAAGTAGATTCACCAGTGTTTCAAAGAAGAACTCCAAACAATTATAATGTTATACAAGGCCTTCAAACACTCCCCCGAAGTCCTGCACCTAAATACCTACTCATGGCTCATCCTTTGGTGAGGTGATACAAAATCTATGGGAAAGAAGGAATCATATCCCAAATCTCTAGAATCAAAGGTCATTACAGGTGCTTCTCCTGTCACTGAGAAGGATGAGAATTTTAGTTCTTTACTATTTCAGAGTTGTGATCAGCATGGGGATTGGGAGGGCAGGCTGAAGTTTGTAATTGACTTTTCCGAAAGGACTGATTTCTGCTGAAATTTTTCATCCCAAGTTTAAAGTTATGAAAATGACAAATGTTTTACCAATTTATATTCAGAGAATACAAAAATATTGCCTACAATAGCACCTGTGAGACAAAATACTCTTTTTTTTTGTTAACATCCATTATTACTTACTTATCCACAGATCAGTTTGGGTTTTTCTGAACAAAGGTTCCCTAGTATAATAGAAAATAACTAATAAGAATATTTAATTAAAAAAATATTTATGTTGGTAAATGTAATATAAGTATTGCATTATTTTCCTCCAATTTAACATGATAAATACTATCAATAAAAATCTTAAAAAATAAACTTGTTATTTTAATGTTATAACATGGTTACTAGAGGAAAATTACCTCACTCTCCAATACAGTTGGGAAAAAAAAACCACCAAGAAGTAGTATTTTCAGCTGGGAAAAATATATAATGTAATAAGGTCCATATGTTTGGGCTTTTTTACAATGCCTGCGGAATAAGATTTTTGCCAGTTATGCTTTTGCCAGTGTCCTGCAAGAATATGAATCAATTGTGAGAGTTTGTCATATGGCAAGAGGGAACAGAGATCTGTGTTAAGCAAGTCTCATGGGATCAAATCCATCCCAGTTTAAATTTGTGTCTTCACTGTTGTGATGAGTAGCGGGCCAGACCCTCAGTGACCCCGGGGTTTAGTTTCTCTGAACTCATGGAGTTATGTTGATTTCCGCCCACTGCAGATCTATCCCAAATACATCTGATTTACATTTATTGATGTCAGTCATCCTGGAATTAGAAATGTTTCTGGGTGTGAAGAACAACATTCCAAACACAAGCACATGAATTATGGTCCCATGGGAAAAGAAAGAAAAGAAAGAAACTTCTCAGGGCACACAAGTGTGGTTGTCACTATTATTTAGTAACGATTCTCCTCCCTTTTACCTAGACACTTACAATTTCCTTGTACAGGGTAAAAAGTTAATTTTCTATAGGTAATGATGAAGGAGAGGGATTTTTTTTGTTGTTATCAGAGGATCTGTGTCAGTCTGGTTCTTTTCTATTTTACATGGTGACAACTAATGATACAACTGCCATTCTGATTGAGAATGGCACCTTCAGAAGAGCACAGAGAAGACTGGGAAACTGAATGTCTTTAAGAGGTATCACACATCTTTTTCTTGACTTAATTAATTCAATGCACTGTAACAACAGATGCATTGATTAGGTTTTTGTGTTGGCTTCAGTGAGACTCTCAGGAGGCAAATGAAATGGTGGTGTTTCCTGGCACCTCTGCAGGGGAAGCCCACCAGGGAAACCTGTTGGCACTGAAGACAGACAGTGCCAAAACACTGCTGGACTTCAAAGAGACCAAGGTTTCAGTGCAGCTTTGAAGCTTTACAAATTCCTCTGGAGAAAAAGTTGCCTATCATAAGCCAATGTGAGGACTTCCTTCTATAAAGCCTGCAGTTTACCATTCACTATAACGCTATCTATCCCCATTCGTCAGGGTTTGATCAGTGTTGATGCCATTAAAATCACTGCATTATACAAGGGCAGCGAACTTGTACCCACCTACCATAGCATGCTATGCCCTCCTCAGCCACAGTCTGCTATGCCTCATGCATTGCTAAAATTCATCTAATTATAGTAAATAACCTCCATCTGCTTCCTCCGCTTATCTGGACGGAGAGAGAGAGAGAAATATGGACTGAATTAAAGTGAACTAAAATTAACCTAATACAATCACAGTAACTTAAGCGATGGTAGGTGGCCTAGCTACCTCTTTCTCTAATTTCCAACTGGAAGTGGGCAAATATCCTACAAAGTTTGTGCTCCAGTGTTAATTACCATTTCTAAAGCTGTTTACTAACATGGGGAAAGGAAACGGAAGGTCACTGCTAAGTATCAGTGGGAAAGGAGTTTCAAAAGCACTCAGCACTGAAAAGAACTCTGATCCTGTTCAGTGTACTGGAGATACGTGATTTAAACAAGACTGATGCAAAATATCTTGAAAAATCTGGTGCAGTGGTGCCTTCTTTTGTTGAAAAGTAGTGACTGGCTGGTTGTTCTTTCTGGTTTTTCCCTACCATGCTCCTCCCCTTTTGCATTCCTTCTTCCACAAGATTTTTTAAAAAATCAAAGGTTACAAAGAAAACTCAAACATATCTCGGGGGCATCAGGAGGGACAAAAACATTTTCGTATCAACAATGCTATCTTTATAAGGTTCAACTTAAGAGCTACAAAATATTGCAGATGCATAGCTGGAAGGGGCAGCCCATGGAGATCTGTTGTTCAAATTAAGAACCTTTTTATTCTGACGGAAGCATGACATGCAACTCGTATCTAATCTTTATCAGCAGTTTTATCACAAAATGAGCATAAAGCAGCAGAAAATTGCGCCTAGTAATTGCTTTTCAATTAATGAGGCCTTTTGTAGGGGACATACAGCTGACAACAGCTCTACCATCTGTACTTGTTGGGGTTTGGTACTAGATTCACCTAGACCTGGGCAAGGTGACCCACACTGGGTCCTCCTCAGTCTGCGGCTGTGGGTGGCTCATGCTGGGACAGGAACACCCCTGAGGGACTGTACAACCTGCACAGCGCTTCCTAAAAGGCCTGTCCTGTTGAGATCAAAGGGCAAATTAGCCATAAACCATTTTTAGTTTTTACCAGACAGCTTCAGATATATCTAGAAAAAGTAGAGCAGCAACCCACACCCCGAATGATACCATACTATTTGTACTTCTCATATAGAAAAGCATTGGCTCAATACAATTATTCAAGTTTGAATCTAAATTGAGGCGGATAGATTTATTTAAAACACCCACTTCCATGTTCTCATTTCTCTTTTAGGAATCTATAAAGTACTAAGCAGAATTTGTATCCTGTCCTCTCTGCATCTGGACAACTGTGGGAGTAATTCATACTTCCCTCTGAAGAATATATATTTTTGTGCTAGGACTGCAGTCTCACTGAAGTAAGGGGAAAAAAGCCTCTGCATGCCAGAAGGTAAAACAGAAATACTTGATTCAATGAGATCAAACTTTGGTGCAGCAATACATTAGTTTTGATAAAAGAAACTTGCTCAGATCAGAGTAGTCCTTGTCCCAGAAAAGTAACTATATATTGGGTTCAGCAATTTTATGAATAAGAGAGATATTTTCCATTTCGTTAACTAGTATATTTTAGCAACTGCATGTCAATTTAAATTCATTTTACTTTTGAAATAGTTTTTCATATTTTTCCACCAGTTTAAGGAACAAGCTGCAGTCTGAACATTTGTCTTGACATTATTTCCTTTTCCTTCACTATCTTTCTCTGTATAATAATGTTTTCTTGAGGCTTTCAGGAGCTTTAAAGTTAAACAGGACTTAAAAAAACCCCAAGCTATTGTTTATACAAAAAGAAGAAAAAGACAAAGCTACAAGGAAGCTCAAATTTGGAATCTCCTTCATCTTTAAAGGAAGCTAGGGGGGCACTCTGCCTGAGGAGCATGCTATCCCTAGAGGCATGTGCAGATTACAAGCTACATCTGAGATATATGCTAAGTACAGAGGCAAAATGAAGCAGTCCTGGTCAATAAAATTAAAAGGAACATGCAAAAATATTCCTCTATTTCAAAAATTTACTTCATGAAAGTCGTTAATTTGGGAGTCCTATAAAATAGTGAGAGAAAATACAAAGCTTTGACTTGTGTCCCATTTTCTGCAAATTGCTGTTTGCCTCACCTTTTTGAAAAGTTAAAATCCTTTCAAAGTCAAATACATTTTTACTGAATTCCTAAAAATCTCCATTTTCTAAGACCTGTTTCAGTATCTTGGCATTGAAAATAAGTATAAATCAGCAGCTCGTGTAAAATAGAAACAGGAAAAATGGTAAACAAGTATGCTTTGGAGAACAAAACAAATAATTGTTTAATTAAAAGACTGCATCTCATTATGAAAAGATTGCCAAGCATATTAAGGGTATTTAACATTAGCAATAATGTATGGGACATGCATGAAATTCTGAATTAAGTTATCTAAACTCTTTCTCTCTAATTTACACCCAAACCTGAGCATAAGCAGGCTCTCTTTGAGATCACACTGGAAGCCGTACCTTATATTCCACATATTTGAAGGAAGGCAGCTTTTTTCTTTGGTTCTGTAAAGCCTCAACCCCACTCGCTGTCTGTGATTCCCTTCTCCTCCACTTTGTCTTTAACTTTCCATCTTTTGCAGCCATGACCTTTATCTTTCCTCTCCTCCTTTTGTTCTTACAAACCAGACCCAGCAAACTGAAAAAAGACCCAAGAGATATTTCAGATAAATAAGACATAAAAATATCATGGAACAGAATGCTTCAGACAACTGTGTTTGCACGTGTGCCCTTGCCGCTGTGCTTTGTTTCTCCTGTTTAAGTTACAAACTCTTCAGAGTTTATTAAGTTATAATCTCTCAACCTACATTAACAGGAACTTTCGTCTCCCACCAATGCCAATAGTAATTAAGGAAATTTAGGGACGTAGCAATTAGCGCTGTGATAGCATCCAGTAGGAAGGAATATAAGGATGATATTAGAAGCATTTTTATTAGATGTTTTGAGGGAAAGAAAGCTTTATCTGTTCTGTGCTTAGTGCAGAATTTCTGCTAATATTTTCAGGGGTTTTTTGCACTATGAGGTATAGAACAGCACTAAAGAAGGCAATCTTATCCACTGCAGCATCCAGTGAAAAGAAAACATCAGATGGATAATGCATCTGCACCAATATGTTACCAATTCAGAAGAAGTTACTAGGTTTAGAAAGTGTTTATATTCATGACTTAAAAACCTGGTTTTCGGAGACATTCAAATCCTATGTTTTATGAATATAGCTAAAACAAAGCTCATAGTGAAGTTTTCAGGATAAATAGATATAATTAAAAAAATGTAGGGAGAAATAAACAGAACGTTGTTACAGATAAACAAAACTTGGCCAGTATTTGAGGGGTGGGGGCTGTATGCATTAGAACAATTAGAGAAAAACTTGCAGTTTGGCAAATTACAGTAATTTAGGAAATAATGGTAAACAGTAAGGAAAAAATGCAGCCAAAAATCATTTCAAATTTGAGAATGGGACAGAGCAGACAGTGGATATTACTGAAAATAGAAAAATGCATTTCTATATAAAGCAGAATTTTTGTGATTATTTTCTAAGTAAATAAAACACATGAAGATTAGTTAAAGTCAAGGCAAATCTATTGTGGGAAAACCTCAAGGTCTTTGATAAACTATGTAGTTGAAATAAAAACAAACAGAATTTTCTGGTATATTGCGACAATAATGCTTTAATATTCCATTTAGGGTTTTTTACTGTAATGAGTGGAGGTATGTTTAAGAGAAGTATTTTCAAAAAAGAGTGTGAATTAATTTGTAATTTGTGAGAAAAAAAATATTGAAAAATTGTACTCTCTTGAAAAAAAAACCACAATCTATAAGATAAAACCTCTTATGAATCCTGAATACATACTCAAATTTAGTAATAACATGATGCAAAATGTTTGTTCCTAAGATCATTGACCAAACAGAGGAAAAGTTTCTGGAATCTCAGTATGGCACCTGCAACAAATAAGTAGCTGTATTCAAAGTAGTCTGTATTCATCCGTGTCAATAAATACTTGAGACTTGGAAGTAATTAACCTGGTAACACAAGGCCTCGTTCATTTGTGCGGAAAACAAGAAGTCTATTAATTTTTATGTGAAATAATTTACTGAATTTTCTTAGTTTAAAGCAGAATGAAAATTAAAATTATTTGCTGTAGTCACTACATTCAAAAGAACCTTTCCCTATTGATCCCATTAGGATTAGTAATTTTAAATACAATTTGTACCTGTAAGAAAAATATATTATTACTTCAGTACTAAAAAAAAGCTGTACACAAGAACGTTCAAAGCCAATCAGAACTTTATATGCATCTTCTTGACCTTATTTCTTGGTGTACATATGTTGACTATTCGGACAATACAAATCTGAGTATGCAGAAGCCTTATTAAAATCCATCTTCAGCACCAGAACCTCTGATCTTTGAGCAGTTGTAAAATAGGAGAAAAGACTTCTTTACGTGCGGGTGACAGAGCACTGGAAGAGGCTGCCCAGGGAGGTTGTGGAGTCCCCTTTTCTGGAGACTTTCAAGACCCGCCTGGATGCAGTCCTGAGTGATGTGCTCTGGGCAATCCTGCTTTAGCAGGGGAGTTGGACTAGATAATCTCTAGAGGTCCCTTCCGACTCTCAAATTCCATGATTCCATGACAGAGAGAGGGCTCCAGATACTTCTTGGAAATCTAGGCTTTGCCTCAAGTATCATAAATCTATTTGTCAGCTTAAGGGTGGAAGCTGAAATGCATGTAACAATCAAAAGGCACCTGGCCATATTCCCAGCCAGATCTGGTATTAGTAAACCTTAACAAAAAACCAATGTTATTGTATTAAATTTGTGATCAAGTTTAACTTTTACTTGTATTTTCTTCTGCTGCCTAGAACTACACACAAGTGTTGTCTCAGAAGATGAAACAGTTGAGATGCCACAACTATTTTGCCTGTGACGTCATTAATAAGGTTTGATAAATATCCAGTATGACATCCTTTGGGTTGCTATTTGTCAAAAGATATGGTTGTATCAATTTGAAAGTATTTTCACTTTAAGGTCTTGTTCTTAGCTTGGATAAGTAATGAAAAGTGATGGCATATAATATTGTCTTATTAACACTGGCACGTACCCACATGCTCCTACCATCTCTCTTCCCATTAGTATCAAACTTCATCATCACTGGAAAGGACAGGGCAGAATTCAATTTATTTTGTATAAAATTAGACGAATTACCATGCATTTATAAGCTCACTTTGTTCTAACACAGTCAGTGTAATACTGACCTCATATCTCTTGACGTGAGAAGATCATGCTTCTCCAGCTCACAGGTACCTAATTCCCTGGCACAGATCTGGAAAGAACTTAGCTATAATTTCCCCTATGCATTTACACATTTTCCTTGGCAGACATTTCTGCAGCACAGCACCAGTAGAGAGGTCAAATTTGGATCTCCCCTCAAATTCCATTATTCTATTCTTGTCACAACAGATAAAGAATAACCCAGCCCTTTGGCCTACACAGTGCCAGTCTCTCTGCTAAAAATAAAATGCTTTTGTGGTGTGTTTTTCTGAGTCTATTTCTGGACCTGTGGTGCTATGATCCAGTAGGATATACAGGTTCTGAATACCAGAATTTACTTTTTTTGTGTGTGAAAGGGTAAAAAGAAGTGCTCTCCAGCTGGGGCCAAGTGCCATATAAATATTCCTTGCATGAAGTACAAAATAGAGTTCAGGTTTATGTACACAGTTTCCGTGAAAATCTCCCTGCATTTTGTCATTGGCTGGCCTGAGTAGAAAGTGAAATAAAAGAAAAATAGAAATCTTAGCACAGTCCATGAGTTGAGCAGCACTCAGCAAAAATTCAGAGCAGCCAATGAACTATTCTAATTTATGGCACACAGGAGCAGACTTGGAAACCGTCTCCTGAAATATCATTGTATTATTTAAAATTACATTACATAAAAATAGGGGAAAGGTCACAGAAGAAATAGTACCTACATAAAGTTCTACTGAAAAAACTCATTGTAATACAATTCCACTAGTTTTGCTTACCTCTACCTGAGAAGTAAAAGCTTAATATAAATTCTAACATGATTTGAACATGCACATGCAACTGATCTTGGAAAGTTCAGAAAAAAGCTCAGCTGAAATATTTCTTTTAGAACAACAACAAAAAAAAATCACCTTAACACTATGCTTATAAGTGAGTAAAACAAAAAGCAGAAGTAGAAACTAACAGTCCCTTCAAAATATATTCCATCCATACATACTATAGTATTGTTTGTGTGGCTTGTGCATATTCAGATGAAACAGCTGGATAAACATTTAATTATTGCTTTATTTGTCAGGCAGTGTTCAGTATAAAATACATAATGAACAGTACCAATCTCAAAGAGAAATCACAGTAACGTGACGTTATTTTGAATAAATAGATATGATTAAAGTAGGATTAAGTTTAATGTAGTATCTCATCACCTATGATAAAATCTTCTGAACTGTTTAAGAACCTGTATCACTCTTTCCATTAGCTAGAGCTATAACTACAATTGATTAGGATTCACTTTAAAATAATTCTATTCAGTAAAACTGTGATATTAACAGAGGCAGACAGGACAAACGAAGAGAAAGAAATTGTCATTTCACCATTTGCAGTATGATCATTTTCGATTGGCTTAACCTCTCTGTGTCAGCAGACTAACCCCAGTGATCCTCTTTTGTAATATTCCCATGCTTTTGAATTTAAAAATTGATTTTCTATCCAAAGAACTGCATGATTTAAGATAGGATTTTTTCTGAAACATAGCTGAGAGCATAGGGTTCATGTGTACTACCCATATTGATGAATCGTGACTGGAATAAATACTTCAGCCCATGATAGTATCAGTCTGGCAAGTTGGGAAGGAACTAAGGCATCAGCATATATTTTCCTTGGAGGAGTGACGTCTTCTTTTGCAAATGCTTTGCTCCTGTGGGCTGGGCAGGACCAGAGAACCCTCCTGTTCCCATTCTCTGTTTAGTTTTGGGCCCCTCACTACAGGAGATTCTGAGATTCTGGAGCGTGTCAAGAGAAGAGCAATAGAGCTGGGGAGGGGTCTGGAGCACAAGTCTTGTGAGGAGCAGTTGAGGGAGCTGGGGTTGTTCAGCCTGGAGAAAAGGAGGCTGAGGGGAGACCTTATCACTCTCTACAACTACCTGAAAGCAGGTTGTAGCAAGGTTGCTCTTCTCCCAAGTAACAAGTGATAGGACAAGAGGAAACAGCCTCAAGTTGCACCAGGGGAGGTTTAGATTGGATATTAGGAAAAATTTCTTCACAGAAGGAGTTATCAAGCATTGGCACAGGCTGCCCAGGGAAGTGGTTGAATCGACATCCCTGGAGATATTTAAAAGATGTGCAGATGTAGTGCTGAGGGACGCGGTTTAGTGGTAACTTGGCAGTGCCAGGTTAACAGTTGGATTTGATGATCTTAAAGGTCTTCTCCAACCAAAACGATTCTATGATTCTGTTCTATGATTCCACTGTCCCAAGGCTGCAAACAACTTAGAGAGACTCTGCCTCACAAGTTCAATGCTGCCTCTCGCCTGATGCAGGTGAAGCCTTTGGAGAAATCAAACCACAGAAGTTGAAGGTGGAGAGATCAAGCACATCAACCTTACACCGGATTTACATACTTAATTATACCAAGTTTCACCAAAAAAAGTAACACTCTCTTACAAGAATTTCAGGCATTCTGATAGGGTCCTTTCTACTTTTCCTTCCTGCATTGTTAGTATGGTATTTCAAACACATGATCACTTCCTAAGCATACTAAAAAACAGTGATAATTTTAGAACACTTTTGAAGTTCACAGTTTTCTTTCTTGCTCACTCTTCTTCTAGATACTCGGATCTCATGCTACTTCTTCTGTAAGGACTTTTAAACAGCAGCTTCGCTTTCTTCTCATCACCTGTTAACACCTTTTTATTTTCTAGAAGCTAAATTTAAATGTTTGTTTTAGTCCTTCTCAGGGATATTAAGGAGTCTGATAGCTGATGTTTAAACGCAATGCTGGATGTAGTAATATTTTCCCTTATTTTATTCTGATCCATCTTTCTAAATGCTAAGTCTCAAACTGATGATAATTCCCCCCGAACTGGGAATAAGTGTGATATGTCTTTCTTCATTTCTGTTAACACTGATTAATCTAATCACTTAATATATTCAACTTTTGGTATGTTGAACTATAACTCGCTAGAAAAATTCATCTAGTCCACAATGGACAGATACCTGTTAGGCAAGTAGCACTCATCAGGCCATATAACAAGTAGGCACACACACATCAGACTGCATGACAAGAAGCTCCATGTACACACTGTTAACTTGCATCGGTCTGGTGACATGGACACCTGCCTGTCCGCCCCTTACAGATACCTGTCAGACCTCAGCAGAGGGTCCCTGAAGTCCTCTGTGGTAGCTATTCAGCTTGTCATGGCTGAAAGTTTTGGATACTGTGGTACTAAAGAATTTGTAAATTTTTAGCCGCTTCAGAAAAATGAAATTTAGAGACTACCATACAAAGGTAATGAATTCCACTGCAAATTCTGAACTTCCATTTTAAAATATAAAAGCTATAACAAATAACAAAAATTTCTCCATGTTTTCATGTAGCTGTGTAGACAGTAACCATAATGATCGAAACAGCTGAAGATCACAGGATTCCTAATCACAGGTACATTAAGCTACTGACTGTGGTCATAATCTATTTGAATGTAAGCTTCTTCAGGAGTAAGATTCTTCCATCTGCAAAGGTATAATGAAAGCAAAAGGTCTTTGGAAATCCAGCAGGCTGGATTTTGATGGAAAGTGTCATCCATTGAAAATATCAGAATCTAGCAAAGACATCAAAGAACACAGAGTAAAAAAATTACTGTAGCTGTATTCTTTGATGCTGAAAAAGCTTTTGATACAACTATGATAGAGTACAGGGCAGATGACTTAGCTAAAGGCTTTCTAACTTGAAATAAAAGTTCTTTAATAATTTCTTAACTTCACCGTTGTCATAAATATATAAATAGTACAGCCCAGAAATACCTGTGGTTTTTGTCAGGAATACGCTTATTTGAGAAGGAAATCTACCAAAGTGTTTATGCATTAGATTAGCTTTTAAGAAAGACAAGTTTTCCATAACTGTTGCACAAAACCTCCTGACTATTAAATATATTGAATTGTTTCCACATACATATCTACTGTTTAGCAAGAACTCCTGTCCTTGAAGATATGCAGACTCACATAGAATAATAAAAGTACCATTCAATATTCTACTAATGATATCTCAAAATTAATTTGTGTGGAGATAATTTCTACTGTAAAGTTGACTGCTGAAGGTGTGTGTTGCTCTCCTGAGAGTGCATAACTTTACTTATTATTTACGGAAACTTGTGGACCTCAGTGATGAAACTTTAATTAAATAACCTCCTAAATGGATTCTTCTGTTTGACCTTACTCAGTTTCATAGACTTAGTTTACACAAGGGAGTTTACTACTCGTCCACTCAATTGGAATCTCATATTGTTCTTTTCTGCTATAAAGCTTTTTTTAAGGAAAGCTGGTATTTGCACAACAGCATCTGGTTTCTTTCCACTGTATTGCAGATTTATTTGTACAGATTTGCAGCTTGCTACAGAAAAGACAGAAATGGCATTTAATCTCTTACAAAGACCTCACTATGGTTCTTTTCTGCTTTTCCCAAGACCAAGTTCGTTTTCAAGATAAAGGTGTTCTTACGTGATCCTCATGACAGAATAATAAACTAATAAATTCAACTGTGCAAAATCATTCAGCAGTCGAGAACCCCCTGTACAATGGCTTTAAGAGTACATTTGAATTATAGAATTAAACAGAACTGTTTGGTCGGGAGTGCATATAAACAAAGCAGTAGAGGAACAAGGTTTACACTGGTATGTATAGATTCAGCAGGGAACTAACAATAGATACAAGGGTTTAAAATATTAATCAAGAAAAAAAAATTGGACATGGTAGCAAGATAAGAAAATTATAATCTGTGTTAACCATAGTAATTTTTAATTACAAACTGAAAAATATATTTTAAGTCATTTCTGATGCTGGCTTACTTTTTGCACTAATAAACCTTTCATGATAAAAATAGATGAATAGACTACTTGTCCAAGCACTTTTAACCAGTTAACCAGATTTGAAAAGTACTTTATGCATCTACTGCCCTGTTAAAAGTGAAACTATTAAGCAATTAGTATCTCAAAATCTATTGGTTTTACTATATCAAGCTTTTTTTTTTTTACAGCAAAACATTAAGAAAAGTGAAAATAATTCTTCTGCCCTACAAAACACATCTTACTTGGTTGAGTCAGAATCCATCTCCATGCAGATATAGATATGAACAAACAATCAGATTAGCCCAAAACAGGATGAATATTATCCTTAAAAACATCAACCTCCAACTTCATATTATTAGCATTCACGCATAGTATCTCAAGGCTTGAAATTACATTTTGAACTAGAAGAAAAAATTTCCCGTCCTTTGGCAGAAATATTTGAACTGATCTCATTAAAAACATCTCGTGACAGGTTTTATTAAGTGCTACAATTATGCCTAATTTTGGTTTAGTACAATATGTTAATTTTAAACATTTTAAGAGATTGTATCTATTCTGACCACTTTTTCCATGCTTTGAAAGTGCACTTCACTTCCCCCCCAGCTGTAATCATAATTTTATATCTGAACTGACTTCATTTCTTTAGCTCTCATATTGCAAAGAACAATTTAATAGACACATTGGCCTTACACTAGTGAAGCCTAAGTTTTTTTAAGCTGAATATTTAATACGAGTATCAGGCCAGATAGGAGAGTTCTGGACTGCTTCAGCAAGATCCTCTCTTTCCTTGGAGAGCAGCAACAAAATTCGTACAACACACTTGGCAAGAGGAACTGAGAGCTGGGATTAAACATATGGAGTGCACTGAAATATGTCTTTAGGTGAATAAGTCTAAGAAATAAATTTTTCCATAAAAGAGAATTTGGAGACATGGAAGCAATCTTCATGGTCTTTGTTCAGGATTCTTTTTTCCCCCCTATGTGTAAGGACCTGTAACAGGTAACCTAGCAGAGCCACTTGGAAGACAGGTTTGAACTGAACTGAAAAAAAACCACCTGATGATACAGATGGTTATACAGATAACTTTGTGTTACCACAGAAGGCAGTGCTTCACTCTACATTTTCATTTAAAGAGAAAAGAGTAACGATTTTAATTTTCTCCTTTGAAAGGTGCTATAAAACATAAATAATATAACGCAATGTCTGCCTGGGTTGAAAATCGAAAGATGAGAAGTTCAGCTGCAAAATAACCTATAAAGCCCAATTCTGAGTTCTTCAGATGAAGTAATTCAAGCTTGGTGGAGCTGTGCCTGAAACCAGGAGTGGTGAACTTTCCCTACTGTACAAAATACATATCACAGTCTTCATATGGTGGAGAGGTATGAGACACATAATAGTCCAGCGACCAGAAAGTGGCAGGGAAAAGATGGGAACGGGTCAGCTGGAAGTCCCTTTTTCTTTCTCCCCCCAATATGGAAAGGATGAGGTGGCAACTGTGGGCGAAACCTAGAGTGTGGCACGAGATGGAAATCTGGCATGAGAACAGCCCTGAAACTCACAGGTGAAACTCAAGTTCAGAAAGGATGATCACCTCATGTCAGATAGAAGATGGAAGGGTCAGAACCAAAGAGCAGTTTCACAGAAAAAAACCCGAAGTCTCACTCCCACACACCACCCCCCACCATGCTTTTTATTCCTTCTATTTGCCTGTTCAAGAAGTAGTACAGAATCCTCAATTGTTTGTACTTTTTTTCAAGATTATGGAAGCAAATCCTAGACGTCCAGCATCCTAAGAAATTTCTGTTGATTGCAAAAATAGACAGAGATTACTTTTCCTCGCTGATCTAGACATTTGAGTCGCCCCGCTGCTGGAATTGCAGAGACTTACTTTGTCTCCACTGAGAGGTGGTTGACCACTGACAGCCCGTACGGGCTGTTTTCAGGTCAAACCTTTTAGTGAAGAGATATGTAAGTCTTTAAATGTCAGGCATACAGAAAACAGTCAATAAATAAAAGATAATAACAATAATACACACCATGAAATTTGAACAGGCATTCTGTACATCAATAAATAATCGCATTATGTATCACATCAGACATTCCGTCTGAACATTTCCAATTTAATCAAAAGCATTAACTTGACTGTCAAACACTAAAATAGGGAGGCTTGTTTGGTGGCAGATTTTTTTCACCATGAGTAAATATCTTTGTGGCAGAATCCTACATAAATATTGATAACTAGCTTTCTGTCCTGGTCTGAGGTTACCACATTAAAAAAGGTAATAGAGAGTTGCAACAGATGGGCCAAGATTTTCCTATGAATTTCTTAAAAATCAAATTATTAAACAAAATTATTCCTTCTGCTGTCCTGGATTCTTTTTTTTTTTCAAAATTTTACTATAAAATATTGTATGTTATAGATTTGTTCTCTTAAAGGAAGCATAACAGACAGAATGTGAAACACAACTTCGGAAGCAGTAGAAATAGCAAATTACTTTCAGAAAGCATCCAGAAGTACCAATTCCACTTGACAGCCATCCTGCAGACTAAGAAGAACAGTCAGTTCTTGCTGAGCACTGACAAAAGATCTCAATGCTGGAATCCAATGGCTGTTCAGCGACTTCTCCTTTAATCATTTTCCTTTGTTCTTTCTTTGCATGTTGATAACAAGCAAAGAATCTGTATTGATTTTTAAAAACTATATTGTCAAAAGGCTGATTAAGTATCTTTCCTTTCTCAATGTTAAAGTACCAATAGTTTTCCCGCTAAATGCCCTAGCTTATTAAGATTGTCTTAATATTCATATATTATATACCCAGAAGACCCAGCTGAGTTGTGAATTCAGTACAACTGATAAGCCTAGTGATGGTAGGTAAGATATTTCTGAATAAAGGATAAATTCTAAGAAGCGCCGGTTGTGGGGAGTAGCACTGTCCCAGTGAGGTGGGCACTGTGCTGCAGTGACATCCTACCCAGTGAAGATCAGTCCTATCTCTGCTGAAAGACACATGTGAGAGTTTAAACGCTAACAATTTAAACAGAAAAGGTATTTTTGCATTGCCCTCAAAATAAAAAACTTCTAGTCTCCATAACACATTCTGATTTTGCAGCAATACTGAGGACCACTTCTCCGTCTTAAATGGACAGTGTATGCCAGTTAAAATTGGAGGTATTTTTATTTCAGGTTTTGTACATCAAAAAGTTTCTAAATTTTGCATTTCATGAAAAAGTGTGACCTTCATCACAAGCAGCTTCAAGAGACCAGAATCAACACTGAAATGGTTGGAACATCGGAGTAGTGGATTTTTTCTTCTGGTAACGCTGAGTTCTCCTGAGCACACTCACAGTTTCAGAACACCATTTTCTTACAGCACGACGCATAGAGGGAATCTCTGTAACTAGAGATTCCTCCAGGCAGGTATTTGGATATTCTGACATGTGCCTTTTATGCCTGGTATCAGCATACGACCCTCCTCTCTGGTACAGAGGAGGCACAGGCAGAAGTTCAGAGAGCAGCTTGTGTTAGTCTGAGGTCCTCAGGGATGTGTAAACATATAAATGCCCTTGAAAATGTCAGACTGAGAAATTGGTTTGCTGAACTGATGTCAGTAGGATTGTAGAGATGTACAGACATTGAAAACCTGGGCCAGGAAAAGAGAGGAGTAGCCAGATAAATCCTTTAGATCCCAAACATGAATACATCGGATACTGATATGACCCAACTATATTTTTAATGTATCACCAGAGAACACTTTATCTGAAGAATTAAATAATCCTAAAATATTGGATTTGTTCCTGAATAAAGGAACATATTTGACCTGAATAAAGACTTCTAAGATCTACGTAGTGTGTGAGATACAGTCCGATCTGAAAAATGATGCATTTCAGACCATATTGTCTCAATTATCCGATGATACAAAGGGGGTTGTTGACGAGGTATCTGGCAAATACTCCACATCACTGCTACTGGCATGCTTATCCAGCAGATGTTTAAAATGAAAGGCTGACAGTTTTTATGTGATAATTAAATCTTTTTACTTGACAACTGCAATTTAATTTAATTTTAATCAAGAGTAATAACCACCCGTAATTGCTATTATGGTGATGCTCCATTTTTACCTAGGGCCTGAAGCAAAAATGAGCAAAGATTTTGCCCGTAGGTTTTAATCTAAAATTTTTCTGATCTGAGATATTCCTCTAAGTATATTAATTCTGAAGTACTTCCAAACAATAAAGAGATGAATAAAAAGGCAAAATCACAAATCAGTGGAAATTACTATACAAAAAGAAAGTGGGTGTGTTATCCAACATGTGATGAGGAAATATAAATCCCATTTCATTTGTGTTGTTAAGGAAAGTAGAGATCATTTAGTGTTAAGGTTGCAATTTACTCAGCTATTCACCAGACTGCTGTAGAGCCACATGATCCCGGTGTCTTTTGAAGCCTCTCAGAAATGAGTTGAGGTGCGACCCCTTTAGTGCTGTGCAATTTCACCTGTGGCATGTCAGCCTCCTACCCAAAGTGCCTCTGGCAGAGCAAGAGCTCAAACACTAATTGCTTTGTCTCAGAGGTCCGTGCCCAGCACTCCCCATTCAACCTATGGCTCAGGCACGTTCACAAGGTGCACACTAACTGTTCAGAGCAGGCAGGCGTAAGAAAGTAGCTAATATTTTACATAGGTAGAAGTTCTGCATTTGTGTTTGCCTACCTCTGTCCTTTTTACCTTAGAGAGCCATATAAAGTAAGACCTTCGGCAGAGAGATGAGGCACTAAAGAATGAATTATACAAAAATATCTCTACCAAGAATCATACACGTAAGTAGCTTAGAGGAAGCCAAATGTGGGTAAGCAAGATTGATCCATATTCATTGATCAGACCCAACAGGGCAGTCTCAGGACTACATCCAGGAATTCAGCCAGAAAAGGGCAGAGGCAGACAGGTTCCGTGCAAGATTTCTTGCTGTGCTTTGCTCCTGCTCACGGGCAGTTATATGACCATACTTGTTCTGAGAGCTGGTCTAGCTACAGTGATCATCGCTGCTGACAGCAGATCTGATATTTCTTGTCATGCAAAAATGAGCACGAGGTTGAAAACTTTCTTGTTGTCAAGAACCAGCACACTGCAAAACAAATCAGACAACTCCTGCCTAATTGCAAGCAAATATGTCTCAGATTATTTCAAGATCAGCTAACAGAGACCAAGGCAACATAGGCTACACCTGGGTAATTTTTCCCATGGGGAACCTGGTAGTTAAGTGGCAACTAAAAGAAGTCAAGTCTGCCTCCAGCGGATGCCAGCTGATATTGGGGAACCCTCATGAAACGACGAACTGACTCCTGATTTTGTAACTGCTATAGTTGAGTAACTGCCTGAATTTACTATTGCAGGCTTATTAAAGTCTTTAAGTTAACTTTGAGCTGGCATGTAGGTTGTCTCTAAGAAAATAGCTGTCACCTGTTTTAAAATTCCTAGCTATAACACTTGATAGACTGAGAGCAATAGTGAATGAGCATCTTAGATTATTTTCCCATCTTTAAGTATCTGTATTCTTGTGGCAGTTATATTCGGTTATTTTTCAGCTGCTTCCAGCACTTTATATACTGTATTACACATGCTAAATAAAGATAAACACATTCTCCTCTCAAGAGAAATAATATGTATAGCAAGTTCCTGAAATGGGGGAGTGTCAATTCGAGAATATTTGTACTAAAACTGGAAGTCCAATAAATTTATCAATTCAGATAGACTCTCAAATTTGATTATGTATCTTCCAAACACAATAAATTAAGACTGAGAAGTTATGAAACAACTGTCTATTTCCAACAGAGCAAAAATCCCACAATACCCAACGTTATCCAAAAATACAAAAAATTATTTTTAAAACAGTTGAAAAATGGTTGAGAATTATTTTTTTTTTTAAAAGAGGGGAAGGGGAAACTAAAAAGATATCACTCAGAGTTTTCTTCCATCAAAAGTGAAAGTTGTGTCTTAAAACATGAGATGGTGTAAACGAGTCAAATCAAAATAGTTTGCACTTCTCCAGCCTCTTGGTCTGAACCTTAACAGACTGTGCAACATTTTGTACTAGCTTGGACAGAGAAGTTGGAAGAGAACCAGGCAATGTGGCTTTGAAGGAAAAATGAAATGAAGAAAACCAAAAAGGACTATTATCTTTAGCTACTTCCTTCTGTGTTATTTTCTGCTTAAAAATAGGCTTTCCTCTTCCTTTTTTTTCTCCTTTATTTTTTGAAAGAGAGGCAGAAAGTGAGAAGAAATCTGACAGGTAGGAAACTAAAAATTTGATAAAGACCTGTGAAAATTGATTGTGGAGAATATGTGAAATAAAGAAACAGAAGTACTGCTCACAGGACAAAATGCTCTCGCACTTCAGAGCTAAGCAAGGGAACGGCAAAAATTGGGAAGCTGAGTAACAGCTCTTTGCCACTATCACCTTAATGCCTGTCTTTGTCTACTGAATTTGGGAAATGGGCTTAAAACTCCTTGCAGAAGGAAAACTGCCCTAAGATACAGAAGAGACCAGACCTAGATTTTTCCCTTGATCTCATTCCCCGCTTCACACATTTCCAGTGCAATATGGCTGTGTTGGCAGGTCAAATAATCCAAAGCACTGTTGCCAAAATGTCTTCAAACAGCACTGACA
Source organism: Dromas ardeola (assembly GCA_013398915.1). Taxonomy (NCBI): domain Eukaryota; kingdom Metazoa; phylum Chordata; class Aves; order Charadriiformes; family Dromadidae; genus Dromas; species Dromas ardeola. Next base: position 129,172 of record VYZM01003173.1, read on the forward strand.
GAACATTTTCTCTGAAAAAGGGCTGATGGAATAACTCAGAGCCATACGAAAGCATGCAAGTTTCCACCAAGCTTGTATTCAAAAATGTTTTCTTGGCTCCATCATACAACCTCTGGTCAAAATTAGGAAGAGATCCCTTTTACTAGTTGTATGTCAGAGCAAGTACTCAGGATGTGGAACACCAATAGTCATATCTTAGGCCTGAAGGAAGCAGAGCTGAGCTCCAGGTGGAAAGCAAACTGTATAAAATCTGTCTATATAAAAGATGCCTGAAAAGAAAATGTAGTTTCGTAGATGATTCAGGAGAACCACTTATTTAATAAGTAGAGGCAGAAGTCTAAAAGTGAGTACTTACTTAGCCTTCTTGCTAATTGATACCGTGTTGACAAAACTGCTCAGGCAGAATAACCACTAGTGATGATGCAGTGTAATAGTATTATGAGAAAGTTGGGTGTAGAGCAGGAACACTTGATGTTCTAATAAAGCAGGAACACAATTTGAAGACACAAGTTTCAGGCTGTGTGAATTTAGTGAAATTTAGGGGTACTGTTGGTTAGTTACTAGCATCTGAGCAGGCAAACTGAAAGGGCCATGGCAACAGCACAAGTGATCACAGCAGGAACCACCTCCCAAAGCTCAGCTAAAGTCAGCCCAGGAGGCAAACTGGGAGGACTCTAAGGCAAAGCTTAAGACTTTTCTGGTTAGTGAAACAAGATACCAAAGAGCTAAAATTATTGAGAAAAGGTGAGTTCACGGGAAGACACACTCCAATTCGCATTGAAAAAGGTCCAGGTAAAATATCACTATGCAGAAATATTTCTGGTACCGTTGAGCTCATAGGAGTAACAGTGAATCATAGGTCCCATTCCACTCTAAAAATATAGAATAAGCTGCAGAAGCCTTTCCTCATTATGCTACAAATTTCAGATGTTAATGGCTACAGTTTCTATCACACCCTTGATGGGTAACACTGTATTTGCTCTTCTCTTCATCAGAGAGAATGAAGTAAAAAGAAAGCTTTACTTCTCTCTTTCTAGATGCAAATCATATTTACAATATCAGGGTGTATTTAGCCATTAATTACAGAAGATACCTCTAAAAAATCTTGAATATTTGTAATTCATTCCTGCAGACAGAAAGCAAAATCGCATTTAACAATCACCAATCGGTGCACCAGTAGTACACAAAGGGTTAAATTTAACATTTGCTCTTCTGACAAGCGCAATAGGTGTTAGTACCTTTGCCAGAAGATAACTTCAAAAAGCTGTTCAGGTTCTCAGTTTAGAGTTCCTGTTCATTTCTTCTACAAGGATATATAGTATCACTGTAATAGATCACCGGGGCTGCTTTTCTCTGATGTATTGTTGCAATATATCATACGAACTGTGTCTGGCAGGAACATGAATTTCAGACATGGCCCTATTTTATATGTTTTATTTGAGGACACTCTTAAGGAAAATCAATGTGGAGTTCAAGAGTTGGCACTAGAGCCTGAGAAATTCAGCAGACTCTTAAAATGCTGGAGGCGTCACAAAAGTTTAAGAAACTATGAACGCAGGATGAGATGGGCTACCCCCAGCTGTTCATTTGCTGAATGGAGTACTCAAAGATTTAGCGGGATAAATTCTGTTAACTTCCAGCCCATCTGTGCGATCACTCTGGGGGCTGAAATATTCCTCTGTTAGTCAGAGTTTTGCTGTTTCCTCCCCTAAAATGGTTTTAAATAGAGTACTGAATTGCCAGAGGCAAACAAGTTAGGTGGGTTTTTATACTTCAAAAAGGCACAATCATACACAGCCTATGACAACCTTAAAAACCTGCCTAATTGACAAAGAAATGATATGAAGTAAAGCACGTTTTATAATATAGCTATTGGCTCCCTCTGGGTCACACCACAGAAAGTACCCCTTATGGAAGGATTTGAAACGGACTAATAGACCTGGTATCAGCTCCATGTTCAATCCCAGCCCTTAAAGTGAAATGATGATGACCAAGAAGTGTATATAAACGCACAGGTGTGTGGTTAATATGCCAATAAACATGCTGGGTTTAAACTGAATGCTGCTACCCGAGCTAATGGTGATCAGCAAATAGGACAATCAAAGTGACAGTACATTTTACTTCACACAATTAGTTACCAGTGTACCAGTGTACAGAAAGCAATGTCATATAAGCATTTTCATCAGCAAATAAGCCTGGCAGGGAGTCCTCTGCCTGTGCTCTTGAAATGGGTTTTCTGTCAATCAGGATGGGTTTCACCAGTTAGGATGACCAGAACGTTGGGATGTGAATGTTTCTGTCATTCAGCCAATTTGGCATGGTGTTTGCCTCTCCATTTGTGCAGAAAACAGAGCTGAACACATTTTATCAGTAGCAGCATTTGGGGGCTAAAGTAAACCCTTCTCTTTCATGATTCTGTCTGCATGGATTTCCAAGGGATTCATAAACTCATTAGATCATCACATTCAATCTCCAGTACACCACAGGCTATTACATCTGGTTACTCCTCTATTAAGCTCAATAAAGCATAACCATCTTTCTCCTAAAGCACCAGTCTTCATTTGAGGTATCAGATAGACAATCTACTGTTTTCCTTGCTGTTTCTTTATCATCTGAAGGTTAAACATCTTCACATTTAAAACTATTTGCACAAGTTGTCATTTGAATTTCTCTAGATCAGCTTCCAGGCATCACTCTCGCCTACTTGTCTTAGCGAGATTAAAGGTTCTTTTTGTATCCACTATTTTCTCCACATGAAAATACTTACAAACTACAATCAAATCATCTTCTGTCTTCCTAAGATGCTAAACAGATCTGAGTTCTTTAAGTCTTTCACAGCAGTATATTTTTTCAGCTCCTAAAATCTCTTCTGTGTTTTTTTCTGTACCAATATAAGTGTTTGAGCATCTTATAAAATATGTTGATATTGGAAACGTATAAAGTATTGCTTCATTTGTCTCAGCAATGCTGGATAATCAGGTAAAAATAATCTCTTAAATCCATATACTGTACTGCTTATTATACGCCCCAAAATAACCCATTTCTTTTATTTGTGTATATGTATTTATTTATTTATTTTGCAGGGAGCCATGTCACATAAGGATCTCATGTTGAGTTGCTTCTTGATTCTGAGCCCTAAAATTACTCATTCAAATAAAATCTAAGCCTTTCTGTTTTCCCTTAGTGTAAACCAAATAAAAGCAACCTTCTGCAGAGCATTTTAAAACTCAGATTTCCATACTTAAAGAAAAAGGCTTTGGCAAAACTGCAGCAAGCGAGAGCCTGGATCTTCACCCTTTGCACACATCAGTTTGTACGGTACAGCACGTTTTCATAGGATTGCAGGTGACAGCCAAATTTGGTACAGGTTGGCTCAAAACTCTGCCCAGACTGGTGCCCTCTTCTCTATTTCATAGTTTTCAGGCTTTGCCTCCCAGCATACTGAACACGGGGGAGGGCAATGGTATCTGACAGCAAAGCGGTACCGGCCAGGGAGTGTCCTACGGAGAGCTCCAGGACTCCACCTATTGCCATGATCCTGTCCCTGACCCATTTCTTACTTTACTCAATCTCTTCTCGCTTTCAGCTGCAGTTCCCTGTTCACTCTGAAGTGTGTGTGTATATACACGTGTGTATATATATATGTAAAAAAAAATCTCAGATCTCTCAATCTCTGAACCTGCGACTTGCAAAGCTCTGGTGTCCGAAAAAGAAGAAGAGGATCTGAACTTGTAGCCTTGGAGTGCCACTGTGGTCCTTCTGTGATGAACCCTCTGAAAAGGAAGGTGATGAGAATAATCAGGAGAAAATAGCTGCTCTCCTATTTGAACAGCCAAGACTGTTCAGGTGCAGCAGTTATCATTAGGTCTTTTCTCAGCCAGCAGTCAGTTCGTGCTCTGTGCAGTGGCTTCAGACACAGTCCCAGGAACCTGCATTTCACCTGCTGAATAGCTCTATTTTCACATAACATGATGGTGCAAGTACAGCTGCTGATTAGAGCTCACAGACCTAAGATTCTGTGCAGGGCTCCTGTTCTTCACACCGTATGAGGTGTGGATGGAAAAAGAGTGTCTCATACTTCATGCATTACAGGCTTCAAACAAGCATCTTTTCCTTTATGGGGAAAACAGTGACAAGATGCTTTCAACCAGTATGATTAAACCAACATTTAAACCCTGTATTCATCTCCCTTTAATTCTCTACATCATGTCTTCTATTAAAGGAAAATCAGAACATTGTGAAGAAGGTGCTCACAGCCTCCCCACTGTCCTGGGCTGGGTAGGGCAGCAATGCAGCAGCAGAAATGCACCGGGGGAGCTCTCATTTAACAGGAAAGGGATACTGGTACTATTCTGCTTCTGCATTGGGGTTCAAACAGGTCAAATCTCTGAAGAGCATCAGCAGCAATTCAGAGTTTTCACATTTTTCCTCCCAGAACCTGGCAAGCTGTCATCATAGAAAACTTAAATCTGGACCTAAACCACTTGGTTTGAGGATTTGCAGAAAATGAAAGCAAATTATTAGAACTATGGTGTTCTGTAATGTTTAAAACATTCCTGATTCCTACTAGCCTTGTATAAAAAAATCCAAACCCAACATTCTGCCTTTGTATAAGGCATTCTTTGCCATTTCCCTGGCCTGCCAAAATCGTATTAGTAATCTACAATGAATTTGTAGAATTCAACAGCTGGTCCAGGACTCAATAGCCTGTCACAAAAGCAACAGTATATTGCCATTAAAAGCAAGCATTCCATACATGTTCCTGGTTTTACCCTTCTGGCTTTTCAAATATATATTGAATGCACCAAATCAATTATATGAATTCATCATACCGCACTGAATAGAGCGTTTTTCTACAATAAGCCCTCAGGAAGATCAGTCAGTGCTATTAGACTCTCAGTAAACCCAGCGGGAAAAAAAGAACCCCCGACTGTGGAGCCAGATACAGCCTGCAGGGAGACAGGTATGTTCTTGCTGATCTCCAAAAAGGTGCCCCTTTCCCTTATACAATGTTTTGAAAATGGAGCAGAATGTGTACCATGGCCCAAAATAAGTGACGCTACGGGAAAATGTTGAATAGAGCTGCCTGAGATCTGTCTGATGTTGACAAGACCACCTGCATTTGAAAAATTACACATGGCTTTTGTGGCATCTGGATTTAGGATAAGTGTTCTCATAGCCTTTTGTATACATACCCTAATCACCATTCCACCATTATCGTAAAGGAAAAATTGTGGAGACTTGTAATTAGTGTAAAACATGCATTAAATTTAAGACATAATGTACATAATCCATTGCAATATCAGCATAAGCAGAATTCAGGCTTCACAGGAGATAAGAAATACAGAAATAACTGCATGACATAGTAAATTTGGACATTACTAATTACAATATGGACTCACAATAATCTAGCCTTTATCATCTTGTGGTAGGAAATTGAGGTTTTTAAAATAACAGAGAATTATTACATAACATCGTTACTTGAAAAGTAATGTAAAACAAGCAAAACAATGCTTTTTATTTTGGGTACTTTTTTATGGTCGACTACGATATCGATGTGCCAATTCATAGCTTGATATAATACTTCTTCATAGAATAGGGTTTCTTTTAAAATTAACATGCTCTGGAAAACATAACGTTGAATGAGCATATTTGAAATACTTGGATTGCTTTATCTTCATATGCAAGTGAGTGAAAAACTGTGGTTTGAATAAGTGGGAACAAATGAATGAGGGAGGTCACACTGTCAGAGATAATGAGAAACTTGAATAACATACATAAGGACAGCAGAATGAATCCAGGCACCTGAGAAGGGTGTGTGGTACCTGTGGAGTGAGAGCTGGAAGAAGATGACTGAAAGGTGGGAAGGTGACAGTTTGCCTGCGTGGCCATATAGTTGCCATCAGGAGCCATAGAGAAAGGAGGAAAAAAAATGAAATATTCACTCAGCAGTCTACAGCAACAACCTCATACCCTACTTCTAATGCTTTTTAAAACAAAACCTCTAATAGATGATTAGTTAAGACCTTTAGGCAATAATTGGGACCAAGACTTCAAAATGCCTATGATTTCCTGATGTTCTGCACTCACTGTTATCTTAAAATGTTTTCCTCCTACGCCCTAGCAATGGGATAAGAGATGGTGGAAAGGCTTATAACTCCCCCCTCATCCTTTTCACAGTTAAATTTTGGGGACTATGGTGAAGTTTATTTATCCTGTTCTGTTCTAAGCTTCATGGAATAGTAGAGGATAAGAAAATCAACTTGTGTAATTTAAATTATGTATCGGAGAAAAATCTGGTTCCTTCTAATACCAACCAACAGAAAAACAGAAAAGAAGAAAAATAGAGTATTACTGTCATCATAGGACCAAACCTTGTGAGCCATTATTTACAGCTAAGGAGCTATGTACAGTAAAGGACTTAAAAACAGACACATGAGCCCATAGTTAGGTGCTTAGGATTACAACACAATGCTTCAGAAGAGCTGGGAGCCAAAAGGGTGAAACAAAAACAAATTAGGGCTCAAGAAGCTGATCCTGAGTCTGGTAACTGGGGATCCGGAATCTATTAAATGGAAATGTTAAGGATGGGCCAGTGTTCAAATCCAATTTCTCTTTCCTTTCCCTTGAGCTTACACACTGTTCTGCAAGCTGGGACAGCACGCCGGGAGGAAAACTCCCTCTATGCAGCCTCTGCTTCTGATTTTCCTTTAGCACCTATTGCTGCCAAGTGAAGAAACAGTGCGCTCGGCTAAATGGATCTTCGGTCTAAACCCCATGATCCTTCTTACATGCTTACAAATGAGAGAGCTATTTCCTGTGTAACTAATATTCTATGTGTTTACTTAAAAATGCATAAAACACATGGTTAATTTCGGTAATTACCCCCTATTGTCAACAGAATTACTTGAGGCAAGCACTGATGTTACTGCCATTTCTCTCCCCTCCTTTCCTTCACACAGTAGAGAACATTTCCTCAAAACTCTTGCTAGAAAAATGCCTAGTGTGTTTCCTTGCTAGGTTATGGTAGAAATCTTGAGTCAGTTCTTTAAAAATATCTCCTTCTTCAGATGTTATTTTATAAATTTCAGGAAATACTTTATATTACAGAATAAATAAAGATAATGAAAAGAGAGAAACCATTCTATCTGTTCCTTGTCTTCCAGTACATCAGTTCAGAGGGGAAAGAAGAAGGAAAAATAAATCAAGAAGGAAAAAGGAGAGAGATGCAGTGACAAAGAGTGTACACTTTTCTTTCACCTATCAGTAGTTTGTCAGGGAATTACAATAAAATATACGTCATGAATACACAAACCTCGTGTGATCTTATGCAGAAAAAAAAGCAAACACAAATTACAGAAAATAGCATCCAAACCATTACCAAACAGATGCTAAGCCACTAAGTAGCCAAAACACATAATATAAAGAGATGTCTTTTTCTAAATATCATGCGAATACAAAAATGCAAGAAAATTATTCAGGCACATCAAATGCCTTAGGCTTTTTCCATTTCTTATGTTATAAGGCTGTCAGCTATTTCACCTTGTACAAAACAGAACATTCAGACAAACAAACATGAACTGAAAGGTTCCTATTTTCCCCCTTTGTCTTTTCTGTTTCTGGAGGATGCCTTAACCCCTATATCATTTCACTCCAGGAGTACTAATTTAACCCCTCCTAACTAGAACAGGTTCAAAGGAATATTTGAGACATCCCTAGTTCTGGCAGACCAATGGCTCACCCATTTTTGTGAAAAGCAAGAGATGGGAGCTCGATAGCATCTTTTGGATATGTTTCTGCAACCCATAGAAGTTGTGGATAAAAGAAAGAGCTAGAACCCCTGCTAGATGTATTTTGTAAAATTAACATGATTTTTGTGTATGATCCGGTTCTGCATGACAGGTGGAAGGCATCTCTTCAGCCTGTGCTAGATATTCAACTCTCATCCAGGTGCTGCATACCTTAGGTGGGTCTCCATGCAGGGAACAGGTTCCCCAGACACCTGGGGGGGGGGTGGATTCACCTTGATGGCAAAGCACATGAAGAGTAGGAATCAATGTCCTTCAGCAGGTTGAATCCCTGGGCTCAGATTATAAAAAGCATTTACGTGCAACACTTCGTAAATTCAAAAATTGTGTAAATAATTCTTGCTCAATTTTAAAACATGACGAGTACCTACAACTCTCAGTGGAAACTTTAGGTATCAAGTATTCATTTAGAATAAAATCAAATAAGAACAGCTTTTCATCTCTGAAATACAAATTTAGAGGGATAATTTTTCTAGAGTGCTTTTAAAAAGTGGGTTTAGTTTTTTAGCTGTAATGTCTCTCTTTTCAAAAAGAATATATTAATTTGATATGGTCTGTAGAAACTCTCAGTGCTATGCATGTTTGTGTGAATGATGACGCTTACCTGATGACACACAAAAGTTGCACAGAACTTTCTGAATGACCTCCACAGTGAAAAGCAAGATTGTTTTAGCCTTTGGGACAGTAGACATTATGATAAATTTAAATCAGAGATGCTCTAATAAATACCCTTTCCCCAAATAATTATGTCATATTTTGGATTCTGTTTTAGTGATGTCTGCAGGGTTTTATTTGTGGGGGAGGGTGGGGGTTCATGTGATACATTCAAACTTAACAGTGAAATTTGCAATCATATTTTGGTGGTTGATATACACTTCTCTGTGATTAACATACTAGAAGGACTTGGCTGTTTGCTGGCGGCAAGACCTTTGGCTCTGAAATTGCAGGGGGATATCATTCTGAAGGCTCTCTTTCCATAAATCAATTTTAATTGCAATATTATCGCCCAGAAAATTCTGCTTTCATATTCTAACTATACATGACGAAGAACTTCAACAGCAAGATGTGATCTGCAGATTTCATCTGAATCTAGGTTTGTTATGTCTAAGATTTATTTCCCACTCTGACTTTTACTGCACTCCATACATGCGCACCTGGCAAATACTGGGAAAGCTTTCCTTTCCTCTTAAACAAGATACGCTATCTCTAACAATGTATCTCTATCTTTTTGCCTTCTCTGGGTCTATAAATACACCTAACCACAAATGCCAGACAGTTCAGCCACTGTATCTTGAAACAGATGCACAGAGGAAAAAAATGTAGAAATCAATTTAATTTACAGCTATTTTATTAATGCAAACACAAAACAGAGCGTGCCTTTTCAATGTTACTAAGGTAGCACATGGCAAGCAGGTCTCTCTGCTTCAGGCCCGTTTAGTCCGTATTCTCAAGGAGGAGGAGAAACCTGAAATGACACAGAGATCTTTACAGGAAAGCTCATTCCCTTGTGCCCAAATGAAATATTCCCAGTCTTATCCTGGCCAGCCCCAGGGAAAAGTCCTTGCTTCTTCAAGATCTAGGCCAAGATCTTTCCTTGAAGAAAAGTGTAGGAAAGTCTCTCTAGGGGCACGTGGACATCTATCCTCAGACTTCTTCACCCTGACAAAGGCTTCCAAAAATGCAGCCAAAAATTAAGCAGCTCACAAATAGGCTCAACCTTTCATCTCCCAGCCCAGGAAGTCCTACTACCCAGGTAGCACTGATGTGCTTTGCCCTTTCCCTGCCAGAGCTGCTCCAGCCCAAGCACTGGATGGACCTGAGGGAGGTTATTCAGGATGGACCTGCCGTAGCACCTGAGGGAGGTTATTCAGGAGAGCACCAGCACAAGCTGCAGCTGGAAGGGCCAGCTACGAGTAAGCCCAGACATCCCACAGTACCAAACCTTACAAATAAGCAAAACTCTTTTGTGGTTTACTGTTGAAAGGGGGCTCATACTCAATATACACAAAGAATGCATATTTTCACTGCTGCCTGGGAAAATTAGTATGTCAGTGAGCTTAAAGCTGATAAGGAAAAGATTTTCATCATCAGTGTTCAGAGACTGTCCAGCTTCTGAATCTCATACTTAGCCATAGCATAAATACATTTTTTTTCTTCTACCCGTAGCACTGTCAGGTCTCTACATTTGCTGCTGCTCTAGGTAGGTAAGCATTGCCATCCTTGCAGTGACATGGATCTATACATGAAGATTTAATTTAGAAAGAGCTCTGGTTTTCTTTTTTTACTTGTCTTTACTGATGAGCAAAACTCATCAGATTCAGTTTTATTTTATCCTTTGATTTTTTTTGAAGCTCTTCAAAGTCATACGTGAACTGGAAAAAAGCCTGCAAACGCCTCCCAGACAGAAGATTAAATAGGCTCTGACTTTTTTTGGTGGGAATTCGACAGTAACACACCCTTGGCACTAAAAACAAGCTTATATTATCACAGTGCTAGAAGAAAATAGGTAGTTGCTAATAATGTTTTAATAAGAGGCTGTTATTTTAAGACAGTCACATGATTCGGGGTGAGTCTCTTACCTTTTCACCCCAAGTCTCCTAATCACATGCTTTGCTACAACACCTGTAGCCCCACCTCCAAAATCTCCAATTCAAGGCAGGTCTTCTGCAGAATCACAGAATTACCTAGGTTGGAAAGGACCTTTCAGATCATCTAGTTCAACCATCAACCTAACTCTGACAAAAACCACCACTAAACCATATCTCTAAGCACTATGTCTACCTGTCTTTTAAATAACTCCAGAGATAGTGCCTCAACCACTTCCCTGAGCAGCCTCTTCCAATGCTTAATAACCCTTTCAGTGTAAAATTTTTTCCTAATATCTAAACCTCCCCTGGCACAACTTGAGGCTGTTTCCTCTTGTTTTGTCGCCTGTTACTTGGGAGAAGAGACCGACCCCCACCCCTCTACAACCTCCTTTCAGGTAGTTGTAGAGACCGATAAGGTCTCCCCCTCAGCCTCCTTTTCTCCAGGCAAAATGCCCCCAGTTCCCTCAGCTGCTCCTCATAAGGCTTTTAAGAACTAAAAATTGTGCGTGAATGGCATCCGTAGATCTGGCTGCACTTCAAAACATACGCGTGCCCAGGGAGAAATGATGATTCCTACACCCTGGGAACGCAGGGGTAGCATGCCAGGGCATCACTTGAGCACACAGGTCTGCTGCTCCTGCAGAAGCAGCGGCCGTCACTACAGCCTTGAACTGCCAAAGGGTAAGGAGAATATCAAATACACTGTGCATATCTTACTACTAGTATAGCATACAAAGTGTAATACTACATCTAGAGTAGAGTCTGTATGTGTTGATATATGGTATATTAATCAATACAATAATATATACACACGTCTATAGATGCTATGCACACAAACACACAGTCTCTCTATGTGAGAGCATGCTATGGTAATAGACTCTAGGCACCAGAAAACTGCACTTTTATACACAGCAGTATCAAGCTGTAGTAAAGAGCAGGATGACGCAAACAAAAAACCTGCTTGGGAAAAACTGAAAGCATCTTCTCACGGCTGAGATGAGGCTACTTACTGAAGGCTCTCCCTTCCCATGCTGGAAAGATGAGATGTTAAAAAGCACTGATAATTGTGCTACTGATCTCCAGGTTCATTTCACCAACACTTGTTCTGCTGAACTTTGATTTTACCATCTAGCAGAAGACAAAGCACCAAATATCTTCAGGTTTTATGGGGGCGTCACACTTTTATTTTGGTGAGAACATTCCCTTCAGAGTCCCAACTTAAGTTTCTTTCTCAGTCACGTATTTTTCTGTCAAACCACTTTTATTATCATATCATGGCTCTTCGCTTTAGGTATAATCAATCATTCTTGCCCGCAGTTTCATTTCAGATTTGCCAATAACACATGACAGGCATTTCACTTTTAGACATTGCCTTTTTTTTTAATGGAGATTAATTTTTAAAATAAGATGCAGTTTTAGTGTCAAGATAATTAAATTTTTGTAAGAGACACTATCTTTCTTTTTGCTGCATCAGCTCTCCTAAACTCATACCTTTAGCAATCTGCCACTATGCTACACAAATACAATCAATACATTCTGAAGTCCAGCACAGAGAATTTTTTTCATTAATACAATAATTCTATTAACTCTGAGAACCATAAATTGCTGAAAGACTCTTTTTTTTAAATTGCCTTATCTGCATAAGAATCAACAGCAGTGTTTTTAAAGTGGCTGTATTGCCAAAAGACATATTTGATAAATCTCTGCTGTATATTTTGCAGTATCAAAGAGTTTCATTTTGTTGGTTTCTGTCAGGTTTGTTTAGCGGAGCCAAACTTGGTGGAGTCAACTTAATGGCGTCAAATGATGTATGACTTCCCCTGCACAGTCTAGGTTTTGTTCAAGTTGTTGAGGCTTTGTGATGTCTTTCAGATACCTCTTGGTGTCAGCTGGTATTTGGGATTTAAATAACAAGAGTGGGAAAAAAAGAGGATGGCTATCTTGCTATTTAACTTTACTTTCTCCAAATTTTTTGGTGGATATTGTAATTTTTCTGCTGCATCACAATATCTTAGAAGAAATACAAAAACTACTCTGTTTCTAACTGTTCCTTGGCTCAAGTACAAAAATACAAGAGAGTCCAGAAATTATAAAGGATTCTGTTTGTTTGTTTTCATCCCTCTGGCACAGACAAGGAATCAAATTCCCCCACTGGTAAGAAAGCAATTTTACAATGATAAAACTGGGGTATGCTCACTGGGCTAACATTTAGCACGGTGCTGTTTCTATTTTTAGTGGCTTTCATTCCAGAAGGACCTGAAGCAAGGTACATAACGCAGCTGCTATTTGTCGCTGTTATGCTGTTCACTAGCTCTCACTTAGGTAGACTACTATTAATTTCAACAAACTTTGGTTCCGACAGTTAGAATTAGGCAATTTTCCTACATTGGAAAAGAGAAAAAAGAAGAATTGTTCCCTGGTTACCCTCATATGGTTGCCTTTGCTGCCTTCAGTATCAACCAAGTAGCTGCAAGCTTCCAATACAAGATCTAATAACATTTGCTGAAAGGTTCCTACCAACTTCCATGTGCCTTAGGTCAGGCATTCAGTGGTTCAAGTTCAACATATTTTATTCCAATGACTTTGAGTTGCACCTGGTTTCCATTTAGGGAAGGAGCTTTACCTCTATGATTTGTCTTCATCTGCACTTCTACCCCATGGTAAGTAGGAGAGAGATGCTTTTGGGATGGTAATGAGCAATCACAGCCTTTGGCTCCAATGCTTGAGCCCTGTTAGTGCTTTTAGAATAAGAGCAAGTGATTAATCTTTCTTCCCCTGGAAGGACTCTCTGAAGCCTACCTGTTCTCTCAAGCTCATCTACTAGTCAACCTTGTTCTGATCTAGTTATTTTTAGAGTGCAAGTTCTGACTCAAGTTTGCTTTTTAAACAAGCAGAATAAAGTTCCTTATCATAACAGACCACAATGTTATAATCAAAAGAAATCAGATAAAACTTTCATCCGAAATTTCAGGTTCTTTTTGAAATAAAGAGAATATTTTCAGTTTATTCGTCTTCTTTTTCATCTCTGTTACTTTTTTCTTTTTCTTTCTGCTTCCAGTTTCTGTGGGACTAGAGGGTTAGCTTGAATAGTTAATATCCTGATCCAGCTTAAAAAAGCATTGCAGATGGGGATATAATGGAACTTATACAAGAGGAAACAAAACCCCTGAGTCTAATAACTCCTGTTGTATTTCTCACCTTAACTGACAGGCAAAAAAAAGAAAAAAAAAAATATATATATTTTGAAAAGACTACAAGAGTATCAATTAAATGTTCATCTGAACCAAAGATTCCTCTAAAAATTGAAAGAATTCAGGATAGTCCTTATCAGTGGTAAGACATGAATTTCCAGAGGGTTCTGGACCTAAAGGTATATACTTGATTGGTATGGTGAAAATATGAATAAAATAACAAACTCTCTGTTTTCTGGATACTTTAAAAATTCTCCTGTTCTGTTTTTGAAAGTGCAAGCTCACTGGGCAAAGACAATGGTATAATGCTGAATTGCTCTGAGAGATATGTCTTACTAGTAAATTAGGAAAATAATTAGACATATGAATGAGGTATGGAAAGAAACGTAAACTAAGAAGAGTGAGACTGAGATGCACTAGTTAATAGAATAGCTTATGGGACTAGTACTTAAAGATTTTAAACTGATCTCAAATATAAAAAACACCAAGACCTGCAGTAAGTCACTTAGTCCTCATGATCTTTGATTCTCACAAGAATAATATGAATGTCAAATACGTTGCACACAGTCAGCTGCTCAAACAATGAGAAGGTTCAGACAAACCAACCTGTCTCTTCAAAAGGAAAAGAGAAAACAACAGTCAGAAAGCAGATGTATCAAGCTGACAGGCCAACAGCTTAAAGCCCTTCATGCTTAGCCTCTGTTAAGCCTTGCTCTGGTCAGTGTTTGATTTAGTATTCTTCTATTTATTAGCATCTATGCAAATTAAAATTGAAATATATGCTTCATGGGTTGTTATCAAGATCAGCCTTTAGATCCAGCTGAATCCCCTCTGTCCATCCCTATTCTTGACCTTCAGTGTCAAAGAGTCGTTACTATGTATGTACCTTTAAAAATGAGATCCGGTCTATATCTCTGAGTATAATATTAAATATGCATGCAGCATGTAATGTGAATTATCTTTCACAGATGAGGAGTACCATCTTTTCAAAACTAAACAGGTCTGTAAAATTAAATTTATGCATAGAACTGTGTCTTCTAGTTGTCAGTTTGCACAAAAACATGTTTGATTGAGCATTTTGCAAACCTGCAGTGAAAGACCGAAAAACGCCCTCATTGTTCCAGTAGTTAATAAAAATTTTAAAAAGATGTAATACCACAAGCAAACTGTATTACATAGAAATGCATTATTCACACGTTTTTTTCACAGGTATTCAGCCAGAATATTGCCATACAATAGTGTAGTACTCCATTAAACAGAATTAGGGATGATCAAAAAAGAAGCTATTCCTCATTTTTCCTCTAAGACAACCTGATCCAGGAGATTCAGCTGTCAGAAAGGTGAATACCCTGTTTTAGTAGTTAGTGTAATGGGATTTTAACCATTGACCATAACCTGTTAGATGGAAATGAAGAAGTATTTCATGGCCTAAACATGTTTTTTGTTTCATGGAATAAGAACAGTAGATGTGCTGTGGACCCACCTCTAATATACTTTTACAGGACTATCTGAGATTGCGGAAGACTAGACTTGATGGTAGAGGGGGTCTTTTCCAGTCTTGCATTCAGTAGTTATTTCTATGGGTAATCTCCATTTCCAACTTTATTTTTTCCTATTATCATTCAGAAGGTATCCAAACATTATATGTATCATATATTTCTATTTCTAATATATATTATACATTTCTATCATCCATTTTTAGATTCACAGACATATTCAAAGAAAACTCTTCAGTGAAACAGGCAAAAGGTATCTTGATGGCAAGCCTAAGGATGTGTTTCAGGCAATCTATTGTACATGCTGTAGCAGCAAGAGCTGTGATAAATTTTCTTGTAAAAACACTTTATGCAAGAATTACAGGCAGTAATTTTCAGATTAGATGTTTGGACAGAGAATGCCTGAAAATACATATTTTCAAATAGCAGGCCATTAAAGCTTCTGAAAACCCACAAATGTTTCTGCAACTCGTATGATAAAGTGCTTGGTATTAAAAAAAACTTAGTCTCTCCAATAGCTTCCTAAATTATTTTGCACAGTTCCCCGATAATACAACGGACTTCAGGCAAGCTATTTGTTATAAGTGATACCAAACCCAGCACCATACCAGTAATTATGGTAGAAAACTAGAGTCAGATAGAATCACTTCTCTAGTGAGTCTGACAGTTTTTATTCATCGTGACCCAGACTATACTCCTGCAGTCTCTACATGATGCTGCAACACTTTCTGTCCAGATGTGGCCCCAAAATACACCTGCAATGCCCTCTATTTCTGGTGAAACACATGGACTACAAGCACTGGCGTACTAAATCAACATTTCCACCCAGTCTGGGTCCTTGTTACTGCAAGCCAGAGTAAAGGAAGGCAAATGCTATTTTTCAACTAATCATTGCCCTACCTGATGATTTTAGGAGTTATAGGTAACTAGATATTTGATTAGGCCTTTTGAATAATATCTTCTGTCCAGAAATCACCGGTTTCCATAGTTACCTCTGTCTTTGAGCAATTCCGATTATTGGATTTATTTTTTAACTGGAAGCTGCAACTATCACTCCCATAAGTAGAAGCAATCCTGGACTGATGTCTGAGATCTGAAATCAGACCACTGGCTTGAAAATCTCAAGCCAAAAAACCCCATTTTCCAGTCTAAAAGTAACAGTAAACTGAAAACGTCCATCTGCCTACGAGGGACAGGAATTGCATAGCCACCTTCTTGTAGGAGAGTTTCTGCAGCATCCACAGGGACACAGACAACAGCAGTTGCACCACTCAGGTGCAACTACAATTCGACCCTGCACCAGTTGCCCATTCAAGCACCATTTCACTCTTTCACTTGCTCGTGATTTTCTACCAACCTACCCACCCGAAAGGGAGAAGGTGGCCAGACTTCGGCTGCGTTTCACAGTGTGAATTGCAGAGGAGTTGCACTGACCACCAGGCTGGAAAAGGCACTTTTAGCAAGGGCTAACGAAATTCCAACACCTTTGCCACCGACTCATATAATATCGATACAGCTCAACTTTGAATTAAGAAAAAGATCTCACAGGGCCTGCAGCGTGGGACTCTTGGAGGCTGGATGATTTTGTCTGTGCAATTCCCTTTTTAGTATGCTTAACAAAGTTTAAATCAAACATTGAAAGACACTGAGCAGATAAGACTCTAAGATAACACAGAAGCAGTGTGCACACTGAAATGTTAATGTGGCGGTTGAATGGTTGTTTTTCTATAATCTTGTACAAATACAAAATGTCCAAGGGGTTTAGACAGTCATAAAGAAGACAACTAAGAAAAGAACCTGCATCAGACGTCCTTCACTTCGTGCTAAAGATGCGTGTATGTCCCCAGCACGTGGAAGTACTTTGGTAAGCCCTAAATGATGTATGAAATAAAAATCCTGGAATACAATCCTGTGCAAGCAGTGCCATGCCAGGCTAAAATACAGATAGTGCAAAAAAAGCAACCCAGATTCTAAAATCAAAGGAAAAAAAAAATATTACTTTTTAATTGCTTGCACTGCTGCTCTCCAGGCAGTCCCTGAATAGAAATAAAATTTGTCTGGTGGAGACTGAGCATCTCTATATACGCTGATGCACACTATAGCAGAACACAGAAAACACTTTAAAAAATGCATGAGATTTATCTATTTTTTTCCTACATATTTTTAAACCTGTCTGTAACGTTGAGGAGACTTTTACAGACAGATCGCTGATATCAAATCCACAGTCAAAATGAAGTGAGAAAGCAGTTGCATTTCAGCACAGTCTCCTACAAAACCTGGAGACCTTTTCTGACATTGACAATACTCCAGGAAAGGAATGATATGAATAAGCCAAGCAATACAATTTTTTAGATAAAAATATGGTTTTGGGGCAATCAGCAGTGCCCTCACTGTCAAAGTTTTCAGCATCACTTGACAACACCAATCGCGACTTGCTGCTGATTCATCTTAGACCTGACAAAAGAAGAAAGTATTGCACTAACCCTTCCTTTGAGGAGATCATGACCCTGAGGGTTCCAGACATTATTTAGGATGTACAGGATGTATAGGATTTCTCTTGAGATCTGGCCTTTTTTTAAGGCACTCCACAAGTTATGCAGAAAACTGCTCACACATAACTGTGCGCATAGATTAGCTGGTCCTACAGAACCAGAAACAAGTCTGCATATTCTTGAGCACCATCTACTGGCGTTTTTTCCATGAATAGTTGCACAATTCTCATAGAGCACCGGAGCGCCAGGCTGAGCACTTGCCAATTCACATTCTGTGAGACATCTCATTATAGATGTTGAAAATAATTTCCATTAATTGCCTTAACCTTGGGTCAAATCCACTGTTCTAGCCATTGGGGAAAAGGAAACAATCTTCACAAGATCCTTCTTTATAACTTTCTTTGAAAAGCTCTTCATATTTCAGAAATCTGGCACTTTTTCTTTAAGCTCTTCAACACTGTGATTTTTTCAATGTGTTCTCTATAATGTTGTACTAATTCATTCAAAGTTGTTTACATTACATTTGGCATTTCTAAACATCTGTTATTTGCTAAATATAAATCTGATTCAAAGCTCTTTACAGTTGCAGCATCTTTCCACCTGTTTCTGAGTTCTGGACCCTAGCACCTTATTACATCAGTTCTTAAGGGAATATGTGAACCAGTAAACCAAAAAATGCATCATGAGGCATGTATTCACAAGATTGCAGTAAAAATTCTGGAGCTTTTGCTGTGTCAGCCAATGCAGAATGGGTGCAGAAGAGCTACCCATTTTTGGTTGTTGTAGCTAAAATTTGGGCCAGGTACAATCCCAAATTCTTCTTTGACAAGATCTTTGCTTGAGCGATGGTGTATCTTGACTACACCAGAGAAAAATTTCAGCAGACACTGAAGCATTTGCTGAAATTGCTAAACCCTTTTGTTTATATTATAGGATTACTGTGTTTAAGACACAGGCAATTAGCAGCAGTAGTGTACCTACTTGTAAGCATCCAAGGTCAAGATCCTGCTAATGGGAACTGACATCTTGCTGTCCCTAGAGAATGCACGAGTAGGCAACACAAAGTGTTGTTTTTCTAAATAACCTGTTGTGATATTGCACAGATCACTCCCTGAAGTCACTAGCTATGCAAATTATTTACGTTTGTGCTTAAAGATGAAGTTTGGATAGACCTATACAAATGCTGGCTTGTATCTGGCAAGAAGATGGGGTAGGAAGTACTAAAGCATTCTTTATATCCCTACATGATTCACAGAAAGTATTATTAATTGAGTTGCTACTGAGAGAGAATATCAACATGTGAATATTCCAGAGTCTTTTAATATCAATTTAAAATCAATAATCCCTCAGCAATCCTTGTACAGCTAGAAATAATTAGAGTTTTCCAAGGATATATATGCATCTTGTGCCATTAAAAAATGAACTAAAAATTATTCTATATAAAACCGAGTGGCTTTAATGCATTAATATCAAATATTAAAATAGTGTGACATATTAAAATTATTAAAATATTTTTTATACCGAAAAGCAAATACAAAATGTGGTTCCAAAAATGTGAATGTAAGAAGTATCCTTATTATTTGGCTTACTCCTCTCTTAAGACATCAGACATGTATAGAAGCAATGAAAATAAAAACGTAGGGTAAAATACTGGCTATATCCCTCCAGAGATGTAAAATCTGAAAATGTGCATACTAGAACAGGAAATTACAGGCTTTCGTCTCAGTTGTTGTCCACTGAAGAATGTGAAAAAAGCACTGTCTTAAAAGATGTTTTGGCTTTCTGGGGTTCCTCTGAAGAAGTCCTGCTGGAAAATTGGAGATATCTATATATACTGTCTCTGTGCATGTAAAATGGATATTTACAGAACAGACTTGTTTGCAGTAGCAAGGAAGCCTTACACAGGAGAATATAAAGCTATCCAAGCATAATAAGAACAGTATATGTAAAAACATGAGTATTTTTTAGTTCTTCTAGGTAATTTTGTTTGCTAATCCAGATGGATCACAGCGTTTTCTCTACATGGCCTGGGCTCACAGGTGCACCTTCCCAGGTGCAGAGAGACGTACCAATATGCCACAGTTATTCATCTTTTTTGGCAGGGAAGTCTGACTTAGAGGGGTAGGGATCACGAAAAACAGCAGCCACGTGGACAGATGGAGTGGGCAGTTTAGGCAATGTGAAGTGTTCCAGTTTTGGAAGTGATGAGGAGAACATCCATAAAGCAACCATGTCCATTTTTGCCCCTGTGTGGGATGAAGCTGTGTACCAGAAAACCCATGCCACCATCTTAGACTAACAACGTTTCTCTGCCTTTCTGCTCTCCTTGAGATCAACTCTTACAGACCATGAGCCTTGCACTTATTTTGCTGAGGCTAACTGACGTCATTTTCCATCTCATCTCCAGGGCTCTGAGCCACCCTCTGCTGTAACAGTCACGGTTAGCTTGGGTGTCCTGAGTTTTTCTGTGTCTGTCATTGTCCTCTCCTGGGACAAAAGGCAATGATGACTAATGACCAGGCAGCCTTAGAAAAAAAAGAACATTCATTCAACACCAAACCATTTAAAAGAAAACAGAATTTAATGCCTTGGATGTATGTTTAGCTTTCCAAGATGCCCAGCTGGTAGATCGAACCTCTTATAGACTTTTCCACGACAGCTGTGCTCCTGGGCAGCTGCTGGCAGCTGGCCACCAGCCGTGCGGCAGTTTGTTATCTCTTCAGTCAGAAGAGTTCGACTCTTCCATCTTCCTCAGTGACAGATATAGACTCCTGGAGGTGAGTCATTTCCCTGACGTCGCTCATGAACTTGCCAATGCACACTAATGTGAAATTTCCTGCAGAGGCCCCATCAAGGGAGAGCTTCGCAGGTGAATAACCCTCAGGCTGTTATTCTCCCTCTGCCGTAAACACACGGAATAAGTACGCTGTTAAGGAAGGGGCAGACGGGATAAATCCTTACATTTCATAATTCTACACACCTGTTCTAAGAAGTTTCCTATGGGATAAGAACTCTATGATTTCTAATCAGTTCTACATTTGATAAAAGTCTGGTACAATGTTTTACATTCTAAAATGCATATGAGGGGTGTTCTCAGATATCAACAATTTCAGCGTTCCTTTCAAATATTCTTGCCATCAAATTTAACCCCAGTTCCCTGCCTATTTCTATCTGTAATAAAATTGAAACCACGGTTGCACATTCAGGCAAATAAAACAATCAAAGCTGCAGCAAAGTGAAAGAATTCAGTGGGCTGAAAAATATCACTAAGAGAAGTATTTGGTAGCAATATAAACAAAGACGAAATTTTAATTAAACTGCACAAGATTAGATTGGTGACAAAATCAAGGGTGATTTTAGACACCTGTGTTTCTGGTGGGCAACTTGACAATTTTCTTCTTTGGAAAATGATGAATTTCCAGTTTCTGGAAGAAGGGTACTTTAAAGGTGCTGAGCTGTCAGCCTCTGCTTCCCCAATCCCTCTTCAAATCACCACTTTTGCAACTAAACATGTTTTGGTAGAAGTAAAAGCAAAACTGTAATATCCTCAAATTTTTTTGATTTTATGACATTGTTACAAGTTGTAACTCATCCCAAGACAAACCTTCTAACATAAGTCTAAACTGATGATTCAGGAGGCATTATACTACAAAGGGCTTTGGTTTTGCTGAATTTCATCCTCTCAAATTTTGTGCAGCAAGGAAGACAGAGCAGCATACAACCCATGACAGTCCTGCCGACATGCTGTCTCTCTATGTCTCTAGATTACAAATATCAAAAAATAAAAACCCGACTGTACATTTTACAGGAAAAATCATTTAAAGTTACATGAAATGCCTAGCAAGTATCTGTACAGTGCAGTTTGAAGAAGCTATGGTTTAAAGAAATTATATAAATAAGTACAGTTCAGCCTTAGCTCCTTGTGCATAACAGAAGGAAGCTAAAGGCACTCTAAGGACCTTGTCATATCTGACTTCTTCAAATGCAGACAAAAGAAAAGCATCTCTGTCCTCCTGTAGTCCAAATAACAGAGCTATTTCAGTCACACTGAAGTCAAGTTTTCTCTCCTAAGGAGAGTCATTTTGTTGTCAAAGCCCTCTCAGAAACCCCTTCTTGAGAGTTTAGCCTTGAACTTTCTCCATATCCTTTGGGTCAAGCCCTGCTTAAGCCTGATTGTCAGCACCTGTGAAGTTTTTGTCACAAAGGAGGGAGAGTTGCTCCTCCAGAGCTTCACTAGACAGGATGTATTGTTAATTGCTCGCCTTTAGAATCATATAATGGTTTGGGTTGGAAGGGACCTTAAAGATCATCTTGTTCCACCCACCCACCATGCTTCATGATGTATTATTGGTAACCAAAATACATATTCCAGGTATCTTTGTCACTACTATCCAGAGCTGAGTTAGTGGGTAACTACAATTTCTGTAATAGCTTTTTAGGATAGTTGTAAGTGACGTGGAACACCACTGTTCCAGGAAAACGGTCGGTAGACACAGTCCAAAGACTACATATGATTTATTGGAAAACTGCTTAAGAAGAGTAAAGCTTCCTTTTGCAAATATGTTTATATAATACCATCTTCCAAAAACAGTCCACAAAAAAGCTATCTAACAAATCACAGGCTATGACAGAATGTCACATCATTACTCTCATATTTGTTATTTTCTATATGACTTCTAGAGAAGAAGAATTTTTATTACTCTACCAGAGGGATGAGCAAATAGATCACAGAAAGACCTAAATGACAAGAGTCTGCCCTTAAACTACCCACAATTTCTAGCCTGAAACTATTACAGATGTCCGCGATAACCTGTAGCAGCTACTCAGTTTCTGGGAAAACGATGTATTAGCTATTGCATTTTTGACTCTGACCTTTCTATTATTAGTTATCAAAATCTGCCTTTGACAGTCATCAATTGCACAGTGTGCCTTTTTACAAAATGAAGTCTATTCCTACTTTTTCCTGTCAGAGGGAAGAGACTGATAGCACC
The DNA here is from genome assembly GCA_013398915.1 of Dromas ardeola. Classification (NCBI taxonomy): domain Eukaryota; kingdom Metazoa; phylum Chordata; class Aves; order Charadriiformes; family Dromadidae; genus Dromas; species Dromas ardeola. The sequence continues at coordinate 151,738 of VYZM01003173.1, forward strand.
AGAATTCATCCTGTGGCATTTCTGAACAAACCTAGCTAGGAGGCTGGTAAACAGAAGGCTTCCACTGTGTTCCTGACCTGGCCACCTTCATTTGGTCCTTGTCCCTTTGTGGTAACTTGCACAATTTTGTATGAAGAATAGGAGGTTTGCTAGAGGGTTTCTAAACATCACCTGTTGGAGAGCCGATGAGTATGCCTGGGACGCACCTCAGGAGCCTCTGGGGCTCTGCCATGAACCAGAATAAACACAGCTGGAAAACAGGAAAGAGTTGTTCTGTTTCTTACCTTATCCTGATCACTACCTTTTCTGGTCAGCCACCTGTGCCTTATCTCCATGCTTCTTTTATAGATTATGGCTTACTTGAAATAGCTGCTACTATTTTATAGTATTTTACAGTAGTATAAAACAAGCTGAAAATGCATTTTGAACTATTTTCACAACTCCTAAATATGTACATGCATCTCCTACCCTAATTGTAGATGGAAAGAAAAAGCACGTTACCGTATCAGTACCTCACAGTCTCATTGTTTTTTGTTGTTATTGTTCATACTCCACAGCTGGGCACTGTGCCACTGAGAAAATAAATGGCCAAACCAAATACAGAACTTGGGACAATGGAAGGCAATGATGCTACTTTTCAGGAGACCCACATTGGTAAGTCAAACTTTGGGCTGTCTTTCCTTGCTGACTAATGTAGAATACTTCACAGTTAAGCTTCCTGAAAGGTAAGTTATTACTTGGACAAACCATCAGGACCAGTGTTTTCAACAGAGGTCAGAAAGAGGAATCAAGTCTTGAGAAAATATTTCTCTCTCTAACATGGAAGAAAATAAATAAACTACCTGCTTGGACATCGTAATTATTCTTGATACCATAATATCAGACAGGCTAAAGAAATATGGAAGACATTGTACAATTGATATTTTTTTTCTCTTTTACCAAAACTCTGAAGAGCAAATCTACTTTTCTCTAGATAACTTTAATCGAAGTATATTTAATAAGTGCTAAGTACAGCTAGAGTGTTACCAAACTTCTTCCCCTAGCATGGCTGGTCATTAAGCTGTCATTAAGTCTGTACTCAACCATTTCTCTTAAAAGTTGCCATGATATTACTGAACCATTTTTTCTTCCCCCTATGCAGTAACTCCATGGTTAACTCCCCAGCTCCTGCAACGGAAGCAATACACTCGCTGCTCTCCTCCATTCATTTATTTTTCTTTCTCTCCATAAACTCTGACATTTCAAAAGGCTTAATCTTTTGTTAAGTTCGAGCTTTCCAAAAGCTGCAGGTCAACTCAATATTGGGTGAACGCTTTGGTATAATGGGTGCCCTGTTAAAATGTGCATATAACCATTAGCAACACCACGGCTCTGTCACTCTGGTGGAAAGCTCTGGCTGACATGGATTTTGAGTTTGCTTCATCAGTCCTTCAATCCATATGTGCCAAGCCCCAGCTGCCTGACTCACACGCATCAGGTTCAGATCAAAGATAAAAATGTATTGTACCCTGCCTGGAAAGATCACTTGCTGCTAATCCTGGTTTGCAAGCACTAAAATATACCAGAAATAATGTTTTGTGCAAGTAGGTTTATAGTTGCTTAGGTATCTAAAACTTCCATTTCAGCTCTTTTGAGTTGAAATTTTGTAGTCATTTGAATTTAACTGTAGCTGGGTCCAGTTCAGGATTTGAGCTGTTACAATGACTGCTTGGTTTGATTTCATCAGCATTTCTACATGCTGTCAGCCTTTCCTGCAGTATAATAAACTTTATATCTGGGAATGTCCATTTAAAGAAATTATAGATTTCTGTAGGAGGAACAAATATCTTAAAGTTTTCATGTTTTCATATTTTGTATGGCTACATTTAAGTATAAATATTTTAAGCACTGTACTTCTAAGATGAAACTAGTGATCTTATGCTGCAGGCTTATTGTTGTCCTTTTTGGTAGTGTCTCTGAAGCCATAACACAGTATTACCATTGCTAGTAACATGCCATAAGCTATGTGCTGAGTTTGCAAGGCCTCAGGACAGAGGCTCATCAGGCTTGCTCTGTCCGAGTGTTTCTTGTCCTGTCTGCAGCTTTGTTTTACTTGGTTTAACTGTGGCAGCAATTTCCGTAATTGGCCAGGCATCTGTGGCTAATTTGTTTTACTTTTGTTTATCTTTGTGTGCTGTAACCCCAGTTTGGTACAGATAACACTAACAAGCACTTGTTCTATGCAGAATGAGATATTTAGAGCTAACAGCATAACACAGTCTAGAGAAACACTGGCTGGTAGGAGAGGTGGGGCTCAGAGAAGGGGAGACGCACGATGCGGTGAGAGGAGAGGGGGCATGGGTTGGTCACAAGTGGTGTTTCCCAGGGCTCAGTATTGGGGCCGGTTCTGTTTAATATCTTTATCAACCTGGATGAGGGAATCGAGTGCACCCTCAGTAAGTTTACAGAGTACACCAAGTTGGGTGGGAGTGTTGATCTGCTTGAGGGCAGGAAGGCTCTACAGGGGAATCTGGACAGGCTGGATCGATGGGCCAAGGAGAATGGTATGAAGATCAACAAGGCCAAGTGTCGGGTCCTGCACTTGGGTCCCAACAACCTCATGCAGCGCTACAGGCTTGGAGCAGAGTGGCTGGGGAGCTGCCTGGCAGAAAACGACCTGGAGTGTTGATCAACAGCCAGCTGAATATGAGCCAGCAGTGTGCCCAGGTGGCCAAGAGGGCCAACAGCATCCTGGCCTGTAACAGGAATAGTGTGGCCAGCAGGACTAGGGAAGTGATTGTGCCCCTGTACTCGGCACTGGTGAGGCCCCACCTCAAGGGCTGTGTCCAGTTTGGGGTCCCTCAATACAAGAAAGACACTGAGGTGCTGGAGCGGGTCCAGAGAAGGGCAACAAAGCTGGTGAGGGCTCTGGAGAGCAAGTCTTATCAGGAGCGTCTGAGGGAGCTGGGGTTGTTCAGCCTGGAGAAAAGGAGGCTGAGAAGAGACCTTATCGCTCTCTACAGCTACCTGAAAGGAGGTTGTAGCCAGGTGGGGGTCGGTCTCTTCTCCCAAGTAACAGGCGATAGGACAAAAGAAAACGGCCTCAAGCTGCACACGGGGAGGTTTAGGATGGATATTAGGAAAAAGTTCTTCATTGAAAGGGTTATCAAACATTGGAACAGGCTGCCCAGGGAAGTGGCTGAGTCACCATACCTGGAGGCAGTTCAAAGATGTGTAGATGTAGTGCTGAGGCCACATGTTTTAGTGCTAACTTGGCAGTGCTAGGTTAATGGTTGGACTTGATGATCTTAAAGGTCTCTTCCAACCAAAACAATTCTATGATTCTATGACTCTAGGATGGGGCACGAGCTGGCACTGGAGACCCCATGGCTATAAACAACTCATCCATGATTAAAACTGAGAAAAAGTATCTAACATATGTACAAGGAATCATATACAGTAAGTTCATTTGGAAACTACATAAAGCTGCAGACAATGAAGAAAGAAAAAGGTGTAAAAGTGCAATAGCAAACACAAAAATGATTCCACCAGAATCTTAGTGTGAGGAAGAAGAAAGCATGCAAATTAACATGATTCTTGATTTAAACTGTTAAGTTTTCAATTGTCCTTATTATAAATCCTTGCCTCCATATGTAAAGTGTATTTCCTTCTTGCCTACAAACAAGGTTTTGAGCACAACAGTTCCTTTACAGTGCTGTAAGGTACAATAAAGGCCCCAACACAACGTTTTTGAGCAGTTCCATTCACTTGTATGTATTGATTTTAGTCTTAGGTTCAGGTAAACTGAATTATTAAACAGCACTGCTGAATATCTTAAGTTAGCTGAAGAACAGAAGCTTGCTTTTGGCAACAAAGAGGGCCGGGCTTAAGGAAATAAAAATAAAACACAACGACCTCCATATCTCCAGAGCTACACCCCAAATTCTGAATGCTGATTTGCCCATTAATAATGTAAGAATTGAGTTCTTGTATCCCTTTCCCATGCTACTGTCCCTGATATTTATTTACCAATATTCATTGGCCAATATACAGCACTCAGAACAGGTACTAACTTTCTTAGGGTTAAGAATGAGAGGATAATCAGATAGAAGTTCACAGGAAAAGAGAATAAACATATCCTCTCTACAGTAAAATTATTTTTTTTTTGTGGCTTTCAATTCATGTTGTTTTCTCTTTTAATTTGCTCCTTATTTCAAAAAGAATTGTAGCAATACCAGCAAGAACATTCCTAAACCCAGAATATGATATCCCAAACCCAAGATCAGAAGTTCAGAGGCTGACGCTTGTAGCAAAATGATCACCTGTGGCTCATGGGATTAATGGCACTTTTTTTCAGTCTGGATCAAATGTGAAAGCAAGGGGGATCATTTAAAACTATGCCAAGAAACACATTTTGTCTTGTAGAGGATTTAGAAATTGATACTATTGTTTTGTTGAAGAAAGGATTCCTTCCCCTGCCACTAAAACTATAACAGAAAAATATGCCATGGGTCAAAGGGTGCTTTTTACTGGGGCAATTTTCTTTGTCTTGAAGTTGGACAAGTTTCTAGAGACTTATTCTGCTTTTAAAACTGGAAGTAGGCATCCCAATGACTTCTCAGATTCACTTAATTAAATAGTCCTTTAATTATCCAAGTGCTGCTTCCTTTCTTTAAACCAGTACAGATAGGAAAACTCTAATACTTGCCCTCTTTTCCCTGAGGATAATTGATCAACTAGATTAAGATGCTGCCACTGCATGCAGGAGAAACAAAATCAGGATAGTAACATTCTTGTACTGGCTATTTTGAAGGCTAACAGTCCAGGTAGGAAGATTAATTCTCAGACACACCAAATGCCTCTTGATCACAGCAGCAGTCCAAGGCCTCAGTGGTAAACTTCATCTCTTTTCACCTGTCTGCAGCAAGAGTAGGAATTAGTTTGCCCTAGTGGCCCAATAATAAGGTTGTGTGAATTATGCTCATATTTTTTTTTATACATTTATATGATATCAGTGCTTAAAAACATTTAAATTGAAGGTCAACTGTAAGTTGTGAATAAATGATCATAAGACATAAATGAGGTGAGGGTACAAAATGCCTTCACTTTACTCACAGAAGACTAAATACACAGGTAACTCACAAAGTAATGTAGCACCCAGAAGCTGGTCATCTCTGCTGTATGGGAGCTGAGCTAACTACCAGATGCACTGGAAAGATAAAGAGTAGTCCTGATTGCCGGCTGCCCTGTACATAACTGTGTCTAACTGGCCTATTCGTATTCCATTTCCTCAAATAGCACAACACCCAGGAGCTGGAAAGGGGTGGGAGAAAAAGTGGAAAACCTTCCTTGAACAAAACATAATGCAACCTGGTTGGTTTTTTCTCCCTATTAAACTCCACTGAAACAACAGCAGAACAGCTTTAAGACACTAGTACAATGCAAGCAGACAAAGCAACAGCAGGATGGTGGAGTGGACCTCCAGAACCACGGATGCTCTTCTACTCTTCCAGCAGATAGGCAACAATCTTACCCAGCGTAAGAAACAGACGTAGCACAGCATGTCCTTGGACAGCTATGGAAGAGCTGCGTGCCTTATTTCTAGGAATGTTACTTCTCTGCGTACTTAACACAAAATTAGATTTTATACCAGTGAAACACTAGAACTCAGTTCAATAAAGGAATCACTTCTGCATTATCAGTTTAGCAGAGCAGCAAGGGAGAGAGGTTTTTTTAAAGTTGATTTATAAAAACAGTTTTTAATCAGCTCTGGCAGCTAATTAAGTTATTTACAATTATGTAACAGTACTGCTTATTATAGAGCTGAAACTACCTAGAGAGAAACTGTTTATTCTGGAAAACTTGTCAATTTTGCCAAGATCCCATTCTACGGTTTTATTCTCACTTCATACAATTTAATTTTTCTTTTTTTAATCCACATCAAAATGCATGAATTTTCACCCAGGTTGAGTGAATTCTTTTAGGCAACATCTTGTGGCAACTCAAAACTGTCCTTTAATCTACTTTTTAGACAGACAGGCAGAACATTTTAAAAACTTCGCAGATTTAGTTTTGTTGTCATTAATCTAAAAGTTTCCCTCTGTCCATGTCGTGGTTTAACCCCAGCCGGCAGATAGGACCATGCAGCCGCTCACTCACTCCCCCCGGCTGGGACTGGGGAGAGAATCAGTAAGGTGAGAAAACCCATGGGTAAAGCAAAAGCTGCTCACACAAGCAAAGCAAAACAAAGAATTAATTCATTGCTTCCCATCGGCAGGCAAGTGTTCAGCATCTACAGGGAAGCAGGGCTCATGCGTGACAGTTACTTGCAAAGACAAATGCCATAACTCTGAATGTCCCCGCCACTCTTCCNAGGTCCCCCCACTCTTCCTTCTTCTTCCCCCAGCTTTATATACGGAGCATGATGTCCCATGGCATGGAATAGCCCTTTGGTCAGTTGGGGTCAACCATCCAGGCTGTGTCTCCTCCCAACTCCTTGTGCACTCCCAGCCTACTCACTGGCAGGGCGGTGTGAGGAGCGGGAAAGGTCTTGACTGCTCAGCAACAAATATAAACACCAATGTGCTATCAAAAGTATTTCTCATCCCAAATCCAAAACATAGCACTGTATCAGCTGCTAGTAAAAAAGCTACCATCTAAACTCTATCCCAACTGAAACCACGAGAATCTGCAGGAATCTAAGGTAGACTTCATTTGCGGAAGAAATATTAAAACAGCATCTGGATCCTCCAGTCTCAGTGCAAATAGGCTGTCAATACTTGAGCAGTGAAAGGTCGCACACCCCAGCTGGGTCAGCTGGCCTGGAACTGCCTCTCTGCATATAGTAACATAGCACCAGTGATGCTGACAATTGCATAATCTTTACAGAAATATGCAGATTGATACAAATGGTGAAGAAATGGGAGCAATAGCAGAAGAACAGATATAACAGGGGCAGGTGCTGATGGCTCCTGGGTTAACAGGTCATCCAGAGCCCAGCACTCAGGAGGATGTGCAGCTTCCTGGGACGGGTGAACCAGAAGGCAAAGGGCTTATAATCCTTATGACTCAAAGAGGCGGGAGAGGATGGAAAAGCAGAATATCACAACTGCTGTCAGCTCCTAATGGGTAGAGAAAGACATCCAAAACAAACACATGGTCATCGACCTAAGAACCCAGGAGATACACCACAGATTTGCTGGTGTGTATCTTGTCCTCTTTTTCATTGCAGAATTCCTGTTCAGATCACCTGGATACACATCCCGGTACACACACCTCTTGGTGCTTAAAAGTGTATGGATGTGAGAGGGTGAATGTGAGTGAGATTATATTTGTCTTTAAATGACATCATCTTCCTCTCTTACAAAATCTTGCATTGGACACTTGCTACAATGCTGCAATATCTTACCTTACACAATCTAACTAGGAAAAGGAAATATATTTGATACACGTAGATGTTTACTACTTTGACATGAGAAGCGCCCAGCTAAGGAAGCAGAAGTTGCTTTGAAATTTTGCTGTAAATATTTCTGGAAGCTATGAATGAAGGAGAGCTGGAGAAAGAAATTGGCTCTCTGCTTAAATTCTTATACAGTGTAGAAAGGAACATGTCCCCTTGAATTTGTCTGAAAATGCAGTTAATTCATTTTGAGGTGAATGTTAATGAAAACACAGACTACAGATCCTTGGAAGAGCCAACCGAAATTTGCTCACCAGTTGCAGAAACAGTAATACCCAGTAGGTCTTCAGCATTTCCTCTATATTTTGGAAAACGTAAAGAGGAAAGACAACTCATAAATAATATCTCTCCAGGTCTTTTTCACAAATCTTATCTGTAGAGTTTCCAAGAGATTTTTGGACAAATATACTGCAGAAACAGACGCAAACATGAGCTGTGTATAATTCAAAGTGCTACATTTTAGGGGATCTGTTACCAAAACGCACTATAAATAAAACTAGGGTTTACTTGTGCCAATATAAAACTTAATTTAGCATAGCAATATAATCATTATAGTTGATTAAAGCCAAATAGTTATGCGTGTGCACTTTTGGAGGATGTACTCCGATTACACTGTTCTTTATGTCAACAAATAACCATGTTAACTTACTTTTTCTGCTTGCTACGCATGAGTCTCCCAAGTGCTTTTCAAGAACCATGCATTTATCTATTCCTTTTTTTATGGGAAGCACTGAAAAGCTCTGAGTTTTTACAGATGCAAAGAAAATAAACCAGCTACTTTAACTCCCACTCTTCCTCTCCAAACATTGATCACTGCAGTGGTCATACCTGAGGCTTCTATGGACTGAACGAAAAAACAAAGTTTCCAAAAGTAAACTGCTGTGAGAAGACCCACAAAGACTCAAACTTGTGTCTGATGGAATCTTGAATACCGTCAGCTTCGATTACTTTAGAAGGTAAAAAGCTTGATTTCCAAGACTATCTTTGCCTCTGTGTTGTTCCCCTGAAATCTATAACTGTTAGTTAACCAAGAGTTAACTAAGGTGAGGTCACAGTACTGTAAATGTTGATGATTATCAAGTAGGAAAATATCTTTTTGAGAGCTCAATTAAAGCCTGTCACAGAAGGTTTAACAATTATTTCCATTTACGTATATCCTGATTTTATGTGTATTTGCCATTTCTGTGAACGCTACTTTTTACAGAACAGTTTTGTTTATATAAAGGTTGCTCTGGCAGAAATACTCAGAGAAACTGAATCCCTTTGAAGAATCAAGGATAAAATAGGTTCATTTCAGCAAGGTCTAATTTGCTTAAGTTCGTTTCAGCAAGGTCTAATTTGCTTCTCTGTCTTCAGAGGGTGCTGGATCAGATCAGCACAGAGCATGCTGCCACTGTCATTGCAATCCACTTCCAAACAAACTCACACTGCACATCTGAAAACAAGTCTTAAACTGAAAAAATATAGTGTAGTTTTTCATCTGTGATAAGATTTTTTTTTTTTTAAATGAAAGGAGGTCTAGTAGTTTACCTATGTTGGAAACTGTTAATTAAATAGCTGCTGTGGGTATTAAGCACGCCTTTCATTTGCTGACTAGGGATAGACAAACTGTCTGCTCAACTTCCAGAACAATACATTAATTTATTTCTTTTTTTTAGGTGCGTGCTTAGCAAAAGCCTAAAACCCGCAGATTTCTGGTCTACATGGTGTGGAAGCCAGGCAAGGAGGACTGATGCTTTCAAGTGCACATCTTCCTTCTGGGGAAAAGGAAGTCCTAGCAGAACCTCTACAAAAATTTGACAACAGTCAGTGTTACTCTATGATTCGATAATACTTTACACATGCCTTTTCAGAGTTATAGATGTGAATGTGTAACCTGTTGTAAATATTACTCCAGTTTTCAGGTCACCAAAAAAAGAGATGCTGCAACTGCAATCTAAAAGACCATCAACCTCCATCTCTGCTATTCCCTATCCGTTCATCCAGTCTAAGACACATTCTTTAGAATGCCTCTACATTAGCTGGGTTAGAGACAGTCCTTCAGAAAAGTTGGATTTCAAATTCCACATGACTTCACAACTCAGCCCTCACAGCAGCTTCCTGCAGCAACATACCAGGACATCACCAGCTTTGTACACAACTAACCTGTGCTGCATGTTCACCTGAAAAATGTTAACAGAAAGTTGAGGAAGTGTTAACAAAGGAAACATTTATGAATTACTGAACTGCATATTGAAACAGATGACATTTTTATAAACTCTGTGAGTAGAGTTTAAATGGGAGCCTGATAGTCTAGTGACCCAAAGGACCTTGAGTAGGCAGAAATCAAACAGTGCTGTCACAGATAGTTGCTCAAGGAAGTTGTAACAACAGACCTTCCGTTCAGATAAATTTTAGGTAGAAAAATTATGTTGATTTAAATTTTTAAAAGTTCACAGGGGTTTTTGCCTTTTTTTTTTTTTGTAAGACCGAATGTAGCAGAATAAACTCCAATATCCTTTTATTGACTATTCCTAGTAGAAAGTTGAAATGATATCTGGGTACTCCCTGTAACATCGTACATATACTTTAGTAGGTAACCAAATGGTGGTGGGATATCACATGTGTTAACGGTGTAATCTAAAAATCTGAAGATCCACTTCATTTCACCTAATCTCAGTCCCTAATCTATATAGAGATATGCCACAGTAGAGGATTTTACTTCCATCCCTAGAAAGTTTTTATTATTCAACACAGCTGGCAGAAGCACAGCTCATGCTGTGTCAGTGCCTGTTGCTATTATTGATGGCAGATATGCTGTCCTCTTTATCAGGAATATTTTTGGACTCTCATTTATATTAAATCAGTTAGTTCCTTACATGCAAGTGTGCTGGGAACTTCAAATGCTACCTACTATTTGTCGTGTTAGTTTTTTTAAGTCAATTGAACATATAAGAGTGTTCCAAAATGCTCAAGTTCCTTGAAATTTTTGTTTTTGTATTTCGGAAATCATCACTTTCAGTTCCACTGACTAATTTGAATTTGTCTAGAATGATTTAGAAATGGCTTAGAAGAGCTTGAAGAAATGTGTAAGCACCTACTTTAAAGCAGTCTCTCATTTTCTCTCTATGTTAGGCCCTTGTCAATACCAACCTCTATCACAGAAATTTTCCTTCCACAGGGTTTCTTGCAAGACTGGACAGAGCTACGATTAAAGTTTCTTTATGGTTTTCGCAGGTTGAAGAGAGCACTATGCCCTGAAGCACGAGGTCTTTCCTTTCTCCATGCATACCACAGTAATTCTGCATTTTCTCATAATATACTCCACTAACCAAGGGGCTTGATGCTGTGGGTCCCATGGGTCCCTGCTCCTCAGCAAAGCTTATAAAACCTGACAACAACCAGTTGTTTGAATGAAGGTCACAACAGCTCGCTGCGACAAGCTCCATGGGACTTTTACCAATATAAACGCTGCAGCGTAAAGGAAACTAGAGTTTAGAAATCAGTCTTTGTAGCTAAAACTAGGAATGGAAAAAACAACTTCCTAACACGCCCTCAGTAATCTCCTTTTTATTTGTGGTCCTTATCATCATAGCACCATGTTAATATGCATTCAAACATTAGCGACATAAATAGCAGTGAATTAAGTTTCTTTACAGTTGTGGCCAGCTCTAAAAGGAAAATGATTACTCAACTCAATTTTGCTTTTATGTTTGCCATTACAAGGCAGCTATTTCTTAGCTATTTCTTTCTATAGTCTATAAATTTTGTCATTTGTCATCTAAACCATTCGTAGGAAATAAAATTGTGGTGGAGATCTTAGTTTCAGAAAATTAGCTAGTTTACTTCTCACCAGTTTTTGAATGCAAGGAAAGCATTTTTTCCCCAAGTATTCAGATTAGGCAGCATTTTATTTTAGGTTTATCACTGCCAGCTTCTGTAGATTTACAGAACTAGTGTGGCTATTTTGTAGAAATTTTTCAATGGATATGAAGAGCAAATCATCATACTGCTACTGAATTTCAAATGGTACCATAAATCTGTTTCATCTGCAATCTTAATCTGTTGAAAACAATAATCCAGTCATTTTTCCCACAATTACTAACGACTGCTATCACAGATTCAATTTTGTTAATGAGATTAAAGGATGAGTCTAATCCCATGGAAGTCAGTGGGAGATTTAAAGCTATGATTTTCATTTTGCTTTCTTCGTTATCCCAAGGACAAAATATTTACCTATGTCAGATCTAAGAATAACTACTATGAGTTTATAGATTACATTGAAACTTCAAAATTTCTTAGGGCAGGTACAAGAGAAATGCACAAGGAAATCTATTGAAGTTATTATGAAGGCAGCACTCCCCTGTAAGTAACTCCTCCAAGGATTTCCAAGAAACAGAAACAGAAGATGTTCCTGGCTAACTCTGCTGGTGGGTGACTGACCCCCTTGCAAGCTGAAGTGGCCACACGTCACTCGGCACCTTGGGACCAGGACCAGCAAGGGTCTCTGTGGGACACTCGCTGGGGCTGAGCACCAGGAAGGACTCCAGGTTTGGGAGTCAGTTTTCTTGGCTTTGAGTCATTCTTAGGGCAAGAATCTTCCCATATGACCCCTCTTGCAATTTCCCCAGCCTAGCACTATGACTGTGACTGTTGTTCTGGCTTTCTCAAAGAAACAAATATTTCCATTTTCTTGTCTAAGTACCTTTAAACAGAAGAAGTTGCTATGCTCTGTTTTCATTTTAAAGTCATTTAAACTGCTATTTTTTCAGTTGTACTTGAAAGTTTTTTATCAGTTGCACATTTGAAAGCTTTAACAAACATGTTCAACTCAAACATTTACATTTTAAGATCTGTAAGTTTGTCTTAATTGTTAGATTTTCTTACCCAGTCTGTTCAAACTGCTAATTATATTTGTCACTCTACTCTTGATAAAATACTCTCTCTCTGAAAATCTGCATATTGCCCTCAAGCACTGATTGCATTCCTTAGCTCTTTGAAATACCATTTGAACTAGCACTTACCTAAATTCCTGTTCTTTCCAGGACCACCAATTATTAAGATTTTATCTTGGACAACAGCACATGGACATTTGGTTTAACTTTAGTTGCCACCTGGGTCCATATAAAAGAAAATCTAGAAGCTACTGATTACTGCTGAGTAATGTCTATATTACATGTGAAAATGGTTCCTCATAATAAATGAAAATACTCAGTAGAGGTATGGATGCATTACCTCCTTTAAAATATCCATTACACCATATACTCAAGACTTCCATTATTTTAAAGAGGATGTTGCTCATGGTATTAATCCATCAGGAAAACTCAGAAGTCACTTCTGAAGCTTTCAGGCAATTTACCAGCAAACACTCCTGCGTCAAAAATAGGTTCTCATTGTCATACTTTCAGATCTGTCACTACTATAGAGTGGCTTCCAGGTCATGAACATTGATTTCAAATAAATGTATTGTATGTGAGCAAGCCATTAAAAGTGACAAATACAAATCTGTGTGATGATTAAGTTACTGGCTGCAAACAGTTTAAGGAAGGTTAATGTTTAAACAATAAACCAGAATCTCAGTAATTCCACTTGCAACTTATATTCATTGCCATTTTCCAAATGATAATCAACCCGGTCCTGCAAACCAGACTTTGCCTGGCTCTGTGTTCTTTTAACTGTTCAGAAGACTCTGCTCCATTATTCCATCCCTTATTAATGAATCTGTTGGAGAGGAAAGCTAAAAGGAATAAAATGAGTTATTTGAAACAATCTCTCCCTGCCGATATGCCTATAAGCTGTAATGAATGGCATCCTCTTTTTAAACAGGTGTCAGAAATAAAATGAGAAGTAGCTGCTGCTTAGCTAGGTAAAAACAAACAGTGGCACTCAGTAGGTGTCAGGGGACGTAAGTAGAAATCCCTGCTGAGAACTGGATAGAATTGAAGAAAGAGAGACTTCAGTTGCTTGAGTTGTTTGAGTTGTTTAGTTTTCCCCAGGAGGAAGAAAAGAAGGGCCAGAAAATTATAGAAAACCCATATATCTCCATTCCCTACCAACCGCAGAGGATGCCTGTGTGGTATTTATATTTGGAGGTCTGATCACTGGACACTGAAACTGTGCATCTGCTGATACAGTGGATGAAAAATTCAAAGCAGTCCAAAGGTCAACAGAACAATAAAGACAGGTGCCTTTGGCCAAAATTTAGTCCAGCCTCCCTGGAAGGGAACAGATCCACAGACTTGCTAATGGTTGTGTCTGAGAGATCATACTGGTTTCACTACATAAGCAGGGTTTGAGGCAACTTTCTGGTTTAGCAATAAGAACAGCCTCGGTTTGTAGGAGCACAAATTTTCCTTCGAAGTTTTACCATGGATTGATGTCTGCTCCCTTCATTGTTTATCAAAGAGCCAGAAATGTGGTCACCAAATTTAACAAGGAGACAGGTGTTTTTCTAGTGCCAGGATTTCACAAATGAACTGGGGAACAAGGCCTATCAAGCAGGTATCTAACTGGCTGGAAACCTATAGTCAGAGAATCGGTTTATCAGTGCCAAAATGGAAGGTGTAGTGAGCAGTATTCTCTGGGTTATGTCCAAAACCCAGTACTATTCAATATTTGTCACTAGTGACTTTGATGACGGAGTAGTGAGCAAGCTTTTAAATTCACAGACATCCTCAAACTGAGGAGGAGAGGTCTGGAATTCAAAACAAGCCTGACTAATTGGAGAGACAACTGGGGGGGTGGAGGAAGAGAAATAAGATGCAATTTCATAAAGGCAAGTGCCGCATTTTACACAGAGTCAAATAATCAGCTGGACAAACTCCAGGTGAGGGACTAGAGGGCAAAGGAGCAGGTCAGCAGAGAAGCAGCTAGATAATAACATAGCACAGAAGCTGCTGAGAGAAAGGCAAAAAATATAATGAGATGTGTGAACAAGAGCGTCACATAAGAGACATGTGAAGTACAGCAATGTTCTGCTACCCAGTAGGACAGCCTTGAGAAATTACTGTATGCGGCATAAAGCACCAAAGCACTATGCTGCAGTTCAAGTAAGACCAAGCTGGACACATTCCAGAGAAGGTGAATGACAATAATCAGCTTCTCAGGAAATGTTAGCAAATATAAGAAAAAAATTTGCTAGAATGCTGTCTATTTTGGCTAGGCAAAACTGAAGAGGCACACAATGGCTGTAGTCAAGCATATAAAAGTTTTCTGTAATATGCGAGTAATCTATTTGTGATAAAGAGAAGAAGTAACAGTCTTAAGATGGAGTAAGGGACTGCTCTACGAATTTCTCTAAATGTCTAACCTGCATCTTTCTCCATTGTGAAACCCTGGCACAAACTCTACTAGCTCCATAGCCAGTCTTCATCGATGGAGACTTGATTTCTGTCACAAATGAAGCAGGTATATCCAGTCATGTCTTAGAGCTGGAAGATGAGCTAAGCGACACCCTTGAAATTTCCTTTAGCCTGACATCCTGGTTTCAGTTGGGATAGAACTAACTTTCTTCCTAGTATCTGCTGTGTTTTGGATTTAGTATTAGAATAATATTGATAATGTGTATTGCTTTAGTTGTTGCAAAGTAATGTTTATAGTAAGTCAAGGAGTTTTTCAGCTTCCCATAGAAGCTGAGAAGGAGCACAGACAGGACAAGCTGGCCAAACGAATATTCCATAGCGTAGACATCATGCTCAGTATATACATGGGGGTTGGCCGGGGGGGACAAGGATCCACAATTGCTGCTCGGGACAGGCTGGGCAGCTGATCCTCGGGTGGGGAGAGCAATTGTATTGCACCATTTTATTTTGTTTATTCTTTTACCACTATTATTATTATTATTATTATTATTATCATCATCATTATTATATTTTTTTTCTCTTCTGTTCCTGTTCTATTAAACAGTCTTTATTTCAACCCATGAGTTTTTCCCCTCCTTTTCTCCCTCTTCTCCCTATCCTGCCAGGGGTAGGGGGGACAGTGAGTGAACGGCTGCGTGGGCCAAATTGCCCGCTGGAGTTAAACCACGACACATGGATTTCCGCAACCTGGGA
Source organism: Dromas ardeola (assembly GCA_013398915.1). Classification (NCBI taxonomy): domain Eukaryota; kingdom Metazoa; phylum Chordata; class Aves; order Charadriiformes; family Dromadidae; genus Dromas; species Dromas ardeola. The sequence goes on from VYZM01003173.1 coordinate 167,209, forward strand.
GTAGGGCAGCAGTTACTCCAACCATAAAAATAAGGCATTGCTCCATGAGATCCTATTTGCAATTGTAATTATAGAATTCATCTCACGTGGGCCTTTCATAACAAGTAAAAGGATTCAAATATTAGAAGCAAACTTCAAAGAAAAACAACATATTCCCAACTGTGCAAGTCTGCCTATCTTTTACAAATACAACCCTCCAACTAATAACATACGCAAATATACAAAGCAAGTATAAGGAAAGAGGTAAAACAGAAAGCCATCACTTCCTCTGAATGTCCTCTTTTCATCACACATTTAAGGGTTTCAATTAGACCTTTACGTGAACCACAGATGGCTCACTGTCACTTATGCAAGATAGACTGTGGTACGTTAAAGTCCCATCTATAAAATAAATATATTTCATAATTAGACTGCTCTAATCTCGGGGAAAGGGATAGTGACACAAACCATAATTTGAATTTGTCTTTATCTTTGAAATTGTGTAATGTTGACTTCTTTTCAATCTGACATGTAAATAGTTACTTTCCTGGGAAGACTCTGGGACCATTAGTCACCTTGATTACGATTCAGGAAACTCTAAAATGAAGCACAATGGGTAACACAGTGCACACTAGTCCAGTTAAGTGCTCATTTTGAGCACAAAACCATACTTCTCTCATAATACTTGTTTCTTCATTTTGAGCTTTAAGCGATGTCACGCTGACCCACGCTGGTTGGAGATGACTACGCATTATACAAAGTAATAGGTGAAAAGGCTGTCATAGCAGGCAATTAATGACAGAGAAGCACTGAAAACAAATTATCCCCTGATGCACACCTTCTGAAAACTGCATAACAGAAGGCACAGTCAGCAGTAATATCCATAACAATGGGTATGACCCCCTTATTCAACCTTCTTTCTAACCTACAGGATTAAAATCTAGGTGATTCTGTGATACACATCTACACACCAGCTACTCTTCCATTTTCTTTTTGGGGGAAATTGAAACAACAGGCAGTCCTAGTGCAGAGTTCATCTCACCCTAATAACAGTAGTCCAGAGTGCCTTTTTTTTTTTTTCTCCACCCTCTCTCAAGATTTAGACAGGTCTCAAGTCTGGATTTATACAACTAAAATGACAAAATTATGTGAATTCTGCTCATATTACATAGCAAACAAGTCAGTGGACCAGCTATTTAGATGTTGCGTCTCCACCTGAGATGGTTGCAACTGAGGGGGATACAAAAAATCCTGCTGTATTAGCAGGTAAAATTTACTCCTCCTGTCTTTATCAAGTTTAACAGCAATCATCACTTTTCTTATTCCCGGTGGATGGTGTTTGTTGGGAGACGCACTAAGGCTTTTTGTGTAATGTTTTTCACCTAACAAGTAGTTGCTAGTTGCATATCACCTCACCTGATTTAACATACACGGATCAACCCTTCCATGCGACTTCATCCAGGGCCTCTTTTCAGATCATACATAATGCCTACAAGGCTTAATCTCCTCAGCCATGTCTCTAGACAAGCATTTCAGATGCTGAACTTCTCACTGGGTGGGCATGACAGCTGCTCTGAGATTTACAGCTGTCTTTACTTGAGCTATTGAGTTATCGAGCAATTTAGAGCTGCACTAATTGGCATAACATTCTCGTCACCTTCCCCTATACACAAAAGCTGTTCAGTCAGTTCGCTTAGACCTAGTTTAAAAATAAGTAAAATTACAGGTAAGCTGTGTAGTTTAAACACAGACATCACAGAAAATTCTTCAGTGCAGCAAAGCCCCTCTTCACTACCGAGCCAGCGTAATCCAGGCTTAATGATACCTCGATTCTGCATGGACCACAGCATGAAGCCAGCAAGCAAGAATGCATAGGTGATGGGAAAGGCTGTATACCTGGGATACTGATGAACAGCACCAAACCATCAACTTCATTTTTGATGCTAGGACTTTTTGTACGTCCTCTATCTAGTAGCATACATAAAACAATGCCATATTTGCTCCAAAGATTACGAGAAGGAGAGGACGTAGTGGCAGGATACATCTATGTAAAGGCGAGCACTGCTGTCTGACCAGGTCTGCCGAAATGTGCACTCTGAAGCTATATTTTGCCTGGAGGTTTGTGTCAATCATTGAACAGGGATGACCAGAGAAAGCAAGAAGTTTTAAGAGCATTGCCATCAAAATGTGCACGCTGCTTTCAACCTTCTTGGGAGTGAGTGGTCCTGTCTATCGGGTTGCAGACACTGGGCTGATAAGGCTGTCAGAGTCACCCTGGTTTAGGCTCTGAAATGAGACTTGAAGACAGGGAGTTTTCACCTCATGAGTTGTTCCACATATGGGGTGAAGGTCTAAGAAGCCTTGTATGCTCCTCCTGCCTGGAGTGATCACTCTCTTAATAGATCTGGCAGAATCAGTAAACACTTAAAGAAATCCTAATGCACTCACACAACAGAGAAAGCAAAAGTAAACAAATGAAATGGAAAACAAGCAAATATCCTCACTTCCCAACTGTGAACAAAGACAATCCACAAAAGTGTATCTACAGTGTATGTCTCAGTCAGGTAGGAACTCCCTTTGAAATTCAAGGCAGCCTAAAAATTTCAACTCAGTATTTCTCTAAGAGAATTAATAGAAAACAAATCAGAAAAATAACAGAGCATTTATGAAAGATGATAAAGTAATTAAGAGCTCTATTGCTTTCAGTGTATTCCTGATGTACACCAATAAATGTGGACAGTTACATTTACGGCTGGACTGGCATAAGCACTGGAGCGCAGACCAACCACACTCACTAGGACCCTACACATTATTGGTAGCCCTGCTTAACTGACAAGTATAATGCAAGGCTCATTCAGACATGACTGAAATTTAAGGCTATATGCATATTTTAAGCACGTGATTAACCGCACCATGAACACGCTTAATGCACCCTAAGCATTTAAACATAATTGTGAAAGTGGGCTCAGGTCTTGGATATCAGCTGCCAAAAGTAACATAAAGTATCATAATGATTCTCATGGCATCAACCCAAGGAAATAAACAAAAGAACATTTTAATGATTTTTCAACAGTAGTCACATGTAATTCTGTGCAAATTCAAGCCACTGACCCAGACACAAAAGTTTCGGTACCAATTACAAGTCCCTTGAGCCAGTCAGTCCTCCTGTCACCTTTTCATTTCTGTTTGCCATATCAATTTTACTTTGCAGTGGTTCGGATCTATAGTTTTTCACATGTTGAGACTCTTTCAGCAATTATAGTTTTGCTTTCAGACGTTTTCTGAGTTTTCTTCATTGATTTCAAACCTTTCCACTAAGAATTATCTGCCACATCTCCCTGTGTCTGCTCTCTTCCAGAAAGCACTTACCATAGCACCCACCTCCTCCATGTCAAAGCAACAAGCCTGCCCTCCACAGGATGGTAAACTCATGAACGGTTTTAAACAATTAAGTATTCTATGGTGAAAGCAATTCCATTTTTATGAAATTGCACTTTTTGAGTCTGCAGAATCAGTGCACAGGCTTTAGAATTTCTGAAATGTAATGAAAATTAGAGATGAAGGGGGCTGCTCTTGGATAGCAGGGAGGGCCACACCTCTCCAAAGAGGGAGGAAACATGTTGAGAAATATCAGTGTTTCCACAGAACTACAGAAAGGTCTAAGTATTCTTGTTAAAATACAGCTGGATGGGCTCTATTCAAAACTCACAGGGATATTATAAAGAAAAAAGAAAAGAAAAGAAACATTAGGCAAGGTATTTTAAATGCACGAAACCTTAATATAAGCCATGGATCACGGACAAGATGTAGGAAACAAAAATCTACAGCATGTCTGTTGGGAGCACCTGAAAAATATACGCAGGGTGACACCTGCGTATTCAGGTTTCAGCTTTGCGTTAGATATTTCGCAATGTCACGTGGCAAGCCTGGCAGGCAATTCATGCTGTTCTCTTCAGTCATCTCTGAGAGCTGAGGATGCTGGCAGAGGTCTGCTGCCTCCCCTGTGTGGGTTTTGACTGATCAGCAGTGCTTGACTGCAGCCTCCATGAAGCACAGCGCTCCTCTCCATCCTCTCCTGGCAAAGCCTCGTGAGGGTACTGATCCCCATGTCCCTCCTTCCCAGAAGTGCACTAGCGTGAAATGCTTCCTAGCATAATACAGAATTTCAGTACTATGAGTCAGCATGGCAGGGAAGACCAGCAAGCAGTATCTGCTAATCTCTGTGGTGCTGTGTAGGTTTCCTGGTTTCCCACTTACTCCCACAGGATTCCAACAACATTGCCCGACATTTAGGTTTGACATGGAAAGACCTGGGCTACGGTAATAAAAAGGTGAATAACAAAAATTCTGCATTTCCCGATGAGTATTATTCTGCCTAGCCGTAAGGTGGTTTTGGGCACACCAGCCAGCTGGGATCCCTATGAGAATTAAGACACAGCATCAACTGCTCAGGCACCTACAAAAACCATCAGGTCAAAGACACAGGCATCCAGTTTCAGGAAACAGCAAAGAGGTGAGCCAGGCATTTTGGCTTACAGTTTTGGAATTTAGCAACTAAATTTTGCCTAAATCCTGCCTTAGGTACAGAGTTGTTTTCCTGATCTCACCCTAAGAGTAATCTGGAATCACAAATGCTATGTGTTATAATAATATGCGACACGTATGCTCATATATGCCATACATATTATTCCCTTATGCTACCCCATTCGCATGCCTGATAGAAATATTACAGATTTACAACTGATTTAGGGCGGTAAAATATCAGAATCTGATCCAAGCAACACACAGAACCTTCATCGAGGGTCGTGCAAACAGATTTTTCATAAAAAACCTCCAGTGTGATGTACCTAGTAAATCACAGATGAGAGGAAATCTGGAGTCACTCCTTCTGAAATATATATTATCTTTCTATTAGAGATAGTTCTAAACCTCACTTTTATCTCTGAAAGTCCCTGACCTCTGGCAAGTTTCAGATTCCAAATTTAGAACAGCATCTGAATTTTGCAGCTGGTCTCTCCATTCATAATGAGCCAAGTCAAAACTGAATAAGTCCAAATTAGAGGGGAGTATCAAACTCCGGACTAACATCCAAGTTGTGTAGCAGAGGTCTCTTTCTAATGCTCATCATGTACGCACAGCCATAACATACAATTATCTATAAAAATCATACTGATCTTTTTTCACAGTAAACCCAGATAAACCTGCACCAAACAGTTATTAGTGATATTCAGCATCAGCTGCCACACGTATTAACAGCGTTAATACAAATTAATCAGTCTGAACGTCAGGCGTACCAGACACTTGTGATTCATTGGAGGACAGAGATCAGAATTGCACACAGAAAAGATCTACTGGGAAGTGAATAAAAGAGAAACCATCGTTTCTCTGTGAGTTTGTCATCTGACTGGCCAATTCTGTTTTAGAAAAGAAAAAAGCTTCCCTGGAGAGAAAACCAAAGTTCAGTTACTCCTCCCCTTTCTATTTGCAGCTTTCTTCTCCTAATGTCAACTCCATCTGTCTTCCACAGGAACTTAATGTCTTTTGAATTGTCTATTTAATCACTTGCAGGTTTGTCCCCTTGTTTGGCTGTACTCTGCCCTTCATTTGTCAGCTTCAATGTTCGCCACACAGAGCATCCTCCCTCCCCCAACGCCGGAGCTTTTCCTTCCTTTTCAGTATATTGCATTTTATCAGGTCGCTCTCCTGTTGTCCTGAGGTTGCTTTGTTTCCACCCAGTGTGACCCGTTTCTGCTCGGGAGGCAGTATTTTTACAAGCGTATGCGTCCTGCCTGCTACCTCTCTTCTTCTATCCCTAGCTTTACACAGCATCCTGTCTCTCATCTGCTTTCCACGATGCCCTTAGAGCCTGTTCCCCATTCTACTGGCATCTTTGTGCTTACAACAAGACTTTTTTTTTTCTGATTTTTTTTTACTTGGAGTAGAGAAGGATTTAAGATTAGAATAAGTTTCTCTCCCAGTAGCAGCAATTTGTTTATCGCAGTGCTGTTGCTACGCAGTGATTTACTGTATTATTTAAGAATCATTCTGCATTATTCATTTCTGTATCCAAAAAAGTAAATATTACCAAAAATTACACTCAAACTCCATTCACTCACTGATATGCACTTATGTTATAAGTGAATGTTAACACATGCAATGTTCTTCTCCTTTATGCATATATGGAGATTCTAAACAAATACTCTTATTCCTCCTCTGATTAAGTATCAATAGTTGCAGGGTGGTACATAGATATTCAACTCAAATTTAAATCTTCATGGCTGGAACACCCTTGACATTTCTTGCTGCTACAATGGTCTACCCATAATATCACATTTTCCAAATACTGTAGAGAAAAATCAACAAAACATTACCTGAAATAAGCAATTTTCCTTTGATTTTCACTACCTGCTTTATTATCCTCAGGCATTACACTTAGTTTCAGTTTATTTCCACTTTAGGAAAAAGCAGCATTGCTATCAACAGCCAATTAGATGTGTCAGTCATATTTTGAAACAGGTACTACTGTATTCTGGAGATAATCCCTCCAGACCCCGGACTAGATAGACGTTTTTGCAAACACGGGAATCTGTGCCCCTGAAGAATAAAAGCCGGGGCTTCGCTATGTTTTGATCTGAGCACAGAGCATGGTGGGACATGATTTGAGGATTTTATTCAGATATATTCAGTAAAGCCCAGGTATGTTTTGCAATGCTCTGCCTCTCTGTAAACGGATACGTTTTGTTGCTAATGAATTAGGGAAGCTAATGAAGCTACCGAAAATATCAGCTACGATTGCAACAACAGTTCTTATTTCCCCAGATGATCCTTGGGGCTTTTAGGTATCTGGAGGACCAGAACCACCCTCCAGAAATATTTATGGACTATCCAGTTTCTATTTTGAGTGCCTCCAGAAGCAAGTTTCAATGCATTTCAATTTGCTAGAGGTATAATATTTACCTGTTTTATTAGGATAATTGTGCCACTACCAGTCAGAGACAGAAGAAAAAAATGTTAGTTCTGAAAAAATCCTAGGTGCCACTCTGGCACTGGAAAACAAAAAAAGACCAAAAGAGCTGTTTGTGCTTTGTCATTTGTGCTATCTTACTGTTTGTCAAGATGTATACGCACATTTACATATGCACACACATATGTATTTTCTTTTACCGCTTCATCAAAGAAATAGAAGTAAAATTCGTAAAATCAGTCATTCCCAGAATTTGGCCATAAATTCTAGCCTTAAATCTTAAGAAAAAAATATATATGGAAATATGGAAATGCTTAATACCGTTTGTTATCTTACAGTATACAGAAGGTGACATGTACTCAGTTGTAGGCCAGCATCGCTGTAACTTTTGGTCACCAACACCCCCATGAACTTTAGCTCCACCATGACATGAGAACACTGAAGACTCAAATTCTTTAGCAAAACTTTTTGATATCTGCAATCTCATGCCCCGCCGCCAGCTAGCCTGTTTTACAGATCAGCTATTCAAAAAACTGTGTTCCCATGGCAAGATTTACAGTCAGACTTTAAAAAACACAGAAAACCTCACACACCGAGCTCTTTGTGAGACATGCTTATTAATTTGCATTTGAAAATTATTACCTGTTGCAGAAATCTTCAGAGCTTTCCATTTACTGTCAGAGAGCTGCCCCATTTTAACGACTTCACATGTGTCTTTGGTTGACCACAGGAGTCGTAAGCATAAGCTTGTTGGCTGTCTCCTCACACTGATCAGAGCTGTGCACGGCATACGGCAAGTAATAACACTCCAGAGAAGGGTTATTCTAAACCTAAATAATTGCTTAACTTGACCTTCCTATATGCTTGTTTTTCAAAACTGTCTGTCCTTGAATAATTACAGTGTACCTAACTTGGCAATCTTTTCACACCAAAGATTCACTTTCTGATACAGAATCACAGAATCACAGAATGGTAGAGGTTGAAAGGGACCTCTGGAGATCATCTGGTCCAACCCCCCTGCCATAGCAGGGTCACCTTAGAGCAGGTTGCACAGGAACGCGTCCAGGCAGGTTTTGAATGTCTCCAGAGATGGAGACTCCACCACCTCTCTGGGCAGCCTGTTCCAGTGCTCTGCCACGCTCAAAGTAAAGAAATGCCTCCTCATGTTGAGATGGAACGTCCTATACTCAAGTTTGTGCCCATTACTTCTTGTCCTGTCACTGGGCACCGCTGAAAAGAGCCTGGCCCCATCCTCCTGACACCCACCCTTTAAGTATTTGTAAACATTAATAAGGTCACCCCTCAGCTGTCTTTTTTCCAGACTAAATAGACCCAATTCCGTCAGTCTTGGTACGCATCATCCCTGGTAACCCCAATTATTACAGACTGAGTTGCAGTTTAACTGTAGTTATAAGAGGTAATTAGTCAAAGGACTACAGCAATTAGAGGGCCTCTACCTTTCCTTTCTAAAAGTCAGATGAAGAACTCTATGCTTTGCTCTTTTGCCTTTAAAAGCTAAACTAGCATGTTGATTCAAATTCACATATAAATTATGACATTTTCACAGGCTGTATTCAGTAACTATAAATAAACAATCAAACAGAAGAGCATAAGAATAATTCTAAAAGTGAAATAACATTTAGTTATCTCCTACCTATTTATGGGAATGGTTTTGAGGAGTTAGTCAATGACATAAGTTGGACATTGTTAGCCTGTTCCTAGAAAAAGAAAAAGCAAAGCCAAGCAAAGCATTGTCAGTGTAACCATCCACTTCAGCAGCAGAAGCCAAAAAGCCCTTCTTTTCACTAAAATGCATTACTCATCAGGCAGTGATTTCAGATGATGTAACAATCAGTCTAGCATAAAGTACACAAATAGTATAACCCAGAGTACAAAAATGCAAGGATGAATCTCAGCCGTGAATCAGCCGGGGCTTCAACAGATGTCCTCTTTCAGATCTTGATTTCAGCCTCTAGAAACAAATTCCAACCCAAGACAAAGCAGTCTATAGCCCAAGCTCACATATAAGCTCAGGTAGATAAGGGGAAGAAAAACTTCCCTTTCTACCCTCTCTACAACAGCTTCTCCTGTTCTTGCAATAGGACATAAACTCTCAACCAGGCGATATTTGAATATCCAGTAACTCTTTCTATGTCACAACACCATTTTGCCATCCTTACAAAAACTAATCTTGAAAATACCCAATAGTTGCTTCGATCCACTAATATTGGAACTACTAATTTCTTTGTTCCTTAATAGGAGGCCACACGTTGTAACTTCATTAAACACCCAAAGTGAAAATACCATGACAGACGTCCTGGGTAGTAGGGTAAAAATTCCTTTCATAAATAAAAAGAGCCATGAAAATGGCTTGGTTGCATTATTATGGGTAACAAAAGTGAGCAAACCAGAACATTTTGGGATTACATTATGTCGCACACATTGGGGCTGAATATGATTTCATCAAATGTAAGGCGATCAGTGCAGCATACTTAATGCAAGGAAACAATCTCTTTTCTTGATCTCATTGGGAGTTGCATTTGACTATAGAAATCACATCAGAAGTGAGCACATTCAACTGTCAATTCCCATTTTCTCATGAAGCTTTACTTTGTGAGAAAAAGGAAGGATTTGTTTCCACCAAAGCTGAAGCTAACACAAAACTTTTTACTCACTCCTTGACTGTGTATGTCCTCTGAGTTTTCCTTACCGAATGTCTGGTTTTTACACAATACTTCACCAGAAATGGAAAATTACAAATGCACGACAAAATACTACATGGACATGCTTATGAGTTATGTCTCACAAATTGTACTATGTTTTAAAAAATAAAACGGCCTGTAGGTTGAAGTACTAAAAATATAATTTTAGGTGCTAAAAATAACCCGTAAAAAATATTTTCTTTGAAGCTTGATGATTGTTAGTGTTTTCAAATATAATTGATATCTCTAGTTTACCAGAACACTGTGTATTCAAGATAATTTATTCCATTTGATACAATTCTCTGGCCAAACAACCACATCAAAATGTTTTTAATATCCACATGCAAAGGTTTTCCTTTACTGATTTGTCCTAAAACATTCAATACAGAGCATCAATAATTAGGTTGTCTGATCCATCAAAATGCAGATGACTAACTTGATCAAAGCACACTTTTGTAGATATAAAACTGTAGACTGTAAAAGTCTTGTGGAGTATACATCTCATGGATGGCATTTACCTTTACAAAGAGGGAGCACGTGTCATTTTGGATATACTTAATTGCTGCTTTGAGACCGTGGGACTGAAATCCTGCATGGGCTTGACAACCATGGAACTAAACTTTAGGTACTGGGATGTTCAAGATATAATCATGGATGTCAAATTGCCTGCTCTCAACAGGGAGAAACAACCCTGTTTCTCTCATTCCTAAGGACTCTGCACAACAGGCTTCGACTTAGGTGATGCTACCTGTTGATCAGGTAGTGCTGTCTTATGCACACGCAAGCAGGACTCCTCCCAGAATGATTACACTATGCTGGACTAGCTGACTATATTGCCCAATGCAGACCCATAACGAAGTTACTCAACAGTAACTGGAACAGATCCTGGAACAGATATCAAAACAGCTGCCCCCTAAAAGGATCTGGGACAAGACAGTGTGTCAGAAGCTGAAAATGAATCAGTAGTACCATATTACTGTGGAAAAAATTCAGTCTTGCTGAAATGTAGATATTTTTCTTCTGGAAGTACAGCCTGTAAGGCAAATGAAAGAACCCTTTAGTCATAGAATCACAGAATGGTTTGGGTTGGAAGGGGCCATAAAGATCATCTAGTCCAACCCCCCTGCCCTGGGCAGGGACCCCTCCCACTAGACCAGGCTGCTCCAAGCCCCATCCAGCCTGGCCTTGAACACCTCCAGGGATGGGGCATCCACAGCTTCTCTGGGCAACCTGTTCCAGTGCCTCACCACCCTCACAGTAAAGAATTTCTTCCTAATATCTAATTTAAAACTCCCCTCTTTCAGTTTAAAACTGTTGCCCCTTGTCCTATCACTCTACTCCCTGATAGAGTCCCTCCCCATCTTTCCTGTAGCCCGCTTTGGGTACTGGAAGGGGCTATAAGGTCTCCTTGGAGCCTTCTCTGTTCAGCCAGGCTGAACAGCCCCAACTCTCTCAGTCTGCCTTCATAGGAGAGGTGCTCCAGCCTCTGATCTTCTCAGCTTTGGTAAAACCTTAGCTAAAGTATTGTGATCCGTGTGGGACACTGCAACATACAAGACATGCAGAGACTAGAGGGAATCCAGGGGTGAACAATAAAAATCATTTTATGACTTGAAAACATTACCTATGAGGGAAGACTGAAAGAGCTATTACTGGTTAGTCCAGAGACAAGACAGCTGCATGCAGGCTGTACAACATTCTTGCTATAAAGGGAAAATGAATAGTCTGTGTTATAAGGTACAGCATGGAAGATGCGAGTGAAACAGTAAGAGGAGCTGAGCACTGATATAGATTAAGCGGAGCGTTGAACATCTATTTTCAAGGTTCATAGGATAAGTTAGACTAATATCTGTGGACAGATACAGAAAAGAAATAGTAGCTGCGAAAAACATGCAGGGAGAAACACTTTAAGATCCCTTTGGTTAAATTGGAAAAACAATGATAGAGAATTGACCCTTGCCTCCATGAGATTACCCTCTGTGGCACTTCCATCTAGTAGCACTGAATTGAACTAAATTTTTGCAGCTGAAGACTAAATATGCTTAATATGTTTCAGCTATATCTATCTAAGATCATCATAATGTCATGATGACAACTAAGACTGAATGACAGAAGATTATGTTGTTTGATTGTAACAAAAAAAAAATCTAGCTAAAAGCTGTCCCTTTCAAGGAGAACTTGATAAAAATTCTATTAAAAATAGAATATGAATAGAAAAGTAGGTTTTTTACCTTAGTACAGCATACTGAAGTATAGAACAAGTCAGTTACAGACTTATCCAAAGCCTGTAGCCATCAAAATATGACATCACATTTATTGTTAGGGCTGACAGATCATTGATAACATGCGTCCCTGAAGTTCCAAAGAATCCCTGTCGATTCAGGAAGATTAGAGTTCCTCCAAAGAATTAGCACTAGACTGAATTTAGGTTGTCACAAAGTCACATAGAGAACCAATGTTTTAGAATATTTCTCTGTTATGGGGAATTTTATTGCGCCACAGCAAGATGCTACAGCTTTGGGTCTCCAAACCCAATCAGTCTGTGTGCATGTTTTGGAGTTTGTAGAAAAGGAGAAGCTACGAGGCCAGGTGAAGTGGTAAGGGAGACATCTCCCTTTTTTGCAGCTCCAAAAAGAAAGTCACAGATCTTGATCATAATACTGATCCCTGAGGGCATATAATGGACATCAGAAAGTCAATCTTATTTCATTCCTGAAAAGCGAGACAAGGCCATTTCCACAGTTATTAACATTTCTGAAGAGCATAGCTAGTCAGAGAGAAGAAATTGGCATATACCTTTCTTATTAGTTTCCCATTACTCACCTACTACTGAAGGGAAATATCCTTATGTGATTGGAAAAAGTATCAGCCTTTACAGCCACAAGAAAGCCCATCTTTCTTCCTAATGACTAGGTAAGTGATATGATCCTGAAGCATCCCAAGGCCGCAATTACAGCTGCATTCTATATTCGCATGGTAAAATGGCGAAAAATATGCAGACCCCAAGTTTCACTCATCTGAGGAGGAAAATCTGAAAGTTTCCTTAGACTTGGAGGCACTAACCATCTCCAGAGCAGCAAACTAACATTTTTTCTGAATAGTTTTTGCACAAGCATGAGGGACTGGTTTCAATAGACCCCGTGGCATCAACAGTTACTCATCACAAAAAGAAAACAAAGCGTGAACTTTTCCTTTCCTGCCTGATGACTCAGTAACATCTAATCAGTGAAAGATAATCATCAGCAAAGAAGCTTTCGAGACCTGCACAACCATTGCATCTGACACAGCTGTAAGCCTGTGGCATCTTCCCAAAATCTAGATGTGCGGAGATGCAGCAGACTGGCATGATTCTGTAGCGACACACGCGCCCCTAGCCAAATGCCCAAAATATAACAAAAGGCAAGTCCATCATCACTCTGAATCTCTGCAGAGCAGCTGGGCAGGAAAACAGCTGGCTGACACAGCCCCACTCCTGATAAGCACAGAGATGACACAGAGCTCCTCAAGGACACAGCTCTTCAAAAGTCTCCTTCCAAGCTAGAGTGGCACAGCACTGTCTTAGGTGGTCAAAGCTGCAAAATTTGCCTTTTTTCCCCCAACGCTTCCCCCCATATTGTTTTTTTCCAGAGAATCCACAATGTTGAATCTGTCGTTACATTAATTTCCATGGCAACAAATGGGATGCCATAAAAAGTGTTTTATTCCAAGGACAGAATGGTAGAAAAAAGTTAGATTCTGAAAGAGAGAATTCTTACTCAAAGGCAAATATCAAAGGTAATTGCAAAGGGAATATAGAAAATTACTTGCCAAGTTAATTTTATTTTATATACATAGAAGTTTTCTTCAGAGAGGACATTCTCACCTTGAAATGCTGAATGCTCAGAATCATGTTTATAGGTAGAGGTGATTTAATATGCTAATATTTATCTCATTTTCCTTGATTACATGACATGCATCTTTTTTCTTATCAGCTGATAAGCTGGTTTATATTAAAATATGAGGAGGAGAAGATGGTATGCTTGATTATCCTCAGTGGCATCTGCATATTTCAGTAGGTTATGGGGTAACACAATTTATGAGAGCAGAAAACAGCCACATTTACCATGACTTCCAACCTGATGGATTCCACAACCCCTTACAAACCAGGTCGGATTCAAAAGCCAGTTAAATTCTTGCTGAGATTTATCTGCTTACAGCTTGATTCTTCCTTCAAGTTCCTGAAGTCACAGAGAGATGCTGCCAAAAGGATTATGTGGGACATGGTCAAAAGAGATGCGACCCCTTAACCCCATCTCCTTTGTACAATACAGCACCTTAACCAGCCTTCGCTTGATCCAGACCTTCCTGCGGATGTGAAAATAAATAAATTGGAAAATAACAGGATTTTCCATCACTGAAAACACCCAAAACTTTTTGCAAAAATGCTGTTACTAGCCAAGACAAAAATAAAACTACAAATAAAATATTTTTGTCAATCCTACTTTTTTACGTGGACATTTTATCTTATGTTCTTTCAAATGTTTTGATTTAACCATATAATTTGTTAGTCAATTTCAAAATTAAGAAAACTCTGGAACAAAGGCAAAAGTTAAAAAGTTGATGTGCAGAAAGTCTCGTGGACTCCTTAGTGAGATGGACAGGATAAGAGCATCCGACATGGTGGGATGCAAGTGTTACTCCGTGCGTGAATGATAGTCTCTAAACTAAGAGGTTTTTCACCCCCAAAACAAATAATGCTAAAGATAAAAACAACCATCAACTGAGTTAATTTTTTTCCTATAAAATAGTGCTTATATCTTCTATTGGGTTTAGCAGCCAATGCACAGAACTACAAGGTAACTCTTCGAAAAAACACAGACACATTTTTCCTAACAAGAAAATCAACCAGCGACTGCAAATACAGTCAGGAAGCATGCTCTAATCACAACTTAAAGACTTCTGTCAAGCTCTTAACTATCAGGAAAAAAAAATAAAGTCTAACTCATGCTCAAAACCAACATTAAGAAAGCGTTAATGTTGTGACACAAACTGAGAAAAGGGATAAAAGGAATACATAAAAGCACGTATTATACAATATCTTTTTCTAGGGTCTAGGCACAACAGGATACGTACTTAAATTCTTTCTTAATGTGCCCTGTTAGAGAATCAGAGGGCATATGGCAGGGTTCTGTCCCACTCTGTGCCTCTTTTGATGGTGCTTTTTACCTCAGCCCTCATGTCCTTCCAAGTACAGGCTTTGTGTTTCCAAATTCGTATTTCTATAAACATCACAGAGCAAAGAAAAAGTAAAGAAGAACTGGGCGAGTATTCAAGGTAGGATTTGAACCTATCTGTGAAGTTTTGAGGGAATGAAAGGAACTGATGGAGGCTTCCTAAGGAAACTCATTGGAAACTATTTAACTGAAAAATAACTGGCATTTCATAAAACTGCATAAAACAGCCTTCTTAAGAAATCCTCCAGTAAGGAAAAACTTTTCTAGTCACACAATGTCTCACCACTCACTGAGCAATAAAAGTAGAAATGACAACCATATACAATTATATCATATGAAGTAGTTTGTTTAGAAATTTGTTTTTATGCTTTTCCCAAAGTGTTTCATCTCCCAAATAATATATTCATTTAAAATATTCTTTTTTGTCACCTACTGTAGCTATTGCAAAGTGGAATGATTTACAAATAACTTAAGACACGTGCATATTTTCACTATTATAAGCTCCACAAGTATTTTGAAACTGTCGTAATGGAGTTATAGTAAAAATAATAATACTTTAGACTATTATATCAATTGCCAATAATAGCAATCTCATTTTTCAGAATAATGTGTCTTTTTCCTCATTTAATTAACACTTCCATGGGAAGTGGCCTTCAAAGGGAACTTAATCAGACCAACAAGCAGAAAGCGCGTGTAGTTATAACATCAACTAGGACACCCAGTTTATTATCTGATCTTCCTTCCAAGTGCTTTAGAGTAGTCACACAACAATTTGCAACAGGGAAAATTTATCTTTAGTTTGAAATTTACAGATGCAACTCTTGCTAAAACACACATGAACCTCAGAATCTGTTTCTTCCCTTGAAGAAAGGTTAATTGTATCAATATCCAAAGTTACAAGGAAGCCATTTAAAATTAACAAACTTATGACTTTACATATAATACATACACATATTTAATAGTCTATGAATAACATCTCCGAGATTACGTGTGATTGAACATTTAATCTAGAGAGTCTGTGTTTCCTCTTGTCAAAGTGTACTCAGGTTTTGATATTGAAGAGGTGGGAAACAAGATTAATGGTCCCATGGCTTGTGAGATATTTTTAGCCTATTTCTCTTGCTGCATTAGTATTGTCTTCTTGTGTAGTGTAAAGCAAAATGATACCTCATATGAAATATATTTGGTTACCATATTTATCTGGCTATTAAATTAATTTTAGTATGAAGGATAATGTACATCAATAATAATTTACTTCTAAAAAGGCTCAAGTTGCAGATTTTTGCTGAGATATTCAAAATGATGTAGAGGACTCATTGGTGTTCTCATTAACTTTTATACAAGATATGTATCTAAATGATGCATCTGAATCCCAAGATTCATTTGTAATCTCAACCCATTTTTCCTTATGACATGACTTCACTCAATTATGCAAAGACGCAACATGAATTGGCTATTAAATAATATCATCTTTTTTTCTTAAATGTTTTCTTAAATTAAGATTAAAGAAAATACAGCAATACTATATTGTCTGCATATGACATGGAACAACACAGAGTGAGGATGCTTTGTCAATGACTTGTCACATTTTAGAATGGCAAAAAAGCCTTAATAATTTCTATTTAAAAGTAAGTATTTAGAGAGGCCAGCAGGGTCTGATGATCAAAACATCAGGACTAATTTCGTTTTCAAAGTCATCGATGAATAATTAATTTTTTTAAAAATCAGGCAAAATAGATATGTAAAACCATGGACTATATACGACAGCTCCTACTTTCCTTTTAATATTTAATGTTTCTGTGGGTAGATTAACAAGAAAATCTAACTAAATTAGTGACATCATAATTTGAAACATGTACATCTAAATTTTGGTTGATGGTCACTGTAAACAGTAAAGTAATTGAGTGGGTCAGATTCAAATATGGTCAATATACTCCCCTAAACACTCCTTCAGGCAAAATAGAATACAAAATCACCAGGGAAAAAAACTGATATCCATGTGATTTTGAAACATCAGAATAAATTATAGATACGATTATCATTTCATGATTCTTTCAGCAAAAAATAGTTGATCCTTTTTGTTTTAATTACTTTTAAGAATTATATGTGGGTAGAACTTGGCAACCTTTTACACTAAAAAGAGAGCATTTCTTGTCTAAGTAACTACAGGGAGGAATTAATTTTTGAAACATCTCAGCAAATTAGCACTACATTTATTATGATGAGGCATTAGGGGTAATCAAGAAGTGGTCAGACATGAAACGAGGGATGCTTTCCATTTAGAGCACCACGAGCAAGCCATAACAGAGAAGGTTGAATACTGGTACAACTTGCTTTTTAATCATTACATTACGGACCACTTCAGATTTTTTTTTATTAAAGACTTTCTCATCTTAAACCACTTAACTGGTGAACAACCTCTCTATACAGTCTCTGCCCTGCCATTCTATCTTTGCTCTGCAAAGCAGGTGCTGTAATATAGTGATGTATTGTCAAGGTAATCAAGGCATTACCACGGTAGGCAATAATAATTGAATTGGAAAGACGTCAAAAGAGTAAACAAAGCATGTGATCTGACTCCCTTTTTAGAGAAGAGACTGAGGTGAGAAAATGATCTCTGTGTGTCAAAATACTTTGTGCCTTTTAAAGACAATCCTGGGTAGATAAAAGTTAAAGGATGTTCCCACATTTAGGCAACTGATAAAATACACGAGGCAAGATAAAGATGAGGGAGAGACAGAATCAAAGCAAGTCTTTAAAGTGCCTTTCCATCCCTGTAATTAACCAGAGTGCCAAGTATTCGACAGGAAAGGGTGCATCTGATCTGTGATCACCTCTGCATCTCTCAGCAGTACACATAAGTGAAGCTTTCAGCTTCAGAAGGTGTGCTGTAAGGCAACCCAAATGTCATCCATCGTATCAGAAAGGGGAGATGGAAGTCAAATGGTAAACTCAGCCTGCTGCATACGTGTGCTTCAGCTGAGCCATTATCCAAAAGTCAGGTGCCAACTGGTTTAGTCAGAACAGGTGAAGCCTTAAAAGAGGATCCAGAAGAGAGAAAAAAAAGTCAGAGGCACTGTTACAAAATAATAGGTCACCTCTCTCCTTTTTTGCATGGTGTCTTACAGGGCTTGATTCAAAGCCCACTGAAGTCAAAGAAATATTCCACTGACTTCTGAAGCCAAACTCAGAGGCTGATCAAATGCCCTTTATTTCTAACCCTCAGTTTCTGAACAGGCTTACAAATGTTGCTTTGGGTGGGTTGTTCTGCATCACTGCTTTTTAAAGAACTGCAATAGAAAGGACAGAAAGGCAGTACCCCTCCTGATAAAATCATACAGCAAGTTGGTTCATATCTATTACATTTGTGCTCCAAAGGCTGAATGATTGAACCTGAGTATTTAATTGTAGGCATTTAAGTATGAATCTAGACATGTAAAGAGGGGTCCAGACTGGCACCAGTCTAAGCTATCATTATTCAGGTAACTGAGACCAGATATTGCTGTGTGATGCCTGAGCTGCTGTGCAACAAGAGCCTGAAGTGATGTGTGAGTACTTTACAGCTGCAAACAGGACTCTTGGCCAAATGAAAATGTTAGCTGACAGCTAGCTACTGCACTAATTTTCATTGTTAGGCTACAGAAAGTTAAATCTTCATTTAGCTCTAATTTTCATCTAGAAAAGAATAAATGAGGGGTGGTTTAGGGTTTCTTAGGTCCCAAGTGGAACCCACTATACCTTTGGCTGGGAATGCTGTGAACACTTCTCCAAAAATTGTTTCTGACTTAAATGATGCAGTGCAGGATTTGCTCCAATGTAAATGTAAATGACAGTGGAGTCTGTTTCCTGAGCATTTTACACTATGGCAGAGCCATCAACATGAAATGAAAATGAAACCCCCAAAAGTACCACCCTTGCCAAGAGTACAGCTATGCCCTTGCTTCTCTCTTCAAACACTTGCTCCGAAAAAAGCTTGAGCGATCCTAGCTAACACACCACAGGAACACAGGAACAAACCCTCTGATAAAAAAGGTTATTAGAGTGGTATTGATGTATTAATATTAGAAGTATTGAAGCTATTAGGGTTGTTGACAGAGTTCAAGGGCTGGCTGAGGAAAGACAGTCTGTAGTATTTTGACATTGCTTTGCCTCTGGCCTGTAAATAAGTTTTCCCCAAGTTAGTTTTTAGGCTATATTGTCTAGAGGTAAAGGCAAAGACTCTCCGACTCTTACCATAATCCAATAGACCATTTATGAGGAGGTATAAAAGTTTTACTTTGGACAACTTAGAAGCTTTTGACTCCATCCCACCACTGCTGCACTAGAACTTTGTGGAGTATTTACTCTTCCACAGGATCTGAGGATTTTGTCATCACCCTGTTTGCATCCTTATCTCCCAGTCCATGCTGGTATCTTGATTGAGACAGAAATTCTAGTCCTTAAAGAAGATTTCCCAACTCATAGTAACTTATTGATATTGTCTATACCATGTATGCGTGTGACCAAATGAAAGAGGAACCAGAAAGAGAGAGATGAAGCAATGGCTTAAAAATACAGTTGGGGAAATCGTTGTTATGAAATACTCATTAGGAAATTCAAAAGCAGGTCCAAAAAAATAAAAAGGCAAAACCAGCTTCTTTTTTACTTTGTAATGTTCGTACTGTCAAGTTTTATCATGCACCTGTTTTAAAGGATGCTTTGGGTCATTATACTCACATGTAGTCATAAACTCCCAGGAGAAATCCAGTAAGGCATGCCAAAATACAAGTGAGCCACTGAAATGTTAAACTTGTCTAAGGTTAAGAAAAGATCTGTAAGAGTTTTAAACACATTATATTTTGTATTTGAAGGATTGCACCCAAAGTACTCTTAGAAAGAATTATAAGCGAAGCTGAGATCAGAACTGTGGCATCCCTCATTTTCATTTTGCTAGGAAGCAATGGAAATATAGAGGATGACAACTCTGGTGCTTTGGGGTATGATTATAAACCTCACTGGGTTTGGTGGAATTTTGGATGGGATCCAGGCAAAACTTGTTAGCAATCAAACTTTATAAAGGACATCATGAGATACAGTTAAAAACCACAAGATTCATTGTAGTCCCAGTGAGTCACGAGCAGTACCAGTTTCACAAATTTCAGTTGAGGCTGAAAGGGGACCGTGACTATGTTTAAATCAATGGACCTAGAAACGCTTCCAAGATATTAAACACAGATCTGTGCCCTTGAACATCCTGAGTCAATTACGGTGGGAGATTTTCACATACAACAGCCATCATGCTCTGATTTCCACTGAAAAGAAACCCAGCCCAAAGATGAGTATCTTCTAGGCAAGTCCTTGATCTGGAACATCCCACTAAGGAAGGTACATAACCAAGTGAGTCAGAGGCAATGCAAATTTCAACCCAAACCTTCATTTCCAAATAGGACTGAGCATAATCATTTAAACAGATCAATATTGAACTCTTCCATATTACAGTGATTTCCTCATTGCACTTGATTTGGTTTTATTTAAAGTGACTTAATGAGAAAATATTTTACAAAATTGCATGGAAAGTTTCTGCGTGACTGGAAAACCTGAGACAGTTCACACACGTGAAGGCAATGTTTTGAAAACCTCACTTTCACAGACTAAATTTCTCAGGGGAATCAGGACTTCCTACCCCTATACTCAGTTTATTAACACTGAATAAATGTAGGTGCTGGAGAGACAGAAAAGACACATTGAATTTACAAAGGTAAATGCGTGTCCCCTGAAAAGCGCTCATCCATATTTCAACTCCAGGAACCTTGCACTGCCAGCAAAAGGAGCAGCTAGCTGGGCACCTCCGCTGTGTGACACAGACCTGCCTGGAGCTCTGCCAGCAGAAAAATGTTGGAGACGTTCCCAGTTGTGTGACTGGACTGAATTCCCACAAGATGGGAACTTAAGTTACAAAATGGGCACATTTGCACGTACACTGCTTCTGGGACCGATATATCAATGGGAGAAAAGAGGATTGAGCTGGTGTGGAAGCTGGAAGGTGAACAGTAACATTATGTGTAAGTAAATGCCTTATATCCTTTCACTACCCTTTATTATATTTTCATGATTACTAAAAGCTTCTCTACAAAGAGTTCATTAAAAAAAGATTTCAGTCAAATGAGGTTAAAGATTTTCGGAGCTGCACCAATAGGCTTATGGGCTGCTTCAATGACTTTGCAGTAACCGTCAGTGTCCTGGCACAGTCAGGGGTTAATTCATGTCCTGGTCACCTCTCTCATCTCAGGCACTGACCATTTGTGTAACACTGTGCATCTGTTGTCCAGCCTACATTTCCATGGATGGTTTTGATTTCATCCAGGAAGACATCTGAGGAGGAGACGAGGAGCAAAAGATTTTGTCGTTACTTGTATCATTAGAAATCACTTCAGAGGTTATTTGTATTCACAGTCCACTGAAGCTAATTCTCTGCTCTTCCTTGGACATATTCCACAGTGGGAACCCCTTCACAGGGACAGTAGGGATCTCCACCTACCCAGAGGTGATTTGCACAGGGAATGCTCACTGCAACCCTACAGCCCCAATACTGTGACAAAGAAGGGAATACTCAAGGGGCCAGGAACAAGGCAAACATATCTTAATGAGGTATAGATTGTGTAAACCCCTTTCGTGTTTCTAAAGAAATGACAACAGGAAACATTTTGTCCAAATAAGAAGGGTGCACTGCCACGTGAGGTTTGATGGAGTGTAGCGATAGGACAAAAGGTAATGGTTTTAAACTGAAAGAAGGGAGATTTATATTAGATATTAGAAATAAATTCTTTACTGTGAGGGGGGTGAGGCACTGGAACAGGTTGCTCAGAGAGGGTGTAGTTGCCTCATCTCTGGAGGGGTTCAAGGCCAGGCTGGATAAGGCTTTGAGCAACCTTGGTCTAGTGGGAGGTGTCCCTGCCCAGGGCAGGGTGTTGGAACTTGATGATCTTTAAGGCCCCTTCCAACCCAAACCATTCTATGATTCTATCATTCTTATTCCCCTTGAAGCTTCCTACATTGCATTGCCTGCACACAGGACTTAATACATACCTAAACTACACCTACATTCACTTTAAGATTCCTCAGACCATTTGTAACCTAGAAACTTCTGCCTGCAAAAATGAAATTGTGACCCCTACCTCTCCAGTGCAACGGTACCACCTAAACAAGCTCCCCTTGCACAGTCGACCAACAACACTGCCAAAACCATGCTCTTCCCACTGTGGCAGGTTTCTCTCATGGGCTCTGGTTTTGCAATTCCTGGGAAAGCCCTTCCTTGTCAATAAAGCTGTGTTAACGCACATGGTGCCTTGCTGTAAGACTTGGTATTCCCATGTGAACAAAGTAATTCCATGGTCAGAGCAGGAACTGCAGTATACTGTAGATTAGCTATAATTACACTACATGGTACCTTCAACTCCCCCACAGAAACATATCTGTACAATATCAATATGAACACTAAAGTATCAATATAAACATTATAAACAAACCTCAGTGTGAGTATCAGACCAATCCTCTTGCCCTACAAAACAAGCGACCTTAATAACATCAGTACCTATAGCACAGTTGTCCTGTTTTTCTCTGAAGGTACACAACTACCTTAATTTCTTATGTTTTGCTTTGATGTATTCTGTACGGTATTTCTTTCTACAACATTTTCTTTCACCTTAACTGTGTAAGTCTAGAGCACCGTCAGCAACAACGGAGATGTTTCATCAAGTAAGTAGGAAGAAAGGAAAAGAAATGGATTTTGATTAACATTAAAACATAAAAATGAGCATTTTTTTTTTAGTTTTATGAAAAGTTGTATACCTTCTGTTTACCTGTATCTTCTCCTACAAAATCACACAGCATTCCTCAAAATATTCCACATGTTTAGTATCTATACTGTGTTTGAGAATGGAGAGATACTGCCTCAAAATGGGATTCCACAGCATGTATCCACTCATACGAGCATTGCTCTGCTCCCTGTACCTCATCTGCCAAGAGCATTCTCAGAAAGTGAGTCTGAATGAACTGGTTAAGCACATATTGAATGACAAGCTTAGAAGAACACTTTAAAAAAACATGCACCCCAGCCAGCAGGGAATGTAAATGTTTCCAAGTGCTGGAGACAGGGAAGCTGCTGAAACATGAGATAACATTTAGCAGAGGATCCCTACATCAGGATCTCATTCTGAATGTGACTTTCATTATTGCTTGTTTTTCATAAAAGAGATGGGCACAATGTCAGTGGAGAGACTGTGTCACAAAAAGAAAGTAGGTCTTGGCTCAAATGCTAGACTAGATGTTAAAAGCAGAGGAAAATCTAAAATTATCCAAAGAGGGATACAGGTGGTGGCAGGCAGTATGGAATATGAAACAGAAGGACCATTTTTAAATTCAGTCTTGTGCATGAAGAATGAAAAAAATAAAAGCCCCAAAGCAGCAGCTTCCGCATTAGATTCTCTGTCAAAAGCAAGCAGAGAAACTTGAAATTCTTGACTATGGTGTAAATATATGCAGGATCTGCACTCCAGCTTGAACAGATTGCTACAGATACAGGTAAATCATATCACTGACGTATTGTGTCCAACGCTCTGCCAGGAGGACAATTAAGGGTAATCTGGGAGAACAAACATCTATGGTTTGTCTGAGACTGTTACCTACCTGCTAGGTAAGAGTCCCGTATATATGTTTTTCCTCTGTTACCTTTGAACCTCTTGACCAAGGATGCACCAGGCACCCTGGTAGTACCCTGGAGTCATGAGATTTTCTTAGAATCTTCCTTTCTGAAGGAAAGAGTAATAGGCTTACGTTTCCCTATGCATTCAGAGACGTATGTGGGATTATACTACTGTATCTGCATTCCTTTGCAGCTAGAGGTACTAGTGAAACATCAAAAATACTGCCCCATCACATCACTGGCAAAGCAAAAATAAGGTTATAATTATGCCTATTTTGTTTCAGACTCTAAGCACAAATGTAGTCTGGCCCTGTATTATTTGACATTCTAAATATTATGCAAAATTTAGTCATTTTAGTCTTATGTTTTGCCAGCCTTACTCCATGCTCCTTTCTTTGCATCCTATAGCATATTCAGGATAGCTACTATCTCTTTTTTTATATATTAGCAAAGTAGTTTGCACAAGAAAGCCTTGTTTATTATTTGGCTCTGCAGTTCTAGGATATTACAAAACCAAAAAAAAAAAACCCAAAACCTAATAATAATAGTAATGAAAATAACAATAGAATATTGCCAATAGAAAAGAAGACACGGAAGAAAAACAAAGCATCCATCCTTGACTACATAAATACAAAATTAATGTGCAAATACATTCATAAATTAAAGCATTGAGTTCTGATTGCTGTTATTTCTGGAGCTGTATTATTCATTGTTTGTTGTGTTGTACTGAATTATATTGCAGTCTTGTGTGAATTCCCTGACAGCTATGTAAAAATGTTCATTTCACTTGCAAGCTTCATGAGTTTTAGCACAAGTACTCATTTGTACCAGAACTGCTGTATTTGTTATACAACATAGATTTTTTTTTCTTCTTTTAAAAATTTTGATAATTTGAATAGAAATACAATAAAACGTAACACAGTTACAACATGTTTAGTAAATAGTGACTAGAAGAAAATAATAGTCTGTCAATCCGTCCTCGACTGAAATAATTTGACAAACATTTAGGAATAACATTTAGAATTAAAAGAAATCAGCGATTCAGCGTGAATGGTTTCCAGAGCCTAAAAGGGCTACATTCACCAGGGTAAATTTTCAGACCCACAGTTTTATTGGGTCTGCCAGATCTCTGACAGCTTCACCAGCTGAAGCTCTGCTTTGTAAAAAAGATCTAAACCCTTTCTACTTTTAAGCTAACCATCATTTTTATAAACTTAAATTGCAGCCTGTGTTACATATGGAAGGCTCCTACTCCACATGGATAGAAATGGAAACTGTAAAGCCATCAAGCACAGTGCCCTTTACCAACGTGATGCTATTTCAGAAACACCTGTGCTAAACACATGACCTACTGTGAAAATGCGCAGTATTCAGCAGCCTTTAAAATTTTTCATTTGTTACCCACGGAGAAGAAGGGAGGAGGTGAAGTGGCTGCATACTAGACTGTAAGATTAAAAAAAAAAAAGCCATACCGAGACAATGGATTTTAACGCCTAGAAAGACCTTTTGATAATCTGCCAGAAAGGAAACCCTGGGGATTCTTCACCTGTTGATCGATGTACCTTGTTTCCACACTGATATTTAATCACTTCCTAATGGGACTGGAAGGAAGTTCTAAATATAACCCCAGTGAAGCATGCTGTGAAGAACTGGGACCCACAGTTTCCATTACTTTCACGCAGCAAACTAAGATGAATATTAAGGTTTGCTCGTTTAACAAAATCTGAGCCACGGCACCCCATACAGGGAGAGAGAGCATAGGAGTGGAAAGCCAAAAGATGGGTCATTAACACGAAGGACACTACGATGCTCTTGAGTACATGAAGTTAAACCAGTAAACTATGAAGTGTTACTAACAGAAATAACTTGGCTTTAAACTACACTGGATTATGCTATCAATTTGGAGGAAATAGTTGCTTTACAAAGAGAAAAAGAGACCAAAGAATCTCAGTTAACTGCTGGCACAGTAAGCTATTAAAGTGACCTCCAGAATCTCAGCAAGAGCATACTGTAATAAATGAACAGTGAATTATTTTCATGAATGAAAAGTAAAAAGCCCTCTCAGTAAAGAGAAAAGAAGAAAATTGAGGAAAAACTGAAGAGGATCACCAGATAACTCTATTATCTGTAAGATTTAGGACACAAAAGGAAACATGTTGAAGAAAAATAAGACCAAACATACTTTTTAGATTCCCAAGAAATGTTTGAGTCCTGCATGGAAATGTATTTACATAAATATTCAAGCTGTAAACATCCACGAGTACTCATGCGAATACGCTTGTTCGTGATCTCCATGCTAGAAAAAAAAGTTGTACAACTTGTGCTCCTGTCCACGTGAAATTACAACTCCCTGATCAGGGACCAGAAATTATCTCACCTGACTAATGCAATCAGTCCTGGAGCTTACAAAGAGACAAGGTTCAGAAAATCCTATTAGAAAGCCATGCCAAAGTCAGAAACGGAAGTAAAACACACTAAGTTTTGACAAAAAAAGGTGGGTACCCACCACTAGCTCTATTACAAAGAATGTTTTTGACACTTCCAGCAGGAATATTTGTGCAAGTGTTTATCAACATAAGTATTCCCAGTGCTTTCTCTTTCTACAAATTAGTAAGCAGCCACGTGTGATCTCTGACTGCAAAAGAGCTTAATGCTCAATCCTTGACCCACAGAAGTCACTCAAGCTGCTTATCCTGCTGAAATGCTCATTGCCCTGTGCTGAGCAAAAGATTTCCTGGGGATCTCTGAAGGGGTAGAAACAAGATCAAAAGGATGAGGCCAATTAAGAGATGCTGTGTCTCACGTAGTGTAGAGAATAAGAAAATACTTTCTTTGTAAGTTTTAAAGCAGAAAAGATATGCAACTAAGGAAGCTAGAAAGAACAACACTCGAGAATATGACCAAAAACTGGTTGGTTTAAGAATTGTTTTTATAAGGCTGACAAGAAAAGGGCAAATTTTACTGGTGGGGAGGATAAGGAAGAAGAATTTAATCAGGCCATTAATGGAGAAGGAGTTAAAAATGACAGGGGACCAAATTATAATCTGTTGTAAACAACAACAATGTTTTATTGCATTTTCCCAGTTGCCATCGGCAGACATTCCATTCTTGAGCTGGAAAAAGCGTGTTGGATGGAAGACAGTGGAATGGCTGACAGTGACAGAGGAGAGAAGGACAGTGGGAGAAATAATTACTGAAGAATACATTTTTATTTAATACTGTAAACTGAATTTAAGCAGGGAACACAGATTTCCAGGATGACAAAAGTACAACCCCAAAATGTAATAAAAGAAATTGGAACACCAAAAAATGCCTTCGTAGTGTGCAGCTTTTCCTCCAAAAATGTTTAAAGATAATTTGTCACTTTTTATAAATGTCAAGAAAACTTAGTTTTGTCCGCAAGATCTTTGAATTTATTGCCAAAACTGTCACAGAAACAGCACTAGCAGTTTGATCCAAAGGTCACCAAAGTCAGCAGGACGAGCACCACTTTTTTTCATGGGGCTTTGGATGAAACAAAAATATGCCCTGTACATATTTTAGTATAACCTAAATAAAATTCAACAGAGAATAATAAGAGAAAATAGAAGGGAAAACAAGGAATGATTAGCCCTAAAATTAAAGTCATTGTGTACTTACCTCTCTACCATTATAACTGCTATTTTCAGAAGAGAAGGAAAGGCAAACTCCCTTTCAGTACAGCCTATTTAAGTACAGCAAAGATTACACGCTCTCAACAGTGCTATGTCTCTCCTTTATTAAATAGTCCTGCTTTGAGCTCCCTACTTCTGTGCTCCTCTTGGGATGGCCTAGAGCATATAATTGGATCCACTTCATATGGAAAAAAGAGCCTGTTAACCAGCAGTTGCAAGGGCAGATGCTTTTTCACTTGCAAAAATAAAGACAGAAAGTTTCCATCAGTCTTTTAAAACTATAAACATAACAGGCTGGGTTAGCTTTCAGCAGCTTTGCTGCGCATGTGGTCATACGCTCTTTCCCTTTCTAAAACCAGTAGTCGGGCTTTCAAAAAATAATTCATCGCTCTCAAAATAATGGTGTAACAGTTAGTGTGAATGACAAAAGCCATCCCTGCCAGTTGGCAGTGCTTCCTTAGCAATATGTCACTGAAGTAATTGTATCTTGGTACAGATTAGCACAATGCAGCATCCAAATGAGAGCCTTTGATGATGTATTGATGAAGATGGGACTGTCCAAAAAGAAGAGATGGATTCAAAATGCAGCCAGCTTTTTTTTTTTTTTTTGCCTATGCAAAGGGGAAAAGGACTTCCAAAAAGGGAAGACATTAAACAGGGCATATCGCCTACTGGTTTTGATAGTGATACAGGTGATCTGGGTAAACTAGGGCAAAATCGAGATCCTGCTGAAAGACTGTTGCCTCTTGCTTGGGCAAGTTGCACTAGGCTAATAATGAATTTCAGGGCAAAATCTCTGGTAGAGGCTACTCATCTGCCCAAGGACTTCCAGATGACCACCACAGTTCTGCTAATTATCAGCTTCTTTCTTTTTTTTTTTTTTTTTTTTTTTTCCCCAGCTTCTCTGCCTTCATTAACCCACAGGGTTTCTTTACACCCTAGATATGTATAATTTGGGATTAAAAATGTTGATAGGATGGGTAGTACGTTGCTTATAATAGGTAATCACATACAAAAAGCATCTCTTCCCTAAGCATTATGTGTACCACAGCACTGCAGAGCTCAGGACCAACACCCAAGAGTTCAGTCGTGCCTCGTGTGGAGCAGGGTCGGGATTTACGCATTTGCCGACCAGCAAGTTATCACAGGCTGAAAGGCAGCTGCATTCTTACCTACAAATCCCTAAAGCTAGGAAGCTGGTAGGATTAAAATAACAACTAACATGGCTCACCTCTGAAACAAGAGATTTGCTTGCTGTATCTGGGGAAAAAACCTGAAAGCATGCCAACAATTGTAAAACGTAAAGGGATGAATTTATTTTTAGAAACTGTTTTTTTCCTAATTCTGCATGTTAAGGACTCCATTTCGTCACGCTGCATAAGGGGTTCAGATTTCATAGCCAGAGCTTTTCCCCTCGCACAGCAGAATGACACCAGCTGCTTCGCCTTTTGGCCTTCAGGCACACGGGGAAAACAAACGGGATTTGGGCAAGAGAGTGTGGTATTTTCTTGAAATAGCTTGTTCCCCTGGCGTTATGCAAAGCCGGTGCAAGACTGCAGGCAACATAAATGGCCACCAAGGGATAGCATAAAACCAAAGCAAGTGCAGTTTTAGTGTCTAAGCTGCAAAATTCAACTAATGTAGCACAATGGGTGTGTTAGACTTACAATTTCATAGAGCATTCAAATGATTTTTAAGTCGTTTGGAAAAGTAGGTTTTTTAACAAAGTACTGTAGATCAAGAAGGCTTTTTTTTTCCTCTGGGTGGAGTTATGTGGAAGAAGTAATTTTCACAGGAGAAAACAGGGCAGCCAGCGAAAATATCAGATTTTAACCTTCCATCTCATTCTTCCATACATCCTTCTTATAAAGACACAGCAGATTTCAGAAAGGCAGGAATTAAGCAGAACTTTTAAGGGCTGATTTTATCCTTGCATTTCATGTAACTACATGGTAAATTCTTATGTTTCAGAATAAGTCTAAACAAAATTAAGAGAACAGGAGGTCTATGAGTCACTAACAGGAGTTAAATCAAAGTCTTCCTCTCAGCTTCCCCTTCTTCTTAGTTTAGTTTTGTGTTAAATCTCCTGTGAATAACAAAAGGTAAAAAAAGAGCACGTTTGTATCACGTGATATGGAGGAACATCTAAATCTGGAACTACGCTGACAAACAGCTGTCCTCGGCCGTCAGAAGCCTTCAGCAACGAGCAATCTCCCTGTGTTCGGAGCAAACCCAAGCACTGCAGGAGCTCCCTGGGGATAATGCCCTCACACACTCCCTGCACTCATCTGCCTCTGCACCTGCAAATACACATACGGACAAGCAACCTCCCAGGCATGCACACACTCTCGTATACACGAGCGTCTTACACCAACGTGGAGTTCATATTCATAGCGATGAACACTAAAGTAGCTTTTTTCAAAAACTATTTTTTACCAAAAGCAGTAATTTTTGCTTTGATGAAGGCTATTGTTTCAAACTTCAGCATTCCCTCTAATCAGCAGTGAGATACAGGACACAGAGATCATGTGGACAGAAGCTCACTCGCTAACGTGGACTAATTGCTATGGGTGGTGATGGACACAGTGGTTGAGGAGTCCCTGTGGAGCAAGGGGCTGCTTTGCAGATTGTGATTTTTTAGAAATCTGCATCCTGCCACCCAGACAGCAGTGTCCGAGCAGGGTCCTTATCCAGCTGCCTCAGAAAACCAAAAAGCAGGTGTGCACGTGAGAGCAGCAGCCTGCAACCTCAGCAGCTCTCTGTATGCTGGTATGAGTGCACGGCTGGGGGGCACAGCATGGCACGGCACAGATTTAGGCCACTTCATGTGGGGAAGGATCAAGTACTACCAGAAAGAGCACAGAACAGAGCCCAGTGGAGCCCATATCGTCTCCCCATGCATATCTGTCTGGGGTGATCCGAGTTAGCCCCACCCTGCATATTTAGGCAATAGGAACAGTGATGCCTCCAGTATTCGCCACTTCCCAACAGCCACTAGATGAAGGAATGAATCCAGCAAATATAGAAGGCACTTTTGTGCTGAACAATCTGCAAAGCATCTTTGGACAGACATTGAGATTTCTGCTGGGAGAGAGGAGCAGGATAACACAAAGCTGAACTCCAGCCCTTTCCCTCAATAAGCCTGTTTTTCTTGCCGAGTCCGCTACACAATCCATTTCTGTCCACCTGCCAAAAACGCAAGAGACCCAAAAGCACAACATAAACCATAATAAATCGTTTGACTATTCGTCCAATACACTAATTTATGCCTTTATTTTGCTCCAGTGAGGAAATAATGAGACTAAGAAACATAACCTCATTTATAAAAACTCGTTTGCCAAGAGGAGGGTGTTCTGTTTCTTTCAGCAAGCTGGAGTTAGCAAAACAACACTAGAGGTACTAAATGCAAGCAGTTTTTTATGATACACTACTTCCTATTTATTGCAGAATACATAACTGTGTCCAAAAGAGACAGAAGAAGCCAACTACACGAAGCCTCACACAACAGTTTTAATTTGACTGGCAAAACCTGAAAAGCTTGTTGATACAATGAGTCCCACAAAGTCCAGGCATCCTTTGTGTCAGAAGTCCCAGAATGAGGCAGAGGTGCCAAAACTATGAAGAGGTGCTGCAAAAAGGGAAAAGAAGGGTGGAGGGGCAGGACCGTCTGGCTAGCCGAAAATGACACTATATATGCATGTCTGATCTCTCATTACAAGATGAATTTAGTGGGTGTTTTGACCACTTAAACATCCTGTGGAAAATTAGCTATGCTGCAGACCCTCTCTCACATTATAAACTGGAATTTTAAATAAACAATAACAATAAACATTTAATAATACATTGTGAAAATAAGCAATGGTGCTCTTAGGTATTCACATCACTTCTACTTATATACTGAACTGTTTAATAGGTTGTAACTTCTAACAGTAGGAAAGAAGAGATAAAGAAAATTACAACCTTTTCCATATAGCTTTACCTTGGGAATGTTGAATTACTTCAATGATCATTAGAGGAACATAACTGTGATCTCTGTAACTTTGATATGAAAACAGTAGATACATGGCAATAAAAAAGAAAGACATCTTAATAAGAAGTTAAAAAACCAACAAACCCATACAAGCAGTAAATATGCCAGTGAAGTTCTTCACTTACTTATATGGTTGATGTTCATACACAACAATTTTTTTCTTTCAGCAATAAGCAGTTTGAAAAATTAAAGGTGTCATTGGTTTTTTAGAAGCAGCTGCTGAATTAGGAACGCCCTTCCTAGAGAAGCAGAACAGTCCTAAATAACCTGAACATTTTAAAGAACCATAATATAAACCCGACTATGCTGAAATGAGTCTTTCCCCAGTTGAGAAGTTTTGATTGGGATCTAGATTCTAGTGCCCTTTCTCATAAGGAACAGTCATTTACTTTAGGAAAAATCTCATTAAAACCTAAGTGAGTAAGTTCTCAGCTAAAATACTTAAAACAATCATACCTTCTGCAACTGAGTAGTTGCTTTTGAAGCCAAAGGTCTTTAAAAAAAAAGAAAAAAAAAAAGATCTCTGTTTACCTTTTATTAATGTTCATGCTCAAAAGCTGTTTTGTTGAGAAGTAAAAAGAGTACTATAAAGTAAAAGGAATAGTTATAAAGAGCAGCTCATTTTTCTCTTTCACCAGTAACCAGCTTCACAGACAGAGCTACAAGAGAAAATGGTCTCTGGCTCCAGCTTTTGGTGCACTCAACCTGAGAACCGCTGCTGATAACACACTAAGGTAGGTCCAAGTTTGACACAGACGGCTCTCCCCAGAGAAACTGGGACACTGGCCACAACCTAAACCTGTGTGCTCCTCAGCTGGGGCATTTTATCAGGATATGAACACACATCATAGAATCACAGAATGGTTTGGGTTAGAAGTGACTTTCAAAGATCTTCTAGTCCAACCCCTCTGCCATCGGCAGGGACAACTTATACTAGATCAGGTTGCTCAAAGCCCTGTCCAACCTGACTTTGAACAGTTCCAATGATGGAGTGTTCACAACTTCTCCAGGAAACCTGTCTCACCACGCCCACACTAAAAAATGTATTTCTTGTATCTAGTCTAAATCTACTCTGTTCCAAGTTTAAAACCATTGCCTCTTGTCCGATCACTACAGGCCCTGATAAAAAGCCTTTCTCCATCTTTCTTATGAGCCCTCTATATTATATTGAAAGGTCTCAATAAAGTCTCCACGGAGCCTTCTTTTCTCCAGGCATAATGCATTCTTCAGAAACTAACATTTTATGACATTGCTTTACAGTGAGTGATTAATCCTGAAGCTTTCATCTGAAATGCTTTTGCAGGTTTTGGTGATAATACTAGATTTGTAATGAAGCAAGAACTCTGAATAGATGACTCAGATGTGATACAAGGCAACGTACACCAGGGCAGGCACAGATCCTAGTAGCAATTCAGTGAGACTCCAGGAAGGGACGCAGAATCCTTTTTCCAACAAACCTTTTGGTCTAGTTTCTCTGTAAGAGACATCTTTCTCACAGTAAGAATTGCCTTGAAATATAGTTGTGGGGGTTTTTAATCAAGCCATGACAATTTTGGAACTAAGTACAAGGGGTTTCTTTCACATACTACTCAACAAACAAACCCCAGCTTTCCCTTGGAAAGTCAGTGCCCCAAAAATACAGAAAATCAGAATCCACTGCATGCAAACATTAAAACATTATCAATCTATAACACTGATCTGTGAACCATTTTAATAATCAAAAGTATCCCAGGCCTCTCAAAAGTAAGCACTTCTGTGAAATTTGGGTCGGGGATTTCTACTGTTGCACATCTCCACACTGGAAGGAGAAAATTCAATAGCATGAACTTGGAATAAATGGCTATTCAAATTCACTGATAATTGGCAGGTCATATCCTTTAGATTCACATTCATGGAAATCTCCCACTACATGTTGTTTTATCACTGCAGGCTCCAATGGCAGTTAACATGGCTGGAATTGGTGGATGTTGTTTCATCCTAGTGATCAGACAGGAGAATATAACCCGCATCACCATAAGGTAAGTCTCTGTCTTGTTTTAGTGGCTGGTGAAATATTAGTTCTCTTAAAATTGGCAGGTCAAGGCTGCAGGCTTAAGCTCTACAAACGTACCTGCATATTTTTCAATTACCTCAGCGTTAGCAGGAAACCACAAAGGACCCAGACAACCCCTGAGGCATCCTAACGTCTTTGCATGTGCTGCTTTGTGCCTAATGGACCCAAAGTGACTTTGTTTGACATTCATAAAATGGTTGCCTCCAGGTTTGCAGATCCAACTTTGTTTGGCCATCTGCAAACGCTGGGGTATTATAACGCTGAGTGTTATCGAGTCAAAGTGCCTTTGTGGACGTCAGCCTTTACATCCTGCAACAGAAGCTCAGGTTTGAGTCAACTCCTATTTAAAATAAACAGGAATTTAATCGCTGCTGTCAACTGGCCTTCCATCAGGGCTTTAGAGGGATACCTTGGTCTCACTCCCTTGTAATGACCTACATTGAAACAGTTCTCAGAGGAATATTTCAATTAATTCAGACAATTATCAGCTGGATCCTTCTCCTCACGTCTTTTTAGCACTAGTTGCTTTACTGCTATTTTCCTTATCTTACTAAACAGAAGCAAAAATTCCTACAAAGTATTTCTTAGATGATGCCAAGCTAGTGAACTTGAATGAAATTACTTTGGGTAATGGCAGCTTGAGGAATTACTTTTTTTTTTTAATACTTATTATGTTTGTCCTTAACGAACATGAAACAGAGCACAGGAAAATGTGCAGAGTGTCTTTTTAGCTTTTAATAAGTAAAAATTCAGAAAAGACAAACAAATTACATTTGCTGGGTAAGGAAGTACAAGAGTAAATAGGCAAAACCTGTTACACATTTCAAGAGACATTTTATTTTCCTCAACAAAATGCACTGCCGTAGGTACTGTTTTGAGACTAGCTGTTCCATTACATTCCAGGGCTAAGACTATCATCTAGCATTATACAGAGTTGCAGAAAACTGACCAGACACCACTCCGGGATTTCAAGTGACAACCACTTGTGCAGGCTGTCCCAGGACTGCCCCTGAGCTCAGGAACTCTGCACCTAAGACAAAGAGAAGTCAGGAAAGCACTAACACAAAGGATCGAGACCTAGATATGTAGTTTCAAATTAAAAAATTGCTTCCAATAAATTATATTGATGGCTCTGGATTTCAGATTCTTGAACAGTCCCAAGGCCAGAATTGTTCTGATTACAGTTAAAATAGCAGAACAGCCAGGAAGGCAAGCTCGCATGCAACTCCAGGCTTGTTTCCTTGGACTCATAGTCTTAACCCTGAGGCACGTCTTGAGAATGTTTCACGATTCACCTCTAACGTGGGTCATGTAATTGCCAGCAAGATTTGAATTAAAGAAATGCCAGTTGCGTTGGGAGGGGCTGAAGAAGGTGCAATTCGAAGCACCTCCTTTACTGCTATGAACTAGAAAAGCTGCTGAGAGGCAAAGAAAGGATCTATCCCTTCCCTCTCATTCATTTTGGTGGATCTTGTTTTGTGACAAAATGAAGTTCTAAATGAGAATGCAAACATAGGTCCTGCAGAAGGCCATCAATCATTAACAGCCGGTGACAAGACTCCAGGAACTGCCGTAGGAGCTCCAGCTCACCTTGTGGTGAGACAGCATCCCCATTAAGAAGCCTGTCATCTAATAGCATTCTTAACCCTGCCTTGCTCACTGCTTATTAACCTAATTTTCCCCACTGAAGATGTGAGATTTGAACAGACGACCTGGTAAACAGAGACAATTTTCTTGCTACCTGCTTCTCTTCTCCACTACACATGTAATGAAAGGTTCAACAACACTGTCTCACGACAACTTAAAACCAGTATTTCGGAACTTACAAGGCCGTTGTTCAAGTTCTTAGGCCAGTTCAAGCAGACGATAAGTTAGTTCGGGTAGATGGGGTCAGCAATATTCCAGCCAAATGCTTCTGCTTTGGACCAAGACCCCCAACACATCAGTGTGGTGCATCCGCAGGTGCGCAACACAGTCTCCAGATCTTCATGTGCAATGACTGCATAAGCTTGTGCATATACTGCATATATGTGTACATATATGATCAGATAGGCTCTGTAATAGGTGTCAAAGTGATGGGAAAATCCCTAATACAGTAAAAGTACTAATTTTTTGTGATCAGTGTTTGAAAGAGATACTATCTATTGTCATCACCATATAGTAAGTGTTGCTTTGGAAGTTTTCACTATACCTGAAAGAAAGCAATAAAACTAAATTGATTAA
Source organism: Dromas ardeola (assembly GCA_013398915.1). Classification (NCBI taxonomy): domain Eukaryota; kingdom Metazoa; phylum Chordata; class Aves; order Charadriiformes; family Dromadidae; genus Dromas; species Dromas ardeola. Next base: position 202,706 of record VYZM01003173.1, read on the forward strand.
AACTCGTATCTAAAATGAATCCATTTTCATTCACAATTCAAACCAACTGCACATTGAGCAAGTAGCTGAAACTAGGCTCTTCTCCAACTAAATAGATCTTAAATGGCAGCAAGCTTCCTAAAGGCTTAGGTCAGAGTGCTTGTGAGCATGCACAGATGAAATGTAGGCATCTAAGAAATACTGTTGCCCAAAATGTAAGTTCCTAATAGGCTTTCACAGCTGCTGGAACAAAGACTTTTTGGAGGACCTTCAGAAAGTATTGTACAGAAAGTGGGACATCATGTAAAGGTGTTTAGTTCTATCTAAAAACCCAAATAATGGATTGATAAACCATACAGTTACTGAATAGAAGAGTTGATTGGTTAGCTGATAGGTTTTACTCCTTCCGTAAGAAAAACAATGCCCCAGAAAAACAGAAAAAATCTTTTATATTGAAGAGTTGGGTCCCTGCTACCCTCAAAAATTTAAAATGGTAATTTTATAGTAAAGTTAATATTGTTAATTCTATTTTTAATACTTGTCTTTCGTTTTAACAGTGTGGTTAGGCTTGGCACACAGAGATTATGGTCCTTACAACTTCCAAGGCATTAGAAGTTAATCATGTGGATAAGCATCACTATGGGTTATGTCATTGTATTTTAAGCTGAATTTAAAAGTGGCTATTAAGAGTGGTTTTGTTTTCTTTTATGGCACTTATATTAACAGGATATTTTACATATAAAGAAAATGAGAGAGTAAGGAATTGCTCAGAAATTGTCTATGTCATGCTGGGCTTTGAAGCAAAATTCTTGAGATGAACTCTAATATTGAGAACGAGTCCAAAGAGCTCTCTTCCTTTTTCTTAGTCTCTGCCACACAACAGTTATAGAAATCAAGCCTCTGATACCGAGGTCTGCGTGCCAGCAGACTGCCTTTGAAAAGCTGCGACAGAGAGGAACTGATGTGTGAGATGAGAAAAACAACAGTGAAGAAAATAAGCCACTTTAGATGACTTGTGAATGCTGAAAAATATTTTACAGAGGTGACTCAGTCAGTATTAGATCTGAGAATGATTCCCTAAAAACTGAAAGGGAAATTGCTCCAGTTACTCAAAAAGCATAAATGCTGTAAAGATGTTATTTACCTGATCTGTTCCCTGCATGAAACCGCTCTTATCTGCTTCCTTTAACCACATAAAGAAAACCCAGCCTATTTCAACTATTTTTTTACCTGATGTTAGTCTTATCTTTCAACATAGAGAAGAGTTGGATTCTCTATCTTCTTGTGCCATTTTATGCCTGTAAGAACACATTATATTTTCCCGTTATGCCTACTAATGAAAACGTGAGCATTCCATTAAAACAGGTCGTTTAGTTATCAAGCCCTTCATATAAATTTTCCTTCAATGATGCACTAGACAAGGCATCACATCGTTCAGTTCCTGTATGTCCAGTTCATCTCTGAAATCTGGGGGGAGTGTTGCCTCAACAATGACTGCAAGACTGGGTGGAAATTTTTGTTACCCGATAGAAGTTAGTCAAGAAGTACTGTATCTCTTCCTTCAAATCAGGAACAGAAAGATTTGGATTTAATAGGTAAAATAACCCCCTGGAAGCATTTGGAGGAACTGAAAGCCAGTGAATCATCAGAGTTCTGGTAAAGCATGACAGCATAGACCAGGTTAAGAAATCTGACAGCACAGACAAGGTCCAAGAAGAAAAGGTCACTTGGAAGACCTGATTGATAAGCTGCCCCATGAATATTGGGAAGACAGGCTAATAAGACTGAGCACAGATGAAAAGAGTCAAAAAATATTGTTAGAAAGATAAATAAATGGTTCTTTAGTAATTCTTGGATTTGTGTTCTTGAGTCCTACAGTTGCCGTTGAAAATCCTAAGCATTCCCTTTTAAAAGCATTTCGTGCTGAATGAAAAATAAGAATTTATAAACAAGTAAGAGTGTTGCATTAAACTTCGTTAGGCTATGAACCTACAGGTGCACAAGGACATAAATGCTATGTATCTTATTGGTCATTTACAAGAAAGGAAACATAGAGAGATAGTTTCTGTTTTTCAGGATGGCACAAATACACAATCTGAAACAAACCCTGCATAGCTTCATTTATAATCCCTCCTTGATTAGTTACTATCATCCTTTATTTAATAGAGGTACTTTTACTATTCGTGCTCTTAACTGCAGCTACTCTAATTTAGTGCCTACCCTTGTTTAGCAGCCTCACCTTTAGCATAAGCTTCAGATTAAAGTAATTACATTTAATAGAAGCTGCCCACTTTCGAAGCTGCCCTTGATTTAGAGCTTCAAGGAGAAGTACTTAAATATAATAGAAGCCATGGCCTGCAAACGAAGTCTAGAACAAAGATTAGTTCATATACCCAGTCTAACACTATCTATAAGTGGAATGTGCCAATGAGATAGAATGGTTCCTGGAAAAGACTATACTTCATATTGAAAGAAACCTTCATTCAGTGCTGAACAAAAGGACGACCGTTCCATTGTACCATACCGGCAATCTGCTTTTCTTTAGGCAAATAAACAGTCCTAGAAATGATCTTACCATAAAACCTTATGCTCCTGTTTATTTTCAAAATCTTTATCAACTTATTTGCTGGATGGCTCTGCAATAAGACACTATGAAGGAAGTGTTTCACGTCAAGTCTCTGACACAGATTTCTTGTACAGATAGATAGCAAGATTTGTTGCCTCAGTTATTTCTGTTTGTGAAAGTGAGATCTCTGTTAACACTTTATCCTGTCAATCTGCACCAGTAAGGCAGAAGCTGTTTCCTCCTATGGACTTGCAATGTATCCCCTAGGTTTAGGGTGGGAAAATATCCTAGAAATCACTCCAAACACCTCTGTTAATAATAGTCTCTCAAAACAAGCTATGACAGTCACCCTCGTCAACAAAAAACCCCAAGGTCACCATGGGTGGCCCTTTGGTTTCTGATTAAAAGTAACGTATTTTACTTTACAAAAAAAAGTCCTCCCAAGGTCAGTTCATCCAAGTAACATCCAGTAACATCCAAGCTATGGTCAACCTCAAACAGCTCTGTTAACAGGCACAGCTTGTTTGTGCAAATCAACACAGCTCTCCCTGTATCCTGAGGCTCTCCTCTGGAAATAACCACTAGTCCAAAGCTGAGATTCTCCACATGTTGCATATCAAAAGTAGGCACAGAGCTACCCAACTTTGCCTCCAGTGAAGAGAGATGCAGGTTTTCCTGACATCTCAGAAGCCAACTGCAAGGGCCAACAGACGAGACTCCATTTGCCTGCTCCCCTGGTCAGAAGTCTAGATTCAGGACTACTTTCCTACTGCTGTTGCTGATCAGATCAGCAGTTTTCCAGCCTCATTTCAACCCTCTCAGTGCTTCCCCAATGTATGAAAATTAGGACAAATAACTATAATATAATTCTAACAAGAATAAATAAATTACATATAAGAATATGCAATTACATCATAATGAAAGTATATTAAATTATAATGTAAGCATATTATAATGTTACATGCTTTTGTTATTATGATTACTGTAAGGTATAGCATACCAGAAATGGTAACAAATGTTTACTTTGCATGTGAATGAAAACTGTGATATATTCAGCTGTTTGAGTGACATTGAAATTCTTCCTGTCCTCCTCCTACAAAAAAAATTAAACCACCCAGGCTGAATTGATATATACCTATAAATAACGCAAGTGCTGCATGGAAAGATTTACAATAAAATACTGTAAATGTTCAATTCAGCTTGTCTATTGACCTCAGTGTGGCCACGGTTCTACCCAGACTGTTCAGGCAATATATCAGCTGAAGACTCTTAATGAAGGATCTGAGCCTGCTGTTCAAGGAATACAGTAGGCATAAAGTATTTTTGCTTGTAATCCAGTGTAACCAACTTTACAGCCAACAGACCAGATCTCCCTGGTACGACTACTGTTGGTCCCCTGTCTTTTCTAGACAGAAAGGCTGTTCCTGGTTAAGGACATCCAAATGCCCGATCCCTTGAGCAAAAAAAAATGGTGGTGTTTTCTGCTTAAATCTACATGTTTCACTTTGTGAATTTTAAAAATTGTGCAAAGGCATATAGTGATAGGACGAGGGGCATTTGTTTTAAACTAGAGCAGGGTAGGTGTAGATTAGACATTAGGAAGAAATTCTTTACAATGAGGGTGGTGAGGCACTGGAACAGGTTGCCCAGAGAGGTGGCGGGGGCCCCAACCCAGGAGACATTCAAGGCCAGGCTTGATGAGGCTCTGAGCAACCTGATCGAGTTGAAGATGTCCCTGCTTACTGCAGGGGGGTTGGACTAGATGGCCTTTGAAGGTCCCTTCCAACCCAACAGATTCGATGGTTCTATGATAGTGAACACATTTTGTATCAATCAACTAAATACACAAGATCTTTCAAATGAGTCTTTTAAATGCCCTTAAAGTTAGTTTTACTGAAGCAGTTTTACAAGTCTTATTTCCAGTGAAATTACAGAAATGAAAAAATTGTTTGCCTTAGGCTGAACTCAGGGAATTTCAGTCCCCAAAAAAAAAAAGTCTCTACAATAGCTGAAGGAAATTGTAAGTGCAAATAGCTTTCAGCATCAAGCAAGAGAAAACTGTCAATGAAGTGACTAAATTTTACAGGCATTCTTACTGATGAGTTCTTGAAGTATTAAAAACATTGATTTAGAGGTAGGAGCAGTGGACAGGAATCTATTAGAAAGCAGGAAATATGGCATGACTATGAAAATCAATGCAGTTGGCAAACAGAGGGACAGAAAATGTGAAAAAATGCAATCACCTTTAAAGCGGCAATGAAGGGAAATGGGAACTAGAGCTCCCAAACAGATGGGCTGAACATGGCATCTTCACTGCAAAAACGAAGAAGCAAGCAATGACTAATGGATTTCTATAGGGACTGGCACAATAAATAAAATTAGCTTACGATAAGATTTGTTTGATAGCTAGGTTAAACCATTTGCTGTCAGCTAAGCAACTACTCCATCTTGTCAGTGCCAAAAGACAAATGTAGACATTTTTAGGAGTGAATACAGACATGGTATTTATCCTTCTGGGATTGTCACTGTCATGGCAGCAGAGGAAGTTGGGTTGAGCGCTGTGCTGCCTGCCAAGTCCACCAGTACCATACCTCTGCAAATAGCTCTGTTTGAAATCACAGGTTAGAATTACTGCATTGTGTATGGGGACACCGAGACAGACCTTGCCTTTGAAAGGAGTCCAGGATTTCTCAACATGTGAATTTTAGCGGAGAAAATTTTATAGTAAGGACAGCATTCCAGGCTTTTTAAGTTAACCACAAAATTCCTGTATACCTCACTAGGACCAGAATTTTACCTGACTATGCAGTCTCAACCACGCTTATCAAAACTTCATCAGGCTTGCTATTTTATAGAGGACTCTTGTCCCCTCCCGACTTGAAGAAAAGGTCATCCGTGAGCGTAGTTTTGCCTGGTGATGGTGCTGGAAGAAAACCCTCCATCACCATTACACTTAGCAAAACAAACTGTAAAATATGTCCTAACAAGAAGTGGTTTGAACTTCAATATAATGGCATTTCTTTCAGATAGACACTTCCTTTTTCTTTACAAAACAATAAATGTTTTATGTCATAATTTAAAACGACCATAAAATACCTCATAAAAATAAGGATGAAGTCAAGCCATAAGATTCAGAGCCTAATCACAGTCATTAGCATTATATAACAATATAACAGTGTTAGAGAATAGATTATAGCTGCCTGTAAAAACAGAAGATATCCACACATTTAAAAAAAGGGGCATATTGTTTTCAAAACACAAAAATAAAATTGAGCTTACAGTGGGAGTTCTATCCCATTGCTAGATAACATTTTGCATTATGCATTACATCAATAAATAAAAAGTTAAATTTCATATCTACAAAGCATATTAAATCCAGTGGCATATCTGTGTTTCAGCTAACTAATTCTCCATAGGATCTCAGACCATAACCACACACCAACTCCTTCTTCTCATGGTGCCTTTCCTCTTGCCAAACAACAGAAAGCAATAGCACATGAGCTTCTATTACTTAAAAATAACCTTTTCCTTCATAGTTTTTGTCTCCTGCCTTCCTCTTTTCCCTACAGCTTGAGATGGATCAAATTTTGACATTTGACTTGCATGTTCTCCTTGGGGGAGAACACAGATGCCAAGAACTGAACGTAGCATAGTTAATATTAGACACAGCCACAGAAGTTCCTCTGTGCTGAACAGCAAAAAATGTGACAATGATCATGTCTGATGTACCTAGCGCAACTCTTTTTACAACATCATTATTTGGCTGAATTTTGGCCAGAAGTGCTGGGCTTTCCTTTTATTATGCCAAACCTAATGTTGGACTGCAAGTGCCATCTTTAGGCGCTCTAACATACTGGACTAATACCCAATTTCAAAGCTCTAAGGTTCAAAATTTTAATCAGTAAAATATTCTGTATTATGCCATATTACTCTGGTCTGGACTGCAACTCGGACTGTGCACCCACCGACCTGCAGAAGCCTGAACTTGCTGATTATTTATTCTCCACTTACTTTCATAATAGTAGGAGTTCTTCAAGCTCTCATACTTCTTCTAAAGCACTGAGGAGGAGGATCGGGGATTGTGAGAAATGTGTTTGAACTATGGTTTTTGCAACAAAAAGAAAAAAAAAGCAAGCTACTCCAATATTGGACAAACAGAAGAGCTGGGAGGGTATTGCCATTCAGGGTGGAGCACTTCATGAGGTTTTAGAATTGAAATATGATTTAATCTTAAAATGTCTGGGGGCTGGAATACGTGTAAATCAGCGTATTTTACTGTTTTCTTCAGGAGCTGACAGCTGACAGTCTGTCCCTGCCTTTTATAAATATAGTTCCAGGGAACATTCAGTAAAAATAAGGTTCAGAGTTCACCATTTAGTTTTTCCCATAGCTCAACTGAGAGCGTCAGTTATCTGTAGGTCAACCTACCCCCTTGTGTTTGAAGGTGCCAAATCCAAATGTAACCCATTCAACCCATCTTTGATAATTACCGGGTAGGGATTTAGTAGGACATTTCTCATTACGCCAATCCAGTATTTCAGTATGTTATATCCCTAGTGACTAGATGTCTTTTTGCACCCTCCTTTATCTTTATCTCTCTCTAGGATTTCTTCTGCCTAAAGCCTTCAAAACCATATTAGCTGACTGCTATATTTATTAGGCGTCCTCAATACATTAAAACATTGTTCCCTGTGAAATGTGCTGTTAAGTATTACCTTGGTTAGTAATTTAATTTCATAGGATAGTGACAACACATTGACATTGTGCAGGTTTGTGACCTAATGATTTATGAGACAAGTTACATTTGCAGACACATTGATTTTGGTAACTGTGCAATGAACAGAAGTGAAGAACAATTTTCACTTTACTCTTTTTTTAACATCTTTCTTCTTCCTCTCCCAGTATTACTTTATACATGGAATGGCCTCTTTTAAAGCTCACTAATGGCTTGAAAGAGGTTTTAGGTCATGGCATTACTTTCTGAATGACACTTAAAGCCTTCATACACTCGAGAAGCCCTGTGCATCCCAACAAGTGCCAATTAATGTGTTCCACATTGGTGGGCCTTAAAAGTGATATGATAAAAAGCACTGACTGTAGTAATCCAATTTAAATGATGGTGATAACTTTTTGCCTTGACACTCAGGCGAAATAAGGGGGACAAGCACCACAGCAATCCCATCACATGTAGACTGCTTTCCTGCATCAGGTGGCGAAGGCTGGTGACCACACGCAGGAAGAACTGGCCTCGTTTCACTCAGAGTAAACCTACTGGGAGCATCTGGTGGGCATCGGGATCCTTCAGTGCTCACAGGAGAAACATTTTGCTGCGTCACTGCATAGCCACACGAGCCTTACAGAAATCTCATCAGCTAATTCAGATAGGGTGAATAGTGAAGAGTCAGGACATGCTACGGGAGATAACTCTCTACAAACAGAACAGGTGATGGTAGAAATTTCCCTACTTTTTCCTCATCCATCCCCTAGCAGCTGTGTGAACAAAGCACATGAACTTTGTGGCAAGGGAGAGAGTACACAAACATTTGTCTTCAAAAATACTCTGACGTAAAAGGGAAAGGTTTGCGTATGCCACAGCCAGTAGCCAACAGCCGAGATGGGTGAGGGCTGAGAATGGAGATGGTGTTTGTGATAGCACTGCTGGCAACACTTGGGGTTTTCCACAGATCAGAAGCAACCAGGGAGTGACAAACCTCAGGTGTAGACCCACCAGGGAACACCTTACCTGGCTGCTGCCTACCTACAGCCCTTATACAGATGGCGAGAGGGGACCACGCACCAGCGCAGCTGGTACCTGCCTCCCGCGGAGAGGGATGCAGTGGCACCAGCAGGCACCAAGAGCAGAAGAATCAGTGGTAAAACAAGCACTTTCCTCCTCAGATGTTGTAAAAACTGAACTTGTCCACAGCCAGGAACCATGTAAATGTCAATTAATGCTGGCATAGTACAGCCAAATGGTGAGTATCTTCCTCTATTCCATATTCAGTGACAAAAATCACATGTTTGGACATTTGGACAAACTGGAGGGACTGCAAGACTGCAGTATTAAGGCAGGAATTGCAAATATCTGCTTAGAACATTTTCCTAAGTTTTAACTAGTGAGATTTGCTAGAAACCGTTTTTTGTTGTGCTTGTTGTGCCTGTTTACTGGGTCATACTGCCACAGTATGGGAAAGTGCCATGCTCCTTTGAGGAAGGAATTGGACAATTTGGACAACTGTTTGGACAGACCTATAAACTAAAGCTGAAACTCACATATTACACCATGTTTAAATAAGACTGCAATAGCACAGTATTTATCTCAAATCTAGAAGATCTCTTGTTCTCTCAAAATTTATCCCAGTTTAAATCTCCACAGCTGATCCACATTTTCAAAAGGACTAATGGAAGCTCTCCCCCTCTTCCTCTGCCAGCTCCTGTCCTCATCGTGACATCCCTGTGTGTGGTCGCACAGCAAGTCATGGTCCTCTGCTGTTTGCAACTTAGTTCTGTTACTTTTTCAATCTGCTTCAATATATGCCATAGCACCTCACATTTATACCCATTTCACATTTATTTTAAGATATGCTCTCTTCTTCATTAAATATCTTTTCTAGCTTCAGTCTGATATGGATATTTTACGTCCATGAAAGCATTTCAATATGTTTTTAAATATAGCTTTGTCTACTTTGTAAACTCCATCGGTTTACTTGTACCCTTATTCTTTTTCATTTTTTTCTGATGTTTGCTTGTTAAATAATCCTGTTCTAAAATGAGAAAAAAAGATTTGTTTTTTTGGGGGGCTGTGTCTTTCTATGCATTTGAACATCCGCAAATAGCTGCATCGTACTTGCACAATGCTATTAAGAAGATTTCTACTTATCTCCGTACCGCATCAATCAAAAATGCTAGAGCCAGCTCTGCACAAGTTCTAATGAGAAGCAGAACACAATAGATGACATCCAGTAAGTGTAATGCTATGTCCCATTATTCGAGCGGGCTCATTCAGAGCTACCTTGAGTATCTTTATAGTGATACATTGCCTTGCGCAGACATGGCGTAAAAGACACTTTAATGTCAATGTGTGAGACATAGGATTAATGACGGAGAGATTTAAGAGAGAAAAGAAGCTAAGGAGCAATAAGAAAAAGAGAAGAAAATGCCAGAAAAGCCTTTTGAATTCACTACTCTGCTATAGCAAACTTTCTTGTCAAATTCACAAAAAAAGTGATCATAATAGCAGGGATTAATTGAGATCCTTTTGCTGCAAAAGCATAGGACCTTATCACGAATCCTGAAGAACCATCAGTTTCCACCACCACCAGTGTGAAGTTGGTATTGGGTTTACAATCTAATGTTCAGTTGGCTAAGGAATAACAGTGTATACAAAATGTACCTTTTCATTGCCTCAGACAAATACTCTTATCCCTCCTCTATCATTAAACTAGATTTTAAAATAAAATAATTTTTAGTCTTCTGTGAAGTTATTGATGGATTGAAATGTATGTGGCACTGTGATGCACGTGTGTCTGTGAATGGGGTCATTATGCACATTAAGAGAGATCTGCAGAGGTCACCAGTGTTAAACTGCTATTCAGTTAAGACTGTTTCAGCAAAAAACGAAAGAATTTAAATCATTATTTTTTTGAATGATAAATGGTATTTGAATAGAAGTAGTTGCTTAGTAAATTAATCTGCTTCCAGCTCTACCAAACACCACGACCTCTCAGTGGTTTATGATGGAAGATCAGGACTCTGTTTCTCTGTCACAGATTCCCCATGTGACCCTGAGCATCTCCCGCTTACATGCAGATCTAATTAGGTACTTAAAAGTGCTGCAACCTCGAGCTCAGACTGAGCCATCGAGGGCCCCGCAGGGAAGAAGGCATCTCCAAACAGTGACAGCCGCAAGCAGAAGTGCTGCAGCCTGTTTTAATGCAGTAGTCTCATGGCTGGAATACTTTCCACAGGCAGAAAGGACCAGGGTTCGATTTCCTCTCCCACCCTGGCACCCTTAAACCCTGATCTCCCCAAACTAGCAGGCTACATACATTGAGCTGGTTTTATCCCTTTTACATGCTGCTCCTCTAGCCCTGTGGTCTTCATTACTAGTTTGTAAGTGGGCACAACTTCGGTAAATAGCATAGAAGAATTATGAAGGGGTGAGGATAATGAAATTAATGTTAAAAATTACAAAAAGAAGAGGACAAATTTGAAATACAACACAGGAAGAAAAATTCTACAGGAAGTCCCAGATTTGCCAGGAGGGAACAAATACATGGTTTTTATTCCAAGGGCCATAAGTTCCCATCACATTTATGCAGACAATATATTACATGTATTTGCAGAGAAACAACCTCAGAAGCTCTCATCCACCATTGTAGTTAGAGGCAAAAAAGCAGACAGTGAGGGAACTATACATCCCTTACAAAGGAGTCTTTCTAAGCTGCATACAATTCTTAAATGATTGCTAACTTCCTGGTACTGTGATTATCACTACAGTGAAAGCAATAAGCTTGTCAAACACACAAAAAATTAGAAATCTGTACATTTTCAATTATGGTTATTTCACTCAGAAATCGTTTACTCACTTCAGGAAAATCTTTCTGATTTTCAAACTTGTCAATCCTATTGAAAGTCTCCCAATATCCTAGGAAATATCCTGTATTTACTACTTAGTTGTACGGCATCACGACTGTTGAACATCACAAGACTACTTTCATTGACCTTCATTGTTTTTCTTATCAGTGGATGGCTTAAAGATGCTCACAAACAATGGGGAAGGTAAATGCTAAAATATATACGTACAGAATCAACAGTGTGGTCAAAATTAGTTCTGAGCTGCTACTTTTCTTTTACTATAACTTAATAACAAACTTAATGGGTACTTTATGATTTTCTAAGTTAGCACCACTTTAACTCGTGTCTAGAATTTTCCATTCCAGTAAAAGAACTCATATGTTTTGCTTTTGAGATTATGGGTTTCCTCAGAGCATCTAGAAGACTGTCACCCACAGACACTGCATTGCAGATATCCCTTTGCAGAAATAGCATTGAATCTTATGGTACCCTATTTATTGATCTATTGTTTACAGAACTTCAAATTACAGTAGTACTAAATTCACATTAAACCGAAGCATCGCTCTGTACTATTACTGTTTATTTTGGGGATACTAATGACCAAGCTGCCCTTATCAAAAGGGCATCACTGTGATAGGGACACATACACAGCAAAACCAGTTGCAGCTACAAAAAGTTATTATCTTTACACACCTCTGCAATGCCTAAGTTTTATCTCCATTATCTGCTGTGAAATTAAACAAGGCACAGTGACATTAAATACGACACAGAAAAACAAGGATTTCCCCAACATCAGTCATGAAATCTTCAACTGATCCTGCAAGAAAAGACAGATCTCAGTTTCAGTCTAGTGATTAAACAATCTTTCTAAAATCTGCCAAAACTGATATTTAGTCTTCTGGCCACCACACGAAGCCTCAGAAGGAGATTAGTCCATATCATTGTGAATTCCTGTATTGTTATTTTCTATTTAAGAGAGTCTCATAAAGGCATATTAACTAAGTTTACAACACCTCTCCCTACAGTCAAGTGTTCAACCCATCAAGTACTTCAATTGCAGCAGCCTAGGGAAGAATTATAGATCAAGAAAACGCCGTAAATTTTTTCAAAATATACAAATGACTACTTTCAGTCTTAAGGTGAAATCTGTGTAGTGGACATGATCTATCCAGCGTCTCTGGAAATTAATCCTCTTGAAATACCTCAGGAAAAACAATACTTCAAATCTCCCTTAACAAGACCTGCCAATGGGTTCTTTTATTTATTTTTTTATCTTTTTTTAAGCAAGCAGCCACAGCCGGCCAAATCTTAGCTTTCAGTCTAAGATTCATTTTGCAGCCCGCTGCTTAAGGCACCCTTTCCACAGCAGAGGCATGCCGTACCTTGGGCACACACAGCCTCCCCTGACAAAAACCAGCACCAGCAGAGATGATCCACCCCAACCGCCAGGTCAGGCAATGCAAGGGGGCCCACAGCCCTGCACAGCCACGTATGCACAGAGACACACAGCCTGCTTTGCAAAGCAGCAAGAAGACAGGACCACTCCTTGTGCTGTGCGATCTCAGGCAAACTCTTACATGATGGGACAGGGGAAAGGTGGAAATTTTGGAGATAAATATGCAATGCACGGTATCCTAGGAGGAAACATTCAGAGCTGTTTGATTTGCTGCAGATGCCCAGAAACCAAAGTAGTCATCATTTAGTAAAATAACAGATGAAACTCTCAAACATATACTCAAGAAATCAAAGAATTATTATAATATTTTTCTGGGGGTTTGGGTGTGTTGTTTTTTTCCTTTCTGAGAGAAATATAGCCTGAAAAACTAATCTGGAATCATATCCCCAAGAGGCAAGCATCACAAAATTGCCAACTAAAATTACTTTACAGAAATGATAACAACGACGACTATGTTTTGGAAAAAGATGCAAAAAGTAATTACGGAACACACTTCTCTTAGAAGTCTGATCTAGTCTAGTGGAAAAGTGAGAATAAAAAAAAAGTTGCAAAACAAATCAATTACAAATCAAATACTCTAAAATGGAAATGACTAGTTTCTGCAGTCAGTGCAAAGTAATTGAAATACTTTTTGAACTTGATTATTTTCAGAATTACTTTTAAATGAAGATGAGTGTTCCTTCCTGTCTAACTGCAGTTTGTTATTAAACTATATATAAAATTGTACTATTAGATATATAGAAACGAACATGAAATCACAACTGGTCTACCTGTGTTCTAGATGTTACAATAAAGCTCCATATTACATCAAACAAGCAGACTGGAATTAATCAGTGTACTGAATTTATGATACTACAGCGAACATAGCTTAGCAGTAATTGGTCCAACAGTGGGTGTGTGTGTAAAATCTAAATATAGGTTTAATAAATTAGACTAGCTTGCTGATTTTCACTTTAGATGCTCACTTATAATCATAATGTCTCAATCATGCAACACCACATATCTTGAAAAGCCTATTTCTGGGCTGTCAGCTTGTTCTGCAAAAGTATATCTCCTTGGCGTGTACCAGAATGCTTCCATTTGTTATTAGTGAAATAGGTATACGCTCACAAAATTAAGACAAATTAATTTGTCTTTTTTTTTGTAGAGCGAAACACAGCATTTTCCTATGGTTTCATTGACAGAGCAGGGCACGACTGTGGCTGCTTGGCGAGGGGAACACCAAACTGGGGCAGGAAGGGGCTGGGAAGGGAGCCCGGCATCAGGCTGGTGAATCGTGCCACGCTTCTATTCACTTAGTGGAGTGAGATGAGTTTCTCCAGAGAGCAACTCAGATCAAGACCCTCATGCAGTTGTTTTGAATTCCCTATCTCTCCCCACTGACTAGAGACGGAGTCTAAAAAGATTAGTTTTAGTAGGGTAGAGTTACCCCCAACAGTGGCTAATGGACTAAGACATATGTTGACGCTCATTAAGAGCTTGATTCTCCTTTATTCCTGCGGTATCAGAAAGCTCCAAGACCTCCAGACAACACAATATTCCTGTTAGGCACATTTAAATTATGACACTAATTTAAGACACTTAACACTCCAGGCCAACAGTGGGCTGTTGGGGTGCCACAGAAATCTGCTGTGCTACTCCTTTTCCCATCTGTTGCATTGTCACCATACTCTCCGTGCCAGGGGAAGAGTTTACAGCCCAGTTTGCAAAACAGAGGCAGAAGCAGTAAGTTCCTGAAACCTCCGTGATGACTTGCTTCTAGATCATGATACCATTTGCACTTAAGTGCAAAAACAGTCTGGCATCCCACGCAGAGAGTGCACTGTTGATCCTTTAGGGATGTGCTTGATGGGAAATGTCAGCAAGCAAAGAAACAGTCAAGTCTAAGTTCAGTACTGTGCGCAGAAGTGAATAAGAACATTACAGTTTGTCTGGGTAAATATGATCCACAAAGCTGGATTTGAACTATGGAAAGCATATGTAAACTACAAATTCTTACAGTACTTGAAGCTGAAATCAGATATTAACCTCTACAACTACAATAAAGATAAAGAGAAACTGCCTTGAGGGAAATAGTGAGAAATCATTAGTGGTGGACCTGCCTGCCAGTTCTAGCACTGGGTTTGCCTCACTTCCCAAGAGGGCTGGCGATGTGCAAGATTGGGAATAGCAGGAATAGTGCAAATGCTGGTAGAAAAGCTGCTCGGTGGGTTGGACACTAATTTCCTGAAAACAGGGAATAACTCCAGGCACCAGTGGCACTCCAAAAGCTTTCATCAACTCAGAGTCTTTGCTTTAAAATTCATCTTTGTCAGAAACCATCAACCAAGAGGGTTCTTCATAAAGGCTAAGCAGGAAAACAGACAACAGAGGAAATATGTCAAAGACATTTTTGGAAGAATTATTTATCCCAAGTGTAACTATATCTTCAACAGCAGTAAACCACTGCAGTTAAAAAAGTGGAAAACTCCATTCCTGAACACTTTTTTTTCCTGAATTTTCACAATCATTCATGAAAAGTATCTAATATCTAACAAACCAGAATACATCCTTAACTAGAAAGATAACTGATGACATTCAACGGCTGCTGGGACAAGTTTATCTAAAAGCCTAGGAACAGTGTTCTTCCAACACTTCCATTGCAGTAATGTATTTGGGTTTGTGTCATTGGCTGACAACAAATGAACAAAATCCCATCTGTTCTATATGCCTTTCAGTCATGAATTACCAGCTGTCAGCTTTATTCTTAGTATTTTGGGGCAAACTTAAAAGTTTTTTTAAAATATCATTTTAAAAGAATATCAAATACCTCCACGTTTAGCTCACCCAATACCTCTGCCTCCACCTAAGCAAGTACTCTAAAAAAGTCTATATGCCTGAACTCAAATGGAACAACCTATGTATTAGCTGCTAAGTTATATTTAACATAGCTAGTTACATAGCTAGTAACATAGATTCTCCCCCTCTACTCTGCTCTGGTGAGACCCCACCTGGAGTACTGCATCCAGCTCTGGGGCCCTCAGCACAGGAAAGACATGGACCTGTTGGAATGGGTCCAGCGGAGGGCCACAAAGATGATCAGAGACTGGCACACCTCTGCTATGAGGACAGGCTGAGAGGGTTGGGGTTGTTCAGCCTGAAGAAGAGAAGGCTCCAGGGAGACCTCATGACAGCCTTCCAGTACCTAAAGGGGGCCTACAGGAAGGATGGGGAGGAACTCTTTAACAGGGATTTTAATGATAGGACATGGGGTAATGGCCTCATACTAAAAGAGAGTAGATTTAGATTGGATATCAGGAAGAAATTCTTTACTGCAAGGGTGGTGAGGCGCTGGAACAGGTTGCCCAGGGAAGTTGTGGCTGCCCCATCCCTGGAGGTGTTCAAGGCCAGGCTGGATGGGGCTTTGAGCAGCCTGGTCTAGTGGGAGGTGTCCCTGCCCAGGGCAGGGGGGTTGGAACTAAATGATCTTTATGGTCCCTTCCAACCCAAACCATTCTGTGATTATATGTTAAACACCAGCTACTGATGAACAGCTTACACTGAGATTTGCTCAAATGTTTAGAAGAGATTCCCAAAACAGATGAGCGGAAGAAGAGCATCCATTTTCCCACCATAGCAAGTGCCTGGCATGATTTCTCCATGCTGTGACTGCACTAAGTGCATCAAGGCCTGCAAGGATCTTGTGTTATCAGTGCTGTTTACTGAGAGATATATTGAAGAGCGCTGTAATGTGCTCTCTGACCTCCAAGGAACACAGGACTTTTCAACCAGAGCCACTGTTGTGTTGCAATTGCTAATTCTGTGTCTTTCAGATGAGGAATAACCTTGTGATATTGTTAAGGAACAAAGAGAATTGTACACTTTACTATTCATCCTTTTGTTTCCCCTCTTGCTCTTTTACTGTCATGCCAAAAGGGTACTGGACTTTGATGATGGTTCTTCAGAAGCCAGAAGGATGGCATTTCATAAAGGACATAGCAGTCAGCAAGCAGCTTCCGCAGTTTTTGAATTATTCTTCTTTGTCCCAATTCATCTGTTGCTTCTTTGGTTCTTTGATACCATTGAAGAATGGCCAGATTATGCACCGCAGATTGCAAAATACAAGTGCAAACTAGAAATCGCAGAATAGGGTCTACATAACACAGCAGGCTGATCTTAAAGCTTTTCATCCAGTGGCCTTGAATCAAATCCTTAGCTCAGAGTGACCACTCAATAAGATTGTAGATGTTTCATCCTATTCTGGGCCTGACATTTCATTAGGGCACTACATGGTTCAAGCACAAGAGGGTTCCTTTGAGCAACTGTAGGTGTTGACAGTTTTTAGAAGGAAGGTCCAGTATTTATCACCAGAAAGGCAATATTTGCTAAAATACTCAGTTACTCCACTCTCCTCAGTTAAAAAGGAGAACGTGGTATTTCACTGCATCAGAGCAGCAGGTAAAACCTGATGAATGATAAAGATGGGACTTCATTTAGGAAACCTCATGTAACGTGGATAAGGCTTATGCTCAATTTATGTGTATTTCTTGCCTTTCATAAACATTGCATTTATCCTCAATTTTAAAACCAGATCTGTATCTTTGCAGAGCAGATTTTTTTTTCATCTGATATTAAGGGACAAAGGCAGAATTTGCATTTTGTAACACTCAATGCTCACTCCTCGGAGCACCCACACAATGGGGAACCTGGGGCCCAAGCAGTTCAGCAGTACCTCTCACTCAAGGATCTTGGACCCACTACTAAATATGCCTGGTTTTATTGTGGGAGATAAGAGCAAACACGGAACAAGAGCCCCTGTCCCTGTCTGCAGAGAGAAGGTTCAGCAGTGCCAGCAGTAAAATCTGTCGTCTCCCTTCCAGTCCTGGCTGACCACTGCAATCCTGGGTAAGAACTATTCAAATGCTGTGGGATCTTCACTCTTACCTCTGGCCAAAAAAAATAGTAAAACATTTAATATCAAAGACATAAATAAGCCCATACCATAATTTTACATACATAACTTAATTTACAAGGGGTGTGTAAAATGCACATTAAACTTGCTATTTATTGTGACAGTTACATGCCCATCTTTCTGACTACTTTAGGTCCTTACAAGCTTCTTGTTATTGAGAGATTCATAATCTTTTATGAACGTATCTTCAGAAGACCTTGATACTAAGGGTAATGTTATTACCTCCGTTTCAAAATTTATGGACATGAGGGACAGGCAGATCAACATTAAAGCTAAATGGATGAATTCAGGAGGTTCATGTGGGATTATCCCAAGACACCAACAAGAAAAATCAGAATTCCGGATAACATGAACTTTGTGAGGAAACGTCAAGAAAATGAAGTTCTCTTAAGTTTAGAAAGAGACTACTGATTATATATATGAGCTCAAACTTTAAGAAGAATGAATTACTGGAAGAGACTGCCTGATCCTAAAGGCTTTTAAGGAGACATTTAGGAGACATTGGCCTAGGAAGGCCAATGAAGTTGAAGTTGTTTTTACTTTGGTAGAAGGAGGATAGACTTACTGGCCTCAGGAGGTACTCACTGATGTAAGCTGAAAATCTGTCTGTGCTTCAGAGAGCTTTGAGTTCAGACCTAGGTGACGTAACCTATTAAGGATGATCTCAGTGAGAACTCTGCACATCCCAAAGTCATCCTTTTAAACTCAGTACAGACTATTACAGTAGTCACTGGGGTAGGTATATCCAGGCTCATCCCATGCAGTCTTTTGTAATTCCACAAAGCTCAAAGATGTAGGCCACTGCTGTTGGTAGGTAATGTAGGTAGACAATGTAATTATGCTATACAGAACATATTAAAAACAATAGCTGATGCACTGACTTCTTTCAACATTAGGAAATAATAGTCATTACAGATCCAAGTCTCAAAATGCTGATCATCTGCAAATACTACTGAATTCTGCTGGAGTTATTACAAGCTCACTGCGTCTGTAAATTAGACTCTTACATGTCTGGCCACTGTGGTGATTATTATTATTATTATGAAAAGAGAGTGCAGAAGAGCTAAATAAAACACACGACGATGCTCTTGATCATTCACTTATTTCTTTCCTGTAGCAGCCTACTGTACTGCTAAGAAAAAATACAATTATTCATAATAGCATAATACTTAATTAACTTTACAAGAAGGCACTAAGCAACATACCAGATGCTAATGAAACCCTGAAAGTCCATTTTCTAATGAAGTACATGTGTACTAACATATTTTAATTTCAAACTGTTTCAGAGATTACAAAGAGAAATTGGAAGTTACAACCTCTAGATGCAGTTTCAAGACTACATGCAGACATGCAAGAAGCAAATTGACATTATTGGGAGTAGGATTTATAGTTTAAATAAAATATCATTGTCAACAATAGAAAAAAACACACAGCCAGTGCATTCTTCAGATTAAAACAACTATGACAGCTGGCAACACTATTAGTAAATTCCCTGAAGATAAAATGCAATACCAAGTCAGAAATCACTGGTAATCTGAAGGTAGCCTAAGAAAGCCTCAAAGAAAAAGATGTGTACCTCATTTGATGAAAAGTGAGTGAAGATCTGCAAAGAGGGAGACATGATCAAAGGATTAGGCCAGGAAAATTATCTATTTAAAATCCTTTAAAGCTACCAGTGTGAAGCTCTAAGTCTCTATTTCTGCCCAAATGTAAAGTATCTCTCCAAGGGCCCAGGTTCAAAGCCAATCAAAGTCACTGAGAACCATAAATTTCGGATAAGGCCTTTACGATCATCCTGAGGATGTCTGTAATTACTGTCATTCCATTGCCCTTTTAGAGGGCAGGCAAAAGAAGTACATGGTGTCTGGCTTTTCTGTGCACCCAGGGCCCAGAGCAGGGATTTGAGCCAGACCGTACCTTCTCCCAAGGACCCCCTGACTGCTGGACCTGCCAGCAGTAAATGGATCCTCTTTTTTTTCCCCCTGCCCATGCATGAAAAGCTCCAAAGTGGTGCTTTTGGTCATATTAAATAGAGAAAGACAAAGAACAAGTTTTCTGATGACCTCCCTTTGTGTCAGGTAGGGCTATGTTGATGGAGTAGCATGAGTTTTTGTGTGTCTTTGAGTTGCTGTGGTGATAGAGAACCAGGTACCTGGTGGAGTCAGATGCCTCCAGTGGCTGGGAGCAGTCGAGTGGCTGTTACAAGATTGCTGGTGATGGATTTACAGAGCTAAAGTGTCTGCTTCATACTTCCGAGTGTATCAAAAACTAGAGTGCTACCCAAAGTGAATGGAAATGGAAGCAATAAAGAACTAGTCAGTTTTTGAAAATGTGATCCTTTAACCACTGGGACAGTGTTTTATAAGACACAGACATCTTTGTTATCATATTGTGGCACTGCACGGCTGTGCTCATATTCCTTTACCTTACCACAGTCAGGAAAGTCTATCTATTCTTAAGAAAAACATCCAAAACATAAAATAAGATATCTGACTATATTTTACAGCAATCCTGCAGAACACTCCCCCTAATCCCAGTGATATTACAGAGACTTACCCAGTAAATATTTTTAAGGACTGAAGTAATGCAGCAACTCTAGCAACTGAATTGATGGTCAGCAGCACCATTATTGTTTCTCTCTACTATTTGAAAATACTCAGTTTCAAAGTCTTTGAATTAACTAGAAAAAGAAACTGCTACAGGAACTCATTCCGTGACCACTGTCAGAAAATGTTATTGCTAAGAGTAAGATTACTGCAGTGACTGGGACAACTCCCAGTTCTCTACAGAATGCTTAACAATTGTTACACATACTATCTAATAAAACACGCATTTTTTTCAGGCACAGGTGGAACATAAAAATTAATCTAAGAGCTTTACGTGAAGCTGAAAGAGTGCAACAATGAGCAAAATGGACATGACTCATTTTTATTAACTTAATGAAAACTAAAACCAGCCAATTCTCCCTCATTTCTAAATTAGCATTTGGATCTATGTTGTTATTATGCAGTTCTCCTTCTTCCTTTCCTCTCAATGTATTGATTTTTCTTTTCTGCTAATGAACTAGGCACTCTGACAAATGTAAACATGCCAGTGTCCAGTAATTCCAATACACAAACCTACTGGGAAGCTTTTACAGAGATACTCTGCAGTAGTCACAAAACGCTTATTCTACTAGTCACCTGTTAACACCCATTGTATAAATGTATATAATTGCTCAAGCGCTCCTTAAGCCTTACCTGGTTGAAGAACTTGGACACATTGTTTGACTTATTCTGTACTCATATTCTCAGCACGAGTTGGAAACACGCCAGAAGAATAAACCACCCAACAGATGTTAATTGTGCACCAGACCACACTGCATGACTCCACGTTGTACACGATTTTAAATATTGCAATTACTCAAAGGTACAAGGGCAGGCTCTCCAGATAGCCTTTTGCACCTTTAAAATTCTTCCTGGAAACGTGCAAGGAAAGAAGACAAAGTTAAGAACTTACTTTAAAGCACACAAACAATAGTGATGCTTTCAAAGAGCTCTCCCAAATTTTCCGTACATTACAGTAAGGGAAGGAGGTTCAGAAAAATGCAGGTAAAGAGGCTTTGAGAGGGAAGATAAATAAGGACGGCAACAACTGAACAAACCTAGAAAAACCAAAAGGCAGAGAGGTTTACATTCCACAGGAGCACTGTTGTGGCGGGGACCCTCTACGCACCTCTGGCTGCTGAAGAACTCAGTCAGGTGCATGAAGGGAAAGGGGGGAAATATCTGTGGATCCAAAAATGCACAGTACCATATGGGTATTTGAATTCTAAACTCTAAATTTCTCCACATTAGGTCTGAATGAGTACCAAAGAGATATCTTAAGTCCCAATCTGCATTTTCTGACTGGAAATCACTTTGTCTCACAGCATTTTTTGCTTTAGAAATTTTAGATAAAAGCTGTCTGATTTACATTCCCCCTTCCTTCCACATGCAGCGTTCAACTTGTCAGAGCTGTCAGTGCTTTGGACATTTGTCTGAAGACATCTTTCACTCCATGTTTATACAAGGTATGCATAATGGGACCCTGACCTCAGTGTGGGTACCATTTTAATTTCTCGCCTCTATTGCCCTTTAAAAAATTCTAATTAAAAAGATTGAAAAATCTGAAAGAATTATTTTTTTATATTCAGATATTTCTCTTCTCAGCCTTATTTTTGTTGTCAAGTAAGTATCAACTTAAAAGAGAAGACATTTTCCAGATATGGTAATTTGATGAGAAAAGGAATTAATCTTCTCTCAGAAACAGCTATCTAAATATAATTAGATAGGTTTACAAATTAATTTTTTTTCCACAAATGAAAAACATATTTTAAAGGAGATTTGAATTGTGTAACTTGTAAGCAGAATCAAAGGAGTTCATCAACATACAAGTCTTCTATTATCTGACAGGCATGGAAATTTTGCCTGTCTAGAGACTGATTTGATGCCAGCTTGCTGCAATTAGAAAGTAATTAGCATTCTTTCAAAAGTGAGGACCAGAAGAATAGCCTGAGATTGACATTCAGTTCAGTGAATGAGCAAGAAAATTTGTGTATCCTGCTTTTGAGTAGGTGAGGATAGAATTTGGAAATTGCTGGCTGTACTGTAAACTCTGCCACCTCTAAGGCCAAGCTCAACACATACAAAACAAAGACCTTTTTAATTAGTGAACACAGTATTGTGACTTCTACAAAGAAGTCTGTTAGTAGGTTTTTCCAATTAGCCAACATTTCTTTGTCTTTTAAGATGCTGCCCTACTGACTTATTGACTAAGAAAGCTTGGCTCACTTATGCAGTAAGGTTGGTAAAGCTACGAAGACCAGTCCAAAGCCCTCATATCCTTCTAAACTCTACTTTAATTCTTTTTAGAGAACTTTTTTGTGTCTCTTTCTCAGGATTTTTTTTCATTTCAGCCTCTGTTCTGAACACGTGGCAAAAAACTTCTGCACCTTCATAAAATACCGTGAACCTTTAAACCAAATAATTTCTCTTTACACAAATACCAACATTAAATTTCATCATGTGTTCATACTACAACCAACTGCAGTAAATGTGGATGTAAATACTCTGCTTATACCATCACCCGTTAATTTTATTTCTTTGATTGGCATGCTGTTAGGAAGCTTTCTGAGAGGTACAGAAACTGAGAACACCAGAAATATTTGAAGTTTTCAAGAAAAGCTGTTCCATATTGGAAACAAAGAAAAATGAAAACCAATGATCTCTCTTGTGCTTTTTGTTGCAACTTTTATATTTTTATGTCTAAACCAGGAAAGAATTAGAAGACAAGCGGTCTCTGATTCTGCATTAAAAGTAGTAACTACCAGGCAATCCTTTTTCTCAGCATCATCCTTAAATAAATTTTCCTGGAACAAGGTGAGAAAGAGAGTGAATTACAGTATGCCATGCAGGAGAAAGTGATCTAAAGACAGGTCAAGATACAGGAAAATGATGCACATGTTTCTCTCTTTCTTTTACTTGCCTGCAAATATCGCGTTTCCTAATAATGACAGCAAATTCACTGGAAATAGGTATGTGAACCAACTGAGGACTTTTGACACCATCAGCCAGACAGGGGGCTAGGCACTATTTCATGCCCATCATTAATGGCTCTGAATTGCTAGTAAAACAGAAACACAAATATTTAACAAAACCTCAAAACAGTAGAAATAAAGGAGAAGAGGAAAGAGCCAGACGAAAAGTTGAAAGGAGAAAGAGAGAAGGAATTTTTGTCCTGATTAGAAAAAAATCAGTTTACAGAAAGGACTAAATTTAGTTTTCTAATTAGAACTTTGGTAGGTTTGAATTCCATGCAGCAGCATGGAAAGAAATTCTTGGGGGAAACAGTATATAAGCCTACGTTAATGCTCAGCAACAACCACAATAGACAGGCTGTGACCAGAAAGGCAATTGTACAGGTTTCTATTTCTTCACTTTAAGGACCGAAAGCAGAAAAACTTTAAGCATTAATGAAAAAGTAACATCACCAGGAGTGAAAGTTTTAACAAGTCACCTGCCAGGAATACATTTGGTCTTACAGCCTTAACTAACAATAACTGATCTGAATACAAATATAAATGACTTTTAGTGTGGTTTGCCTTTTTGAAATCCACCCCTTAAAAAAGACAAAAACAAAACAAACAAAAAAAAGAAAACCAAACTAAACAACAAATACAACAGCCTAAAGACTCTTATTTTGCCTGAAGTCTGATGTTCTGGCAAGAATCCAAAACATGACAAAATCTCATACAAGGGAAGAAAAAGAAAAAACAAGAGAAGAACTTAGGAGGGTACTTAGTATAGGAAAACACTGTATTATTCTCTTGGAAAACGTATTTTAGGAAGACAGTAAAGGCTGCTATAGCAACCGATGGAAACCAAAATCAGTAATAGCCTTGTTTGACATGGCTATTATGGGTGATAAATCCTTAGAGTGGATACACGTTTGAGTACTGTGCATGGATCCCAAAGAGAAGCAGAATAGGGAACTGAAGAATGAATGAAAGAAAGAATGAAATGAGCCAGCACACAGAATATAAAATAGTTTTATTTGGAAGGGACCTTTAAGTTCATCTAGTCCAAGCCCCCTGTAATAAGCAAGGACATCTTCAACTAGATGAAGTTGCTCAGAGACCCATCCAACCTGACCTTGAAAGTTTCCAGGGGTTGCACATCTACCACCTCTTTGGGCAACCTCTTACAGTGTTTCACCACCCTCATTATAAAAAGGTTCTTCCTTATATCTAGCCTAAATCTTTTCCCTCTTTTAGTTTAAAGCCATTACCCCTTGTCCTATTGCAACAGGGCTTGCTAAAATGTCTGTCCCTATCTTTCTTATAAGCCCCCTTTAAGAACTGAAAGGCCGCAATAAGGTCTCCCCAGAGTCTTCTCTTCAACAGGTGCCCCAGCCCTCTGGATCATCTTTGTGACCTTCGTCTGGACCCACTCCAACAGGTCCATGTCTTTCCTGTGCTGAGGACTTCAGAGCTGGATGCACTTCTCCAGGTGGGGTCTCACCAGAGCAGAGTAGAGGGGCAGAATCACCTCCCTCAACCTGCTGGTCATGCTTCTCTTGATGCAGCCCAAGATATGGTTGGCCTTCTAGCCTGCAAGCACACATTGTCTGCTCATGCCCAGCTTTTCATCCACCAGTACCCCCAAGTCCTTCTCGGTGGGGCAGCTCTGAATCCCTTCATCCCCCAGCCTCTCATGATACCAGGGCTTGCCCTGACCCAGGTGCAGGACCCTGCACATGGCCTTTTTGAACCTCATGAGGTTCACATGGGCCTACTTCTTGAGCTTGTCCCGGACCCTCTGGATGGCATCCCATCCCTCAGGCATGTCAACTGCACGACTCAGCTTGGTGTCGTCCACAGACTTGCTGGGTGTGCGCTTGATCCCACTGTCTGTTATTGATGAATATATTGAACAGTTGTGGTCCCAATATTAACCCCTGAAGGACACCACTTGTCACTGGTCTCCATCTGGCCATTGAGCCGTTGATGCGACCATCCAACCAGTTCCTCATCCACCAAACAGTCCACCCATCAAACCCATACTTCTCCAATTTAAGACCGTGTCAAAGGCCTTACTGAAGTCCAGACAGATGACATCCTTAGCTCTTCCCTTGTCCACTGATGTAGTCACTCCATCACAGAAGGCCACTAGGTTGGTCAGGCAGGACTTGCCCTTGGTGAAGCCATATTGGCTTTCTCAAATCACCTCCCTGTCCTCCTTAGCATAGCATCTAGAAGGATCTGTTCCATGATCTTCTCAGGCACAGAGGTGAGGCTGACGGGTCAGTAGTTCCCAAGGTCCTCCTTTCTACCCTTTTTAAAGATGGGTGCAATATTTCCCTATTACCAGTCATTGGGAACTTCACCTGACTGCCATGGCTTTTCAAATATCATGGAAAGTGGCTTGGCAACTACATCAGCCAATTCCCTCAGGACTCTGGGATGCAACTCGTCAGGTCCCATAGACTTACGTATGTTCAACTTCCTCAGGTGGTCACGACCACGATCTTCTCTTACAATGGGAGGGACTTTTCTCCCCCAGTCCCTGCCTTACAGTCCATCCACTTGAGAAGTATGGGAAGAGAAGTTGCCAGTGAAGACTGAGGCACAAAATGTTGTGGAGTACTTCATCCTTCTCCTCATCCATTGTTACACAAAAAGGGAAAGTCAGTGTCACACCCTCATGCTTATCACGTACCTTATGCATCTCTGGTAGAGTTCTAGGATTTTACACAGGAGACTACACCTAGAGAAATTAAGAAAAGCGAATCTCTGGTTGCTGATTTTTTCACTTGGTACCTCCTTACTCTTTTTATTTCACCTATGAGCACAGTTTATAATGTCATGTCAACATGAGCTTTCTAGCTAAAACTTGGTCAGGATGTGTATCTACACTGAAGTTAAGGACATTGCCCTTCAAGGTTGACAAAGTAGCTCGGTAAACAATTACATGTAACCATAAAACAAATTAATGCTGAACCTTCTGTCATCCCTCACTGTCACGGGGATGTACTGCAGTCTCAGCATTCCTCCATGCAAACAGTCTCTTGAAAGAGCTCTGGTAAAAAATGGATCTATGAGAAATGGGTAAAAGGATAAGAATGCAAAGAGGTCCCTAGTTTAGCAGTGAAACTGGGGACCGAAGTCTGGGGATTAGCATAAATAAGCTTAAGAAACAGGACAGACTTTTGTATTTATATGGATGATTAATTATTGGAGCATGTTACTATAAAAAACTATGTTTATCATGTCTTGTTGGCTTCAAATCAAGGTTGAAGACATCTGTACAATATATACCATGATGGAGGTGAAACTAACAGGCTCAATGTAAGATAAAATTCCATGGCCTCTATTACAAGGTCAGAGTAAATGATCGAATGTCCCAGTTTATCCTTAAAGGCTATGGTTCCATAATAAGAATAATTTCTAAAGTGATGGAATGAGAGAAATACATAAATTTTCTACATTGTTGAGGGTAAAAGGCTCCTTTTCCACTTATTATACCCAAAGAGATTTATCTTCGAAACTAACCTTTGGATCAACATAAATAGCCCCTTTAATGTCAACTTCTTTCCTGATAAAGTAACAATTAGACAGTTAAAAATATATGTCCCAGAACTAATGGTTTAAAACAAACAAAAAAATCATTAAATGTGTTGTTACAATAACTGGGTAGTTAATTATTTTCATGCTTCCCACCAAGGAAAATGCTTATTGCAACTTTGAAAAACCCACTTTGTTGACAGATTGTTTCATCCCTCTGTGAATGTAGTAAATAAGTTCACTTATAAACTTCATTGACTATCTTACTTAACTTGCACACAGCTTTAAAATAAAAACAGGAAAAAAAAAAAAAGAAACCAAAAGAAAAAAAAGTGGCATTTCCTGCAATACATTATTACCAATAATTTGACCAGTTTACTAAAACATCACAAAACTTACTTGTTTTAAGAAGAAATCCTGCAACCACTTCTAGAGTAGATTATTATATTATATTAATTATCAAAGCAAGTAAAAAGAGGGATTTTTTTTTCCACAGTCTCTCTGATTATTAACAGCAAAGTCCCCCAGTCTCTCATCTTCGTTGAATTTTCATTTCAAGCTGACCTGAATTTTCTTCAGTCTCAAATTTGTCCACGTGCAAGAGGTGAGACAGAACCTCCAAGCCATTTAAATTCACACATATCCTGAAAATAGGACGTTAACTGTTCTTTGACCTTAATTAGGCAAATCAGCAATCTAACATCCACATATTCCTCAAAGCCCATATGGCACCACATTGCGCCAGAGCTCCTCTACCGGTTTCCAACAGCATTTTTCAGCCTTCATAGATTTTCTTATGTAAAAACCAGAAGAGCATCACTAAGAACAAGGCGAGACTGGAATACACAATCAACCATGAAGCTTCAACACCCTTTCCTGAATATTGACACAGCCAGAAACTAGGTTGAAAGCAGACATTTTTGGGTACAAGTGAGGGGAACTGCAAGAGGGGGTGGAAAGGAAATGAAGAAAACAGCTTGCAGGCTGCTCCCACAGCCTTAGGAAACACCGCAAATGGGACAGAGAAAGATTTGGGGTTCAAATGCAGCTTGAAAGAAGATGAGAATTGCAAGAGACTAATGCATCTCATGTGTGATTCTCCTTGTGCTCAGAAAACCAGGAGGTTTTGCATTTTTTGAATTAAATAATATTGTATGTAAGAAACAACCAACTCCCTTACCAACATAAGAGAAACAACCTATAAGACACAGAGATTTTGACTAATTGCCCATGTCAAATGGAGAGAGGGGATAATACAGCTATAAGTTTAAGTTTTAATAATTGGAAATAGTAATAAAACCGACATCTCCGAATGTCCTTGGGATCACAATTTCTTTTGGCAATAAAACATTCAGAATGGTTATGGTGAGCGTTATGAATGTTTATTAACATTACAGTACATTCTGGTTCCACAACCTGCGGGATGTGCGTAATGGTGCTACATGCATTATTCATATTATGCAAGACCAAAGTAATTCCTCACTTCAGTCTTACGGATTCATAATTTAAGATGAAGAGGCAGTCTCTCTCTTACAACAGAGATGTTTATTTTGCTCTTATTCAGGTTCATCCAAATCTTGCGCAGACACAAAGCAGAGAATGTGACCTAACAAATCAATCAATATGAGAAATAGTTAACAGCAGTTCTGAGCACCCTGATAATATCAGAATAAAAAGCAACACCATGGTCCCTTTTTCTCATGCAAAATATCATGTGTTAAACATAACAGAAGAAAAATAACATTATATAAACTAGCACGTTGATAAATCCAGAGTAGGAGCACAAAGCAGTGCGTGTAAGAACCAGAAACCTATTATTTCCTATTGCTTTTCCTTTGTCTTCTGCAGCTCTAAATTTGGAAACAAACTAGCTTACACTATTTTTGTGAGCCGAGAGAACTTAAACAAGAAGCGCTGGTTGAGACTGAAATTTCAACGTAGTAGCTGTGACTGCCTGAACACCAAGGTTAATAAAGGAATTGTTGACAGATCCCTGCCTACGACATGCTATGATACCATTTGAAATATCACGTTTGCCCAGCACTGTCTCAACAATTCCCTTCTTAGTAACTTTTCTGGTCTTTTTTATACAGGGTACTGCAAAGCAGATCTGAATACAGACTGTACTGAAATGCCATTTGTGTACTAGGAATATTTATCAGTTTATATTCTTCTTAAACACTATAGGACAGTAAATATTTCTGTTAGATATATATTTATTGCTTATAAATTCAGTTTTGGGTCAAGTATGCTATTCAGGATCCATAGAGAAACTGTCCAAGGCATGCAGGTGAAAAAATTTTCAGATACAATATTAGAATTTTTATCTTAAAAAAAAGGCAAAAAAGAAAAAAGAAAAAAAAATTCAAATTCATTTTTGGGGGGATAGGGGGAACACGACGGAACGACAGATATGAAAAAAAACCATTGTATCAGCCAAAACCAAATCATTTGGAAAACCGCAGCAATAAGAGAATTAGTGGCAGATTGCAGACATTGAAAGAAAAGCATGAGAAACTGAACATGAAGATTGTGAACCTGACCAGAGCATTCACACCTAGGGCCTGGTGATCCAAGATCAAGGACTTTCCTGAGATAAATAATATAAAAATAGACCAGAAATCCCAAATTTGTAGAAATCCCAAAACTGTGAAATTGTCTAACCCATTTTTAAATCCCTTCCCACTTTTGGCCTGACAATCTCCATTATGAATACCTTTTAAAATCTCATTCACAACAGTTTTGTAAGATATTTTATTATCCATTAATTTATCCAGTGATATTAAGTATACATGATGTGGGAATTGACAGTCCATATACCCTACAGAATAACAGTTTTAAGCAAAGGAATTCTTAGTGCAGTTTTGATACTTAAAGCCATACACATCTTTCCCTATAGCTGGGCAAACTGAGGTTGCACTTTGCAATAATCGACACAGTTGTTGCTTCCAGGAGGTGCAAGTCAGATGCCAGTTAAAAACCTCTGTGAACAAATACTCCTGAAACGACACGGTAGTGCACGCCCATTTATACTTTCCTCTCCAGACTTCTAAAATTTACTTTTTAAGGATTCAGTCTGACAGGTGTTTTGATGTATAAATCATGCCCATAAATTATGTCTGAAACCGCTTTGGTGTCTGACAACAAGCAGAGAGTAAGGATGCCATTTATTTAGAAAATGATGAAAAATGACGCAAAAGAAGACCTTGTCTGTCCTTGAGTGAGGCACAGGCACACTCAGAGAGATGACTGCCCTGCGTGAGGCGAAGTGAAAATATCTGCCCTGGCTTGACCAAGGCAGAAGAACTCCGTGTCCAGCTGAGTCCATCACCAATTCTCGCTCTGTCACATGCTCGCTGTTGACAAGCCTCTTCATGTCCCATTTCTAAAAGGTGCCTTTAAAGATTCTATTATTTTGTTTCCATTACACAGAGTTCACAGCTTCTATCTATTTGCACAACATTGTCATTGTGCTCATTAAATATCAAGCCTAAATCACAGAAGAAATTGTGAATCCTCTGCATTACAATAGCCAGAATACATCTGCCCCATACTTTTATTTTATTTCACAGTTTAGTCAATGTTTCAGTTTTTGGAGCACAGCAGTGGCATTTTTCCAAGTCCAAATCCAATTAGTCTTTTCATTATATGACTGCAATGCAGAGTATAAAAAAATAATTTATTGGTTTTGGTGCCAGTTATTTAATCTGGGTGTAAGTAAAATTGTTTATTTGATCATTTATCTAGGAATGAACGTTATGTCACAGTTTTACTGATCACACAATTTGATTTTATTTTCATCGGTTATTAGAGACTCCAAACGGCGGAACAAAAAAGTATATTTATTACTTCCAGTTAAAACTGAAGAAGTGAATTTCCCACCTGACTCTACAAACCACCCGCAACAAGCAGTGAGCTTCTGTGTATGTTGGTGTCAAGACTATAGCGGAATATAAGCAGGTGCTTAAATAGAAAGATATTAAAAATCTGTCAGCAGGAACACAATCAAGTAAGTACCGTGGTGTCTGAAAGAATAAAAGCCAGATTCCAGGACTGGAAAGGGAATTTTAGCAGAGAATGATGGCTGAGTTGTTGTCCAAGCACTCAATACTTCTGATCATCATGCAAAAATAGTCCAGATTCTGCAATTGGGTTTTAATAGATATGACATGACGGACACTACCTGAGAAAACAATTTATCTGCATGTGTTTAGTTTCTTTTGGCTAATAAGCATTTATAAGAAGCCAAGAAATTTTATCCTCCTGAAATTCATTTTCTTGTGCAGGAGGCCTGCTTCCACTGTTAAGACCAACCATTTCCCCAGCTCTTCAGGATAAGGAAAAGAAGTGCAGTCTGCAGTTTTGAACAAAATTATCGTGCATGTTGTAAGTTATTTCAGCTCGGACCTGCGGTAGCATTATACAGTCCTTGCGGCTTTACCACCAAGAAGTAACACAGAAAAATTGCCCCCACTTTTAAAAAAGCTGAGTATCACGTTTAAGATTTTTTAAATGAGAAGTGAAGCACAGTTATAGAAAAACATAACCGCAGTGGTATATATTTTCAGTTTAATATTTCACACACTTTAAAAAAATATTTCTTTAAAAGAAAAAACATCTTTCTGAGGGAAGTTGCACCTCTTGTGAGCTAAACTCCATAACGTGCTTCCAAAGAAAGCAGGACCCACAATCTGCCCATCCAGCCCCACAAGCAGCAAAATTCTTCTCACTCCAGCATCATCTGTGGTGTTGGAGAATAGTTTGTTTGTCACATATGCTCTCTAAGTGTGAAGTCATTCAAATGAAATGAAAGACAGTCTGGCGTAGCTCATTCATTAATTTTCACAGCAGTTGGTGCCCTGTTGGCATTTCAAATTAATGTAAGGAAAAGTTCAAGAGACTTAGCTTCATTTCAAATCATGTCTACTATGATTTTCAAGAAATGTTACAAATAGATTAAATTGCATTAGTAAAAGCTAATTGCAGAGCAAAAGAGAAGAATATTAAATGCGAAGTACCAAACTAATTTCAAAGTAACTTAATTTTATCAGCTGAATCATCCCCTACGTGAAAGATTGCACTCAAGGAGCTGCAGCGGTGACTGTGCATCACTGCTCAAGGCTGAAATCCCTAAAGGTACTGGTTGCAAGTGTTAAATGACAAATTGAAAAGAAAATGTTTCACTCCTGTTCATTTCACAGCTCCAGGCCCTTCCAGCTTTCTGTGCAATTGGATCCAGGGTCTAAATAAACCTCCACAAACCTGCAGGTCTCATGCCTATAATAAACTCTTCAGGGCTACCGAAAAACTGCAGAGCTTTAAGAACATGCAGAGCTCTCACGATGGGGCTGGAGTTTCCTGACAAGTGCCTTTGGCTGTTCATTTTCAAAATTCCCAGTAACATTTTTGTATTAAACTATCCTGATCTGACCACGAAATAGGGAACTTGCATTAAAAAACTGCAATCTCAAGTGTAATTGCAGCTCCATATCCATTTCTGCAGTGGTTGGGGTCACTGCCTGTCCTTGTTGTGTTACTTCAAGATCTCAGACACAGAAGACTCGGGAAATATATCAGTTCAAGAAAATTAGCCATTTGCTGTCAGAGAGAATTAAAAGACACCAGTTCTTTCCGAACAAGAAAACAACCAATGCATTTTATGCCTTGCTTATGTCCCTGGTGCGTGAGGAATTTCTGCATAAAAATGCTGCACCTTCTAATGAAAAACTTGATAATTCAAAAAAGAAACAAAAGGTGATAACACTGGGGAAACTGGAAAATTGTAGCCAGGCATTATCTAATTACAAATCAGGGAGCTATTTAATGAAGTTGGATCAGAACTGATGAAAGGACTGAGGTGCAATCACCTAATTTAGATATTAGCAGTGCAGATGGCTGCATTTAAGTGTTTCCTTTCTGTATAATGGAGAAAAATAGGTTCCTTCTATGCCATGGTTTATCTTTCCCCTGTGAAAGCATCAGAAGTGCTTATTTTTCTGATTATCTATTTATTTTCCCCTAGTCCAGGTGATATCCGAAGTTAGGTGGGTTGAATCCTACTCCACGGGGTACATGGATGCCTCTGAGAACCCAAAATGAGGCATTGGCACCCCTGAGGGACTGCACCGAAGGGTTATTTATGAGGTGGGAGCCAAGAATAAAATTCATCAAATTTACAAAAAGAATTTACCTAAGGGCAGGACCTCCATTGTGGTGCCAACGCATCAGGTCTGTATGTGTGTTGACAAATAGACAAATTCTCACAGGAATAAGGCATTTCACTGAAGATTTTCTGACCTTATTTTTCTCTAAACAAGCATGACTTCATGCTGAAACAGCAGCAAGAGCTATAGACTTTCTGCGATCAGGTGAATTCAAAGCTGAGTTAGATGGAGAAGCAATAAACATCCAGTGGTACTTCACAAATACTTCATGCCACAGGAGTGGGAGAAAACGTTCGTAAGGAAGCCATTTTATGCTTGTTATATTCAAAGCATGGGAGGAACACTATGAGTACATTTCTGAGCTTAGTAGACACGGAAGGACTGCTCTGGTTTGTTTTCAAAGTAGAAGCTGCATAAACAGAATCATTATAATAGCTCAGTACTTCATAAGACTACAGACCCAAGACATGAAGA
The DNA here is from genome assembly GCA_013398915.1 of Dromas ardeola. NCBI lineage: Eukaryota > Metazoa > Chordata > Aves > Charadriiformes > Dromadidae > Dromas > Dromas ardeola. The sequence continues at coordinate 235,955 of VYZM01003173.1, forward strand.
CGTAACGTAAC
>VYZM01003173.1:235992-265761 GCA_013398915.1 Dromas ardeola
AACACCAGAGATATGCATTGTAGAGTACTGAATAAATGAGCTAAAGTGCAAGGCTATGAAACAGAAAGAAAAACACACAAGTTAAACTTTGATTCCATTAAAACATTTATGTCTGTCCATAGTAAGCACTGGCCATGAGGTTGCCTTAAATTAGTCTAAACCACATAAGCTACTCCTCTCTTTCTATAATATAATAAAAATATAATACAATGTAATATAATACAATAATCTAGTAGTAGTATTATATTATATAATATAGAGCTTCCACTTCAGCTATCTGTATGTGCTCACTTCCTCACTGTGACACGGAGATGGGTCCCATCTCAAGGGCACACATTTCTTTCTCCCTTGTGACATAAAACCCTTGAAGGAATCACTCTGTAGACCACTGCCTTTTCCTACTTACAGGTTTCAGAGTTACAGAATTAAGAGCAGAAGGGCTAGAAGTCAGGAAGAAGAAAGCGAGATAGCTGATCATGGATTCCTGTATTCACAGCCAACAGAGCAAGTCTAAGTTCCTAGAATGGCTCAGAAGCAGAAAAGCTCGTAGGTGATGAGTTACGGGGTCAACTTCAGAGGGTATAGTAACATGGTATGCTGTGTCTGTATCAGAGCTAAGGTTCAGCCCTCGCATGGCATACGTTTTAACTGCTGAAATCATTTGTTCTTCAGACCTGGATTAAAAAAATTCTTCCCTTCTAGATCAGTGGTATCAGACCAATGGAGCAAGCTCTAATTGAAATTTTCTGTACATACACAGGAACAGCTTAAAGGCAGTTCCTTTCCCCTACCTTCCTCTTGAGTCCTTAAAGATGCTTTTAGATTAATTCCCTCTACTTCCTCACCATGCACATTTATCTAGGGGCACTGTCTCTTCCACAGGTTCACCACTGCTCTTCTGACATTCATAAATTATCAAAGCACCAAAAAAAGCTCTCTCGAGAGACTCTGTTCAAAGTTTCTGCAAACTTGTAACTTGAGTGTTTTACAGGTAGTTGGAAACATGCAGCAATATGCCCCAGTCAATGTGCAAAAGGCAGTAACAAAGAACAGTTTATTTAAGGGTCTTTCCCTGTTTTGCCTCCTCCAGATGTGTGAATTTCATTTGGGGTTTATTCAGAGACCAAAGGGCGCTGAACAGGGGTTATTGTTTACCAATAGTTTACCTGTCCTTAACTACCCACATCCATAATGACTTTGCAACATATCTGTAGTTTCGTTGATTGAATGCAAACAGCCGTTGCTACAAATTCTACCTGTGACACAGAATCGTTGAGGTCAGTTGATTTGGGAACCTACAGCCAGTAAGGCAGCGGAGTCCCACCCATACTGCAAATTCAACAGAGCTTCCACAGCTGCCTCTGGGGTGAACTGGTAACACGTATGGATGAACTTGAGCAACACCTTATGCTTGAGCTCATATATGTGATCACAATCCAAGCCCAAAGCCTACCGCAAAACAACAAAACTATGCAATGGAACGATGGGATGCTTTAAATGCAAACCCAAACAATTAATTTCTGCACATATAATACAACTTGCTCTGTGAGGTTTCGACCACCTTTCAAATAAACGGGAGAGACAAAGAAAAACAGGACTGTAACGAAACTCTCGTTGTCTCAAGCTGTTATCTCATCAATCTGAACAAGCCAAGAAAACTCGTGCTAAATGAAAGGTTGGGACTGAGGATCTCCATTTGCTGTCTGACATTTCGACATCGCAGTTAAAGGTCTGCTCCTTTGAAGTGGCCTCTGTATTTTCCAAATGAAGTATCGGGAATGATTTTCAGTTACTTTTAAGAAGGTTACAAAGTATTAAATAAAAAAGAATGAGCATAAATATCAGACTAAACATTCGAAAATGTGGTATGCGATTCAAATGCGAGCATAATGTATTAAATTCATTACATATATAATGCTGAGAGACAAAGCATTGCTGTCTAACTTAGTCCCAGGTCAGAAAAGGGACTTGGGAATTATCATATCCAGAGAGAAAGAGACAGTGATTCATATCTCCCAGAAGGTTTTCGAGAGCAATGGAAAACTCTTGGAAACTGAGAAACTAGCACAGCAATCAACAGTTTCTTTAATTTCAATTGTCTACAAACAAATCATGTATTTTGGCAAGTGCTTTTTTCTCTACCAGTGAACATAATAGCACCGTCTCAGGAAATCTTTTGGCATTTGGAGTATTTTCACAAGCGCTTCAGTTTAAAGAGCTTTTAATGGGAAGACGGTGAATTTGCTGATACCTAAATATTTCATGGAATCATATTGAGTTCCATATTTTGGGTAGTAAACTGGGGATGAGGATGGAATTTCTGCGAAAGTCACAACATCCCGAAAAAACAATTACTGTGCCAATTCTCTACGTATTGCAACGCTTAGTGGAACAACACAACAATACCTTTAAGAACCTGGACCCGGGACCTCACATGCCATTAATCAGAGGGTTTATGATGCAGACATCACATTCTGCACAACGCACTGCTCAGCAAGCACACTACTGCAATTCCATAGCAGGCAGAGTCCCTAGGGAAACCGGTCCTTTGTAAAGTTGTGTGTAGGCTTGAAGCCTGTTTTTTCTGCTGAGGGAATGCCAATCAACCAACACAAGAAGAAACATAAATGGACTATGCTTTCTTCTGTGAGAAAGAATGGATTTATGTCTATATCAAGAAGATAAAAATAAGATCTAACTGTTGCAATCCCTTTTGCACACACCCTTTAGCAACACTGGCCATAAACTAAGTCCCTTCCACAACTCCAGAAAAAAAAATGAGGGTTTTGATTTTCCCCAACCACAAAGAAAGTTTTGGGTTTGTTTTTTTTACCTCTGAACAGAACGCACCAGGACACACTGTACAGTTCCATCTCATAATTAGTACAGTCATTGTATGTCCTGGTACTTCAAGAACATTATTTGCATTATTCTTAATTCTTTTCACCTGTAAAGAACCGGGAGAAAGATCCCATAATGGGTCTTCAGAAATAGCACTTTTAAATCCATCTTTGTTAATTGCAAGAACACAGCATTACTTCAGTTACAGCCAGACTTATTAGAAATGTTATGAATACCAGGAGCATAGCTGGTCCAGCTTGGAAGTTTCAATAAACAGTTTGATAGTCTGAAAGATCACAGACCTTTAAATTTTAGGAAATGAAGTTAAAAACCAAATAGTAGGTTAGTTTGGAAAGAGAAGGATCACCTTGTAAATAGATAGAAGGAAGAAACATATAATTTGAAATGCTTTTTCTCAATTACAGATATAACTCTGAATCGTACTAATCAAAACGTAAGCAGAAAATTTTTAACTAGAATTTTTCACAGAAGAGGCATAAAGCTTTTAAAAGAGACTGCTTTGCCAACACAGGGCGACATGGGTAGGGTGGATTTTTTTTTCCCACATTTCATTCATAACCTAACTTAAGGGCACTTATAGACAGCTATCTGTAGATTTACAGAGTTATGATCACACAATTATTATGAAATGGAGAAATTGTGACAGTAATGGAAAAGAAAAAAGGATAAATAAATGAAACAGGTAAGAATGAACATAAGCATATGATTGTAATGCTGTAGCATGGTAGCAGACCTTTATATAAAGCATGACGGTAAGGTTCGTCTCCCAGTCCTAACGATGATGAGCAGAAAGTTGGCACAGAAGATCTATGCAGGAGGAGCAAAGGCCTTCTGCAGCTTTGACAACAATTTACATCCGTAATGATGAACAGCACAGCACAGAATGTACATTTAATGTGATAAATAATGCTGCCACCTAACTTTCATCAGTAGCTTTCAATGTGCTTTTTTTACTATCCTGCCTGTCTTACAGATGGTGAAACAGAAGCAGTGCGAAGTGAAATGATTTGCCGAAGATCATCTAGGAGATGAAAATCTCCTGAAACTCCAGACCATTGCTTTATACTTTCAGAGTACTCAGCACAGCGTGTTGCAATGCGGTGGTGTTGTTCTAACCAAGCTAGACTCACCATTCCTCATTAGTTCTCTGCACTACAGAAATCACTGCACCTGTTTACAAAATTACGGCTCCCTGTGACTCACACAATCTCTTTTAAATAACAAAGTGGGATATCTCATGGTTCAGATTACTATTTTTATCACATCCGTTTCTTCTCCTCTTCCCGTGGAATAAACAGTGGGAATTTGACATAGCCCTGCTTACATGATTTTGTTCTTTCTATCTTACCAAATTTCAAAAAACTAGAGGCAGAGATAAAGTATACATTTTCTCCTCTGTTCCTCAGAAAAATATCTGAAAATGTGTTCATTAGACACTCATAAGATTTACACAGTGAACAGAATTCAATTGTATCACATCTTCTCCTCATTGCAGTGACACTGAAAAGGTAAGTAGAGGCAGTTTGCCCTCAAAAAATGACGGATAACTATGTTCATGTCTGATTTACCAGAGAAGTTTACAGACTCATTGCCTGGGGACAACCAGCTTTTCTTTTTTTTTTTTTTCCCCACATGCTCCAACCATGCTTTTGACCTACAACAATTGTACACTCAAGGCCAGGAACTTTAAAAACATTGATATAACTAAACTGTGGCAACAGCAAAAACTAAAACGAGTCCCTGACTTTAGGCAGGACAAAAACACACACACAGGCAGTAGCCAAAAAAGAAACAGAGAGGCAAAGAATGGGAATGGGGAACATATACCAAAATCACATTTGGCAAACACAGTGATAGATGCGCTAAATTACCAAAACAAGCTGTGCCAAGATGATGAGTACTGCGTCCAGCTCTGCAGCCCCCAACATAAGAAGGACATGGACCTGTTGGAGCAGGTCCAGAGGAGGACCACGAAGATGATCAGAGGGCTGGAGCACCTCTCCTGTAAGGACAGGCTGAGAGAGTTGGGGTTGTTCAGCCTGGAGAAGACTCTGGGGAGACCTTATAGCCACCTACCAGTACCTAAAGAAAAGATGGGGAGGGATTCTTTATCAGGGAGTGTAGCAACAGGACAAGGCATAATGGTTTTAAACTGAGAGGGGGTAGATTTAGATTAGATATTAGGAAGAAATTCTTTACTGTGAGGGTGGTGAGACACTGGAACGGGTTGCCCAGAGAGGTTGTGGATGCCCCATCCCTGGAGGCGTTCAAAGCCAGGTTGGATGGGGCTTTGAGCAACCTGGTCTAGTGTCAGGAGCTTTTGGAACTAGATGATCTTTAAGCTCCCTTCCAACTCTAACCGTTCTATGATTCTGTGACCAAACAACTCTCACCATGTGATGTGGGCAGGCAGGAGCTCGTTCTCATGCTATGTGTTTTCATCACCTGGGGAGCTTCCCTAATCGCAGTGTTACACCCTGTGCTGCTCTCTCCTCTTCCATTCCACCTGCTTCCACACTTCAGCTCTCTTCCCTGCACAATTCACCCAGGATCTGCAGAATACACATGAAGACACAAACTCCCCTCACCTTAGCTTCTACCTATAGCGTTTTCAGCTCTCTCCCACATCTCCAGTGGGGTCACAGCCTCAGCATCTTCCAACGCCTCCCAGATCTGCTGGGTCACACAAAGGAAAGGACACAGCACGCCTGGTTTAAATGTGCTGTTGACCCCACAAGACTCCTTTTGAAATGAACAGTAATTGTTACCTTCCTGGCTTGCTCTCAAGGCTTTATTTGGCCTCACTCACCTGTGCAACCATTAATTTGCTTAAGGTTTGGAAGAATTTATATTTTTGTAGAAGTCTGGCAAATAGATGACGTTTTCATCCTTGTGAAAAGTGGTATTTAAACTCCTTGTCTTTGCTATTCCTCAGCACAAGAACATCTTCAAGCCGATGTTACACTGACTAGCAAAATATACATCCTACATCAGCTCTTAAATAAGCCACCCAGCAGTGCAACACCATTTCCACTAAAGTACGTGGAAAAGCTCAGGACAATTTCAAGATAAGCAGGCAACATACCGAAAGATTAATTTTATATTTTTTTCAGCAGTAGCTAGAATCTTTTTCTACCTACTCTCTCATTCTGTGCAGTTTGCAAGAAAGTTTGCCATAATCATACAGATCAGCAGAGCTTATATTTATTGCTTAATTATGAAAGAGTAATAATGAAAATGAAAAATGGCAATATAGATTTTCAGTCATATAATTCCAATGTTCCACTTTGCTAAAATGATGTAAAACACCTATCCTTATTAGCCAGGAATATGCTGAAACAGCATTTAAAGAAAGACAAAACCCACAGCCAGGCAGTAAGCAAAAATGCTTTGGACACATTTTACAGTTTCCAATTAGCTGTTTCACTGCAAATAAGATATCAAAAAATATACATTTATATCTCCATAACATTATAAAATGCACAAGTATCTCAGATCAGCACTTGGTATATAGCATCAATCTCGGAGTAGTATTTTGAGATCTCCAAATAAAAGTACAACTTATGACTAGATGAAAAGTGTATTTTGTTTGTTCTTAGATTTTCTATATGTCTTCATTTGTGGTAAAAAGATGCCATTCCCTGCCTTCACAGTTATATGAAGTATTATTTGCACAAGTCAAGAACCAAAGCATTTCTTGTCACTGCGTGAAATTGTAGCATCTAAGATGATGCAGTAATTTGGCAATCTGAGCATCAGACACTACTGTGTTTAAATTACAGCGAATGTTGGCATTTTGATAGAGAAAACTACATACACAAAAATCAAATTAAAACGGCAAATATTAAAGTAGCATTAAGGCTGGGAGTTTAAATAACTTCCCCGAAAGACAGAATACTCAATACATTGGAGATCCTGGGGTGGCTGAACATGTAAGGAGCAGAGAAAGTGAGACAGAGATAAGAGAGTAAAAGTATCTAAATCAAGGTCACAGCACTCTGTGGCCACCAGCCTGGGAGACGGGCTTGCTCAAAGCAGGAAAGAGCTGGCAGTGACTATCAGAGATACACTGGAAACAAGGTTTCCACTGATTTAACACTAAACAGCAGATAAACAAGGGATCTACTGATTCCTGTTATACCGGGGAGAAACAGCAGCCGGCCTGGGCAGGCTCAGGAAGCAGCCTCTGGGAACCTGGAAATCACAGCATAAGAAGGCAAGGCAGCTGAAATTTTTAGTAACAGGGAGTAAAACGGTTTTACAAATCTTTTTATTACTGTGATGGTAGGTGCTCTCCTCGGCAGTCATATCTCTGACACACCATCTCTTCATTTACTTTGAGCCCATCTATGTTCCTTCAGCGCCACTGTCTATACACGAGAAAATAAAGGCAGAAAATTCCTCTCTCTGTTTCTGACATACCTTATCACAGATCTCATTTGCACTCCAAGGTGTTTCTGGAGGCTGAAGAACCTGCTTTCTCAAAAAAGATTTGGAGACAAAGTCCTCCCCCTGCACCTCCCCTTTAAAATTAATTCTCCATCCCCGCCCATGCCTTATTTTTCTCATATCTTACTTTCCTTTCTTATATTTTAAGTTCAGAAGGTCTTTGTGGTGTGTCTCAGGCACTGTTGAGCTCAAGAGAGAGCATGCACCAGCTCTGCTCACAGATGGGAGCAGATTACGGAGTTCAGCAAACAAGGTGATTGCTTCCTCCTGACACCCACCAACAGATGTAAGGATTTCACGAGACACACGGCACCCTTCAGGCGATCTGTTGACACTGGGGTCCTCCCCCAAGCTCCAACATATGGCAGCAAACAGTCATTTGAACTGCTTGTTTTTAAGCCAATCTGGTACGTGCACCCAGGAGGACTGCATGTGAAACTTCACCAAATGCTCTTAACTAGCTGGATAAATTGTTCCATCTCTAGGAATTGCTTCTTTTTCTGTTTCTACCATATGTTTACTTTAAAACAGTGAGATATATGAGGTTGGAGCCATGGCCTCTGCATATGTCTACCCTGGAGCCAAAGATATAACTGCAACTCCTCCAAGTAGCTTTAAAACATCTCACTTGGGTACCAACAGCAACATAGACACAGCAACATGGAGCTCGTTCTGCGTAGCTGTTCTGAGTATACACCTTAAAGCCTACCAGCTTACTCCATCTTTTCCTCAGATCCTCACTGCTGTGCTCAGTGCTTGCTGTACCCGAACAAACTGCTTTAAACCCTGCTTTGATGTGCCATGCTTCTGCTCCATCGCGGATGGACCCTCACCACCCAATGCCAGGCAGACTGGCCCTCGACCTGGGTGAAGGGCTGGATGTGCTCTTACAGTTTCTGTGTGGACAACTGAGTTGGCCCGGGCATCAGTGTAGAAACCAACTGCCAGGAAAGTACCTCTTTTGTCAGCTGCTGCAGTTCACAAAGCTTTTTGTTAGATGGACTAGGGAAATGATAATGAAAAGCAAACAGAAAACAAAGACTTTTTTCTTAATCCTTCTTCATTATTACCAAAGGAGGTAGCTTCTGATCGTGGACGCATCGGACAGGAGCTAGGCTGTCTGTGGATATAGATGAGTTGTTTGTGAGCGTCTTTCCATCATCTCTATTCCAGCCTACCTAAAATTTTTATTCTTCATATCGTTTGAAAACAGTGATTACATGTGTCAGGTTTATAATATTCCTTATCACCATGATATTAACAGGAGCACATGCGGCATGAATGCCTGGGAAATTTATTGCTTACATTAATTCCCCTGTTTACTCTTCTAGTCTTAATTTAGCAGCAGAGATTGTTTATCAATATTTTAGACTCAGAATGGCTACACTGAAAAGGAAAGGGGATTTGTGCAGATGGCTGTTGCAAGCTGCATACCATAAGTGGGTAATGCACAGATATGCCTCTTGATGTACCACTGAACAAACACTTTTGCAAAATTACGGGCTGAAGAAGGCCAGTCTCAGGCTGCGTGATGGAAACTGTGACTCAGGTAATAATTTAATCTGTCATTCTGCACTCTCCACATTATTCCATAAACAAAACAAAGGCGTGAGCTACACTGCATCATGTTATGCAAAGACACATTTCAATTCAATGGATTAATTTACTGGGATGTTAACTTGACCTTATGCCTACATAACTGAAATCAGAAGAGTCCCAACGGCTTCAAAGAAAATAAAAATAATAAAAAAGCCATAGACGGGCACACCAGAAACCCCCTCTCTGAGTAGTTGCACTTCCAGAAATAGTTTTAGTTTACAACATCATAAATTCTTATTCGCAGCTCAAGTGAAAACAATGGCAACAAAGACTGAAGAGAAACATGAGCTCTTCCTCTGACTCCTTCAGCATCAAGGTGGCTGGCTTTGACATAGGGATGGCTCACCTGGGGCCATTTCTTTCTGGTGAGATGCAGCCGCTGTGAAAGCCTACTGTGTTTTAATCTGTTCTTTAAAACAGCTTAGCCAGCCAGGAAAAGAATAATTGTGTTAAAAATGACCTGGCAAAGGTGAAGAGGGAGGTCGGGTGATCTCAGAGCACTCCTTCACCTTGCTGTTAGTGGAGTAAGAAGGTAAGTGCAGCCATGGGAAGGTTTTAGCACATCCAGGATTCCCTGGTGTCTCCAGTATGCAAACCCCAATTTCACCTCTCCGTAGGCATTTTATCTCATTTTGAGGTAAAACAGCTCTTGGGCTGCTCTTTTCCAGGCCAAGGGCATTAGCTCCATGTAGCTGCTACTGGCGTCCCACTTCGGCAGCTGCTGTGCCATGTTTGCAGTTGACAAGCTGGTATTTTGTCTTTGATGCATCTTCAAGTCTCTTACTGAATTTTTCATTTACGGACAAGTATGAGTAATCAGACTGGCTTCCAGTTGTGACGCTCAAACTCAGAAGTCCCACCATGAGAAGTCCTCAAAGTCAAGAGTATGGCAATTACAAGATTGATCCCTGCCTATAGTGTAACTACCTACCTCGTGAATAATTTTATTCTCCGGGGCTCTCAATCTAGCCTCCTCTGTGAACATTAAATTCATTACAGTAACTTAAAGAAAAAAAATGATGTGGTTTCAAAGTCATCTCTGAGATGAATATTACAAGAAAAGGAACAGGTGAGCATGAGACACCAAGGACACCCACGTGCCATGCCCATCTGAATTACAGCTTTTATACCACTGTTGCCCTTAGACTGAGGGCAGGATTCCTCACCAAGGTACCGTGAAAACAAGGGTGGGAGTGAGGGCAGACACAGCTGACAAAACTTTTCCAGGCCTCCCAGGACAGTCCATGACTGAACCAGTACTAGGACCAGTCTCACACGCTATGCCGACCTATCGCAGCTGTGTGCCTCTGATTACTTTTACTACCCTTGCATTTGGATTGGATTTCCAAAGCAACTCATAGGGACAGACTCTTTAATCCATTCTTATCATAGCCTTTAAAGTATTTTAGTATTATTATGCCAGGATTTTAATTTTCTTTTGCCTTTTTTTTTTTTTAAATGAGTGCTAGAAAGCTAAAATCGGATGCAAAGAAGAACATGCTCCTTCCATAACATTTGAAATGTTTCTAAACATTTGGGAGAAAGTTTAGCATATCAAAACATGAGAAGATATCATAATAAACTGGCTATTTTTATGTAACATCAGAACTGCTGCAAATGCAAAATGAATCTGATATTTTCTTAAAACTCCATGTGAAGCATGAATTTACTGAAAATTATCCAAGAGTGGTATGCAACAGCATATTGTTTAAAAAGTAAATCAAATCTATAGTTCATAGCAAACCACCACAACTCCTGTTCATTTGTAAAAATACCTGTCGCCCATCTTTAGTCAGACATGCCCTCCCTACATTTCCATTCCAGCTAGAATTATTATTTTTTTTTACATTAAACAGACATTGTTAGGTGCTTCAAAGGAATGATTTATATGGTTAATTCTACTTTTTCTTGGAATTGGAGTGGATATTATATGAAAGTGGTAGAGTATATTGATACAAATATTTAGAAATACAATATTTTCTTTTTTTTAACATACACACCTACAGAGCTCTTAAAAAAAAAAATCTCCTTTAAGGATTATTTTTACTTAACACAAAAAATAAAACGACGCAAGTTTCAATCCAAGGACAATTTTAGACTGAAGAAATAGGAAAACAAAGATTTTTTTAATTTGAACATCCCTGTTATACTAATCCCTGAACTGTGGCTGTTATAAAAAATGAATTTGGAATTGAGGTATAAGGTATATGATACAAAAGAATAAGGGCTTCTCTCAGCTTTATCTTCCAATTTCTCTTATTTTGTGATATCTTTGGACACATCTCTGATTTTAGGAAGAACCATTAGTAGAATTACTTTGTAAGAGGACCTGGATGCAAAAATCTAGAAAAGATCTGAAAAGATCTGGAAAATTTTCATCAAAAATCTCAATCACAACAAAAATACCATTACAGAGATACCATAATTTAAGTATCAGGCTGTTTGCAAATGTAGAATTTTTTGGAAAGTATCTTTTTTTTTTTTTAATCGCTATTTAGACTTTAAACTTAGCTTTTTATATATATACAAAAAAATGTAAATAAGCTCATGAAGAACCAGGAAGCTATCTACTTTCATAGTTGGTTTCAGAGACTTGATTCCTCCCTCAAGGTAATTCCATAGATCCTAAAGGCCATTAAAAAAAAAAACCAAACAAAACAACACCAAAAAAAACAACAAAACACACATCTTTCACATCTGCCACTCACAATTGCGGAAAAGGGTGTATGTAACTACTCATGATCAGCCATACTCAGCATAGGAGTATTTTACTGCTATAGAGGAAAGAACTGGGACAGATGGAAACATACTACTACGTGGAAATTCTACTGCTACGGGAAGATAAGGACCCATTCCCTTTCACCAGGAAGAGTGGCCAACAATAAATACAAAACATTTTCACTGACAGTATTTTTCTGTCAGTGTACTCCTGTGCAAGACAATCTCTCTCATTTCACATGGTTTCTTTCTCCCTAGAGAATGGACTTGTCTGGCATCTGCTGTCAAAGTCCTAGAAATGGTGATTACACCAAAAGTCATCATCCTGACTAAATTCTCAAGATAACGTTCTTTATCCTTCCCTTGTGGTTCACTTTTTTTTTTTTGTCCACGTTCTCCCTTCAGCACACTTTAAAAGTTATAGTGCCTTACTTTCGCAAGTGGAGTTTTGGCTCTATCCAAACCTGTTGCCCTTCCCTAGATGCTCTCTCTTTTTCTCCATCAGAAATTATAAAAGAGATATGGTCTATCTACACCACAGAGTCTATATGGATTCAGTTGACTCCCACATCATCAAGGAGAATTTCCACCACCAGTGCACAAACGCCACACTGGTACCCTGGCTTCAGGCCATGGCGGGCAGCCGCTGGTAGAGCATGGGAGAAGTCGATGTGCATTTCTCAGATTGCTGCAGGGCCTTGATAATCCAGGCGTACGCCCTCCCGTGAGTAAATTACCTCTGGCCAGACAACCCAACTCAGGCAAGCAAAGGCCACGCAAGATCCTTTATGTGTTTACTTTTGAAGGCACACGTACTTTTGGGGCAGAAGACCAAAACATAATTGTTTAATAATCTTCTCATCCCTTTCTTAATGTATGTTAATTTGTCCCAAGAGACCTAATTAAAGCTGAAAGGGTACAAGCAAAAGACGTTTTGAAAACATGGGAAGAGTTTTTTGCAGTAGTAATCAAAGAATCTAAAACTATAATGAATTGTCAGAGTGCTGCAATTAGGAAAGGTGAAAGGTTTGCTTGTCTTATGAGGATGAATTTCTCTAAATCACTTTCCTATTACTTTTGCTTTGGTGTTACAATGGAAGCGTAAGAGCTCTTCAAGTACTCATTAGACCTATAATCAAAATGAAAGTATCCTAAAGTACGCGTTTCTATGCAAAAGCGACAAGCAGAAACATCTTCAAAGGAGCGATTCATACCTAGGCTGTATTATTTTCTCGCATCTGTTTTTCAGTTTCTGGAACTTACATGATTTGAAGCATCTCTCTCTCTCGTGTTCTTTTCACTTTCGGCAGCTCAAGTAGGGTAATATACTGCTATTATTTATATTGTGCAGATGGAAAACTAAAACAAATTTAATCTTTAAGATCTCAGCAAGTTAAACAAAATCAGATTTAATGGGAATAGGGATTCTTAAATATTTTTATGGATCTGGAAAGAAATGAGTCAGGTGATAAAGGGCACTGGAACAGGGAATTAAAGCCAGGAATCTTCAGTCCCACTGAGCCTAACCACTCCCTTTCTTGTCACCAAAAACAGCCTGTCATTTTTTGGAATAAGGTGTGAAGTCATAATCTGTGATTTTTTTGAGGTATATAGAATAGACACCATGAGTTATCATCTCTTTCCATCCTGTTTCCTCTTCATTGCCCAAATTCCTGTCTGCTCTGACTGATGTTCACCTCCCAACTTTCTGCTTCCTTAATGACTTTTACATTGGTTGTTTCAATTCATGTTTTATTGCCAAACAAACCAACCCACCCCCTCTCTTGTTACTCATGTAGCTATAAGCAGAATATACTCAGCCTACAGAAAGTGTTTTTGCAACTAAATCTAAATCTGGCAACGTCATGTCTCTTTTACCTTTCAACACAGCAAGTTTGCGCATCGCTACGTGCATTTGGGTAGGACACTGCATACACAAAAATGAAACCACTGACCTTAAACAAAATTAGTACAGAACATAGCAGCCTATCCGCTTAATGAAGCGGGTCACTAAAAGCTCTTGCTGACTTACCATGGGTCAGTGACATTTTTTGTCAACGTCTTTTTTTTTTTTTTAAAGTCTTTTATTTTTAAAACCAATGTTGTACCAAATACCAGAGGGACTTGTACACATTGGGCTGGTCTGCTGGACCATCAGAGTGAACAGAATCACTTCCCCAGAGCTTAGTCCCACAGGAACGGCGCCTTCAAAGCAAAACGTGGCAACTCTCAGCAACAGTCCAGAACAAAATAAGAATAAAAAGAGGGGGAGGGGGGAAGGTGCGGCTGTAGAGTATTCCTATCCACTTAGTAGCTAGTAGAAAAATTTGCAGCCCACCTCTCTTTGATGTGAGCAAACCTCAATTTTTGCATTGTAACAGCCCCAGAATTTTTTATCTGTTCATCTTGGAACTGAAACAGCAGAACCTGATCACAGGTCTTCTATTTCAGGGTCTTGCTGAAGAACAATTTGGTCTAAATGTTCAGATAATAACTGAGAGCATGCCAGTGAAAAATCACTTCCTGCAGCTTCAGTTATGCCAATTCTCTTCTCCAAAAAGGGCACTTTTTGGAACATTCAAAGTAATACTTTGACTACTATTAATGACTACTAATGAAAAACATCTCAGGCTCAAATCTTGCAGTGAAGCTGCTGAGAACAAACTTGCCAATACATGAACATAAAAAATAGAAACAGAAACTGAAATAATTCATCAGATAATACATTTGATCAGGATATGAACCAGTTTAGGCAGAAGAAATCTTCAGCTCCTGCGGTATTAGCAGAACCAGATTAACTGCAGAAGCCCATAGGCCATAAAGAGCAGAAAGCAGAGCAAAAGCTGGTTTATTTGTGTTTATACCTGAGATTGCAGCTGAAGTTTCTGTGTAGAGGTGATGAACTGACGGTATGAAGTTCTGTTAAATACCGTTGCCAGCTCAGGTACCAGAAATACGATTTTCACCTCTGGACTACCTCAGGATGGATACTTGGACAGATTTTTCTAACGACCTTCAATCTTTCATGTAGGAGCAAGACAGATAGATATCGAATAAATGTAAATTTAAAATCAATATGCACTGTGTATAACAAGAGTTACTTTTATCTTAATTGCTTTGCAAACACATACCTAAAATAATCTTGAAAGATGACTGATGCCCTCCAATATAGTATTTATCTTAACAACTGTTTGAAACTCACAAGTCTTCCCTGAAAATTCATTGCCCTTTGGGTCCATGTAATACAATACTGTGTCAACAAGAAATGAACAATATTTACTCTCATGTTTTTACCAAACCTGGCATCTTGCAAAGATTCCACGCACAAATGCACAGCGGGCAGCAGTTGTGACAATGATCCTGTAAAAAAGGTGTGTGCAGCAGAACCTTTGCATTGCATCGCTTCGTCTGAGCGCTGGGATCTGTGCGAGCTCTGCTCAAGGTTTAAAGCTTGTACATGAATGGGAAAGACTGCATAACAACCTGGGGAAGGGGAGGAAAACCATAATCATCACGTAGCTGCTTACTTTCCTTAGGGATGCAGTAGGAGTATGAGGTTAATTGTGGTTCAGCTACCCACTGCGTGATGCCCTCATAGCAGCAGGAACATTTAGCTGTGCACCTGGACTGCGCTTTTAACTTACTGAGCTAAAATTCTGCAGAAGTTTTTCTGCTACAAAGACTGTTTATCATTCTTTCGCTTAGTGGCTCTTCATTGACTTCCAAACTCCTGTTTCATACCCAGAGTGGGAAACAGATCTGGACTGGTCCAGGAGTTGTTTTGACTGGGGCCAACTTCCAGCCCCGATGCCGTGAGGAGGCATGCATGCTGACTGTCCATCCCCAGCCCCAGCAGCCAGGAGTCATGGGAATTATTACTCAGTTAATGAATATAATCAAGCACATGATGAACGAGCATAGTCAAACATGATTAGTTGCTCTACTAACACCCTAAACTCAAGATCATTTCAAATCCATGACATTCCAATGAACCGTTTCCAACATCAACAAAAATCAGACTCCTGGAAAAGTGAATCCTTCTGAATTGTGCTTATTTCATCATGTTGTGCAGGTGCTTGCGCAGAGGGAAAGGAACACATCCCCTGGCTTTGGAGGGGTTTCCATAGAGGACATCTCACTCAAGATCTGGTCCATCACGCTGTGTTTTCTATTTTCCTGAGCTTTTTCTTATGGAGTGCTGTTGGTTGTTAGGTATGTCTAATATCATAGTGTTACTTATAGGTTCTCTACAAATGACTAATTCACCCCTCTTGTATGCAGAGCTGATTAACTTCTAGGTATGCATTAAACTAAAAGGTACATTAATTATCATCCTAACAATTTATATTATGCATTAACAATAATATATTTTATTGCAATAATCATGATGACATTGTGAGTGGGCGGCAATACAATTTAATACATTTACATTTTTCAGCCATGAGACTTATGATCTAAAATTCAGCAACTCCTCTTCAATAACTGATCTCATTTTTGTGCTTTTCTTTAAAGGCAACCGCTAGCTATTCCGCAGAAATTCTTCAATTCACAAATGGAAGCTGCAAGTTTAAACTAAATTTCTTTTTCAGATGAGATTCCTACCACACACAGAGATGACATAGAAGGTCACTAAGTATAAAGTATGCAAGCTAAGGGGGGAAAAAAAACAACTAAAAACATCCTTGCCTTTTATTTTTAGTATTTCTTTGATAGATCTTTCATGCAGTAAATGTTATTGAAGTCTAGATATCTTATCTTGTTTCTGGCTTATTGTTACAATCTCTAGTTTACCTCTGTCTAGTGCAAAACTACCGCAACATCCTACACTAAAGGCAGGCTTAAATGTTCAGCTGACCTAACGTCAATACTTTTTACTTCCGCTCCTCCTCCCACAAGATCTTCCTCTGCTACAGTATTACTTAGAGACTCGCTGACTCTGTAACTGACCCTAATCCATCCTGTCCCATCTCTGAATGTAAAATATCACAGGCAGTATTCTCAGCAGGTACAAGGGCATTAAAGTTTGGTTCTCAGAAAAGTGAAGCATACCATCAGTACCCAAATGCAGCATATACTTTCTTTTACAGTTAATAAAAAGATACTAAAAATGACAGGAGTCGTCTTCTTTCTTTACAATGAACATAAACTAGTTAAATTTGCATTAAAAGTTATCTTACGTGCAACAAACAGATCTTCTAGCGGTGTCATCTTCCACCAGGCTGATATGCAACTGCCCACACGAAGAACTAAAGGGAGGTGTCCTGAACGCGTAACACAAACTTGAGGTGGATTTCATACATGTGAAGACAGAAGCCAAATCCTGCCAACATTGTGTCCTTTCTCTCCATTGTACAATCTCCTTTCTAAGGCCCTCTAGAGTCTCCACATTACCTAACACATTTCCAGCCTGCTTCATGTCCCTTTTTACCTTTTTTTCCTGCTGCTTCTCATACAATTTACGTGCTTTATCATTTGCAGACCAGTACTGGAATTCAAACAAGAATTACTTCATTATTTTTCTGACAACGTTCAGTCTGAAGGAAGCTGTTGAAGTTACCCAATGTGTATAAAACAATTTTCTAAGAAAGTTCTTGAAAACAATCCAGTTCTTGTTAGAGCAGTTGTTTGTGGCTATGTTTGTGTGCACACACATCTGGTGTCTATTTTACTGTCAGTACTGTTCTTTGCGTAAAGGTCACACCACAAAAACATTATGACAATAGCGTGTTATTATTTCTGTCTGTTTTCACTCCTAAGCAGAGAGAAAGGAACAAGTAACCATAGGGGGTTTTTAAATTGCTGCAAAAAACTGCAGAAATCCACATACCCTGCCATAGGAAGGATGTAATCCCATAACAGCTCAAAGCTGGCAGTCCAGTGTGGAGACCGCTGGACCCATTGGCAAGGGATTGAGCCAACAGCAGGGGCTGTGAGCAGAGCAGACCCTGCTCGGGAATGAGAGAAACCGTCACTGGTGATGGTCTACAGGATGGTACGCTGCAGGTTTATCACGGTGTTAGTCAGCAGCTAAAAACACCACGGGTCCACCGCAGTGCAGATGGTGCAAGAACAGCCAGGCGAAAAATCAGGAGGTCAGGATATAATCCTTACCTGCACACTACAACCTCTGGACTTGGGAGAAGACAGCATCTCACCTCCCAGGGGCCTGCAGGAGTTGATAATATCTGTGATATCAGAATCTTATTCCGTGTATCTGGCCTTGTCAGATTCATCACATTCTTATCCTAAATTAGCCTGATTTTAGGAAACTATTTACGAAACGTATTCCTGATTTTAGGAAAAAAAAAAAGTGGAAGCTATTTTTCTTAATGCTTATTCTTTAAAAATTTAAATTTTTCTGACTAGCAATGAATGTAAGATTAGGTTAAATACCTGATCTGACAAGAAATTTTTCCTGACACCTTCTATTTAATATAAAAATAAATGCGTAGGTGTTTTTATGAAATGAAAAATTACTCAGGTGCCTTAGAAGCCTGCTTCTCTGAAAACACGTAAAACGCCTATGTTAGCTTCAGAAATTCAATTCAGTTCTTTAAGTCACTTGGGCACATTTGAAAATATTACCCTTGATCTAACTCTCAATAGAAAAAGATTGGTGTTTTCATCAAACAGCCCTGTTGAAATCAAACTTCTGCCAAGTTCTCCATTTTGATGGAAAAAAAGCTATTTTTCTCTGGAAAAAAAAATATTTCAAATTACAGTTTTCACCTGCTTGATTAAACACAGGTTATAGATTAATGCTAAGACAAAGACACCTTTACTTAAGCATCACATCTCAAAGTTTCACATTTTAAAGTGCTATTATATACAGTCTTTCCCACACACATTACTCTCCTTTAGCCATAATAATTCATTCCTTTTCTATGTCTAATTTGAAGAAGACTGAGAATGTAGGCAGTTTAAATCTGAGGGTATGAACAGATCCCTAGCAAAAGAGTCCTTCTCTGTATGAAGAGGTTATTAAGTAATTGGCCATCTCTGTTCAAGTCATTGAAATGATTGTTCTTTACAGTTATTGCCCTGCGCTTTCAGTTTACATAATTTTTCCATTTAATACAAGTAGAAGGTAATTTACCAAGTTGGCAAACAGTGTTCTGATTAGCAAAAGCATTTTGAGCTAAGACAAACTCAACACAATTATTAGTATAACCTTATTACAATGATAAATCTTTAGACAAAGCTCAGGCAGGAGCCAGGAGTTTCTATATATGATACTAAATTTAATTACACCTAGTTAGACCATTAAATGAGAGAGCCTGGGAGATTGTGGATACGTAAAGTAATGGCCCAGGAGAGCTGACAGGTATTAATCCTGTCCTTCCAATGAAATATGAGAAAAACTTCTTTACGGTGAGGGTGACAGAACACTGGCACAGGCTGCCCAGGGAGGGTGTGGAGTCCCCTTCTCTGGAGACTTTCAAGCCCCGTCTGGATGCAGTCCTGAGTAATGTGCTCTGGGCAATCCTGCTTTAGCAGGGGAGTTGGACTAGATGGTGTCTAGAGGTCCCTTCCAACTCTCAAATTCCGTGATTCCTAGTCTTCCTAACATAGGTTTTGCCAATGATGAAAAAGAGGCTTTGAAGGGGACAGAAGGATGACAGGGATCTGTTCCTGCACTGTAATTACAGCTCCCAGGGTTTATCACCTAGCATACTTAGCGTGCCTGGGATACGGGACCAAAGCTTCGCCCTAGGAGGGTGTCCCTGGCTGTTGTGGGCCATGGTAAGACACAAGTATTTGTCCACTCCCAGGCGCAACCCCATATACCCAAAGCTGCTCCTGAGCCAGTTCTGCACTGTGGAACATATCACTCAGGACACTGGGCAAAGACTCAAATCAGACCTAAGGTAACCCAGAACCAATTTGTACAGAGTCCTCTGCTGACCAGTTAGAATGCTAACGCTGCTAGCTAAATGAACGTGCATTTTCAAACGCTACATTGCAAACCACTTACTGCTGCTGTTGTAATCCTTGTCAGCTTTTTCTTCTAGCGTGTCGCATTTCTGATAGTCCAAAGCCAGAAAGACATGAAAGACACAGCTCAAAGGTCTGCTCTGCTGAAGCAGATGCAAAGCGATCACCCGGCCCCAGGACCCGGGCTACAGACCTTGACACTGCGGTCACCATCTCAGACCTCTTTTCTCACAGATGCTGCTGCCTACAATAGCATCCATCTTAAAGTAATAAGCCAATTCTCTCAGATGTTCACATGTTTATTTTAAAAGGCCTCGTGGCAATCTGATTCAGTGCTGATCTACGCTTGCTTTGCAGTCATCTGGCATAGACAGTGATAGCCCTGGTTCACCACAGTGGAGATCTAGGCAGGATCTCTTTTTTCTGCTAATCGAAGTACTGTAGAGGCAAACTGAATCAAATCCTGCCAGACAGTACACAATCAAAGTATGATCAACAAAAATAATGAGGAAAGAATATTGCACATGGGACTCAATACACAAACTCAAGTAGTTCTGAAGTGCAGGAGATATGAATACCTAGGGCATCCACATCCTAAATAACTGATGGAAGTCAAGGGCAAACATTTGAAAGAACACCTAGGACTCATAAAAATACAAAAGCAAATCCACCCAATTTTTTGAGTTTGGATCTGTGTATATTCAAGCCTTATCTATGACATAATTAGCTATACTGGGAAACTTAAGAACATATTGTACAGAACAAGAAGTTATTTCTGATTGTCTAATGAAGTCAGTAATCTTATACCCTTTCATTTCACTGCATTCTTTATCATGGGTGACTTTTGATTTATTAATACATATTGATGGTTTGAAGATACAATATTTTTCAAATAATCTAAAATAACATTTTGGATTTGTGCATATCTGTACTTTTCCATTTGTGAGAGTCACTGGATGCAGACAGCATTTGCAAGATTGTTGCCATTCTAACTGCTGCAGAGTGTATAAATTATGATACCGTACTTCATGGGAAACCAGTCACTACTGAAATTAACCACCTCCCTTATCACCTCATGCTTTTAGCTTATCACATCAATGACTAACTACTTATAATGAGTAACACTCAGGGATTATTGTTACATATACAATTTACAGCAATTATTAGGTCACTGACAATGAAATAACTTATTAAAACTAACAGTGCATCTCTCTTTCTCCAGGTTCAATTTAAGGAAATTTGCCATTTTAAAGCATCGGTAAAGCTGCTTCCAAGTTGAAAATCCATTTTCATTTGTACATAGACCATACATTTCAAAGGACAGAAACCCATTTCCTTTAGTCACAGGAACAAAATGATTTCTCATTCACCCTCAAGTTTATTAGAAACAAAGTGCTTTTAATTTGGATGAAGATGGATTAGAAACATACATTAGCTTCTGAAATTAAAATGGAGTAATTTCTTTATTCCACAATCTGAGGCAGCATACTATTAGAATTGTAGAGTTTCAACAGATATCTTTGAATTTCAATTACTGCATTAAGAGGCAAATCTGGATTTCAAGCAATTAATGTGTTAAGAGATGGATATAGACTATAAAAGTGGATACACATAAAGGTTTAATTATACTTTTTTCTTTTTAAAAATATTACCACAAAATACACACCAAGAAACAATTTCCCAGACATCATTGATTTATTTTCCTGTTTTTCTACCCGGCATTAGGAGGACAATAAAGTCCTGAAAGTTAATATGCGACAATAAGAATCGGTGTCTCATTCTGCAAACCCCCTTAGCAGAGCTGCCCACCAATAAAAGAGCTCCTTCATGTACGTAATTCTCGAAACTCTCAACAGAAACACTTCTAGGTCCGCTGCCTCTTGCTGCTGTCACTTCACTCTTAAGCTTTCCCTCAAGATTTTTGTGACAGCTCCAGGAGAAACCTTGACCACAGCTCCTTCTGCAGAGAATCCCCCCCTCCCTCCCTGCTCCCACCTTACACAAGTTAATAGATGAGAGGACACCTCGATGCCTCTGTCTCACCCTGTGCCACCAATCCACCTCTGGAGAGATCAGCAAACCGAACCACCCTGCTTTCTTTCTCTCTTCCTATCAAATTGCACTTTATCTGTAGCTTCTAGAAGTACACAGATGCTTTTCCTTGTCTAGGCTTCAACACATTCGATGGTCCTCCTGCATCCCATGGCTCACCATGGGCTGCCCCAGCACAGAGGCTCTGCCGACCACCAGGACAGCTCATCCCACCACGCATCTTCTACCAGAGATCTCTACAACTCCCAGGAGAGAACAGATAACTGCTCCCTGGCAGCACTTCCCATGAGTTTCCCAGAAGCCCAAGCCAGCTGGCTTCCCCTGAGAAACCGTTCACATGAGCTGTGGTCCCCCTTCCTCCTCCTCCTGCCTATTGGCTTCTGGTGCCACCTCCTTCCAGGATGGCCCAACAGGAGCCAGAGCTGGTTTACTTTAAAAAACAGTAATTAATCTGACAATAACCGACTCAACAGACACAGGTGACAGTTTTCATGCCTATTAGGCAGATTAAAACACAAGATAAGTTTTTCTTTCAAAACATATTATTATTAACCAATTGTATACATGAATCGAAGTAGAAGGAGCGCTGTTTGGTTTTAAACAGGCTAAATAGTTTGCATGTTTCAACATTACATTGGAAAAAGCCAGGTAATTTTTTTTCTTCTACCATGGCCAAATAGCTTCTTAGGACTCAATAAATCAAGTCTGCTGTTTATCTGCAAGATCAGGCTGAGTGACTTTATTTTTGATGCATCAAGGACAATGAAAAAACGGGAATGTAACGCAACTATATAAAGTGCAAAGATGAAAACTGGGTCAGAAAGACTTGCTGAGATCAGGAAGACTGCGGTCGGAGTGACACAGTGGAGTAGGGACATACAGAGAAGGTGGTTCAAGTGGGTTAGGTTGCAGATAGCCAATACCAGACACTGCTAGCCAAAATAGACTAGACCATTATTTGCATGGAATAGCAGATTAACATAGAGACACATGTTCCACAGGTACAGAACCCCAAGAAATCTTATATATTAAGAGGGTTTTTTAAAAAAAAAGAATAATTTACATGGTGGATGTGAGTTAGATTCTCAGTCTGGGCAAACCCACAGAGGGTCTGTGCTCTTGCCCTGTAGGACACTAAGAACTGCCACCCTGGCTAAGACCAAAGCAAACGTGACCCAGACTCAAGTTTCTGACAATTAATGAACAGAAACTGCTTAGGGACAGAGTAAAAGCAAGAGAGCACAGACAATGTCAGCATCCCCCTCACATCCTCTGCCAAAAACCAGTTAATAGATCTGCTGAATTAGAAATGTAAATAAGACTCATCATTTTAAATAACCATTAATGGACTTATTCTCTCATGAATTTATACAGACCTCTTCTTAAATGTAACTGTAATTTGGCTTTTAGAACACCTTGTGGTAGTAGAGTTTAACAATTTAATTATTAATTTTCTAAGAAAAAAAAAATCATTTCCCATTGTTGGTTCTGCATCTTTGACTTAATTTCATTTTGTGTCTTTCCAATTTGAAACCCGTGCCCCAAAAGTGTTAGGCCCGTGTATCTGCCACCTCAGTTCTTCTGGATCTGTCACCTGGTAAGGAGTGGGAGCAGATAGCCTGACTGTGCCACACAGAAATCCTCCTCCAGTTCCCCAAGATTACTTCAGTTCCGTTGGTGTGACAATTTGAATTCCATTTCCTGAGAGGTCAACATGAAAACTACCCACAGGAACAAATCCTGGAGTCAAGTCCTGAGGGCACACAAATTAAGAAGGGTTCATTGGAGCTGCTGAAGCAGTACTCTTGGAAATAGCCAATGGAGAATTTAGGAAAATTTTGGCTGATGTCAAAAGAAAAACTTTTCTAAAACTTCATTCACAAATGCAGAGGAAAATAAATGGATTGATGAGCCTAATGCCAGTAAAGTGAGCAAGAAGTATATGAATAGCAGCATAAGGCACAGTTTACTCTTACTATAATCCCAGAGTAATACCAAGCTGTGTAAAATGCCCTCTTTCAGTAGAACAAAAGCCAATTCTACTTTTATGAGAGAATATTCATCCTCATCACTATTCATTTTTAAGTGCTTGGAATGAAAACAAACAAAATCCAATTATTCTTTCTATTATGGTAGCACATAAGGCCCCCTACCAGGGCTTTAATAGGTGAAGCATTCTTCTAACGCAAAGGGAAGAGACTTCTTTGCTTGAAGTTCTTACAAAATAAGTTGCTGAGAAAGCTGACATAAAGGAGAGAAACAGAAAGTGAGACTGCAGTCACAGTTCTTTAGTTCTTTTCACAGTGTTCGAAGCTGTTTACTAACCCAGAACCATTCCTGTATATTCAAAACAGTCACTTCTGCTGCTGCCTATCTCAATAGGTAGCCATTAGCCCAAAATTTGTATTTTTAAATTCATCCCTAGCTTAAGGATACCATGGATTTAGAGACAGCATTCCTAACATCAAATGTATTTCCTTTAAAAAATTAAATAAATCTTTTAACATCTACAGTTTGGTACAGTGTTTAAAAAATAAAATACAACGCAAACACAAAGCAATGAAAGATGAAGTATAAAACTCAGCCAAAGCACATTACAGTGAGTGTATTTGGACATTGTAAACAGGGACAGAGTCAGATCCAGCAGGGTTCTACACAACTTCTAATTAAACTGCCATGTAAGAAAGACAACATTACTAATTTTTCATCTGAGATAGCACTCGCAAATCTACGTAAATTCACTCAACTAAACTGCAAAAGTACTTTGAAGAGTCAGACTGACTGACAAGATGAAGAGCTGTCAAGTGACCTGAAAAAAGTCAGACAGAAAATACCATTGTGAGACTTTTAGTCTGAATTTGTCCGTGAAGACATCTTCAAGGTTGCGATTCCCCTGTGAATCCACTGTGCCATTAGCAGTTACAGCAGCATCACTGGCAAAATAGAGCAGGAACTACAATTTCAGCAATACGTAAATCAGCAATGCAACATTTGAAGAAAATAGCTGTCAGAAACTGCTTTCAAAGCTTCTTTCAGCCTTTCTGTTATTGACTTAGTAAAACAGGTGATGCCATCTAGTAGCTGGAGCACTATGATGTGCTTGTTTATGATTCCTCACATTGATTCCACACCATTTACCTCCCTTCTGGACAGAACATAAATAGACCAAAATATTTAAATAAATATAGTAATAGGCAGTCTCATGGACAAACCTGAACAGCGTCTTTTGAGTCATGCAAATTCATTGCAGTCAACAGAATTGAGCCAAACTCATCCTTTATTTTAGAACTCTTCAATCAATGAACTTGCACCAAGAGCGAATTTGGGCCAATACCTTTAGGTATGTGAATCAATTCTGTTTCTGTCAGGTGTGATTTGACAAAAAAGCACTGAACCAAAGACCATGGGATCCAACCAATATCTTGAAGGTCTAATTTCTGTTATTAAAGAAGCTGAGGGAATGGGGAAACCGAGTGTGATTTGTACAATGGCTTTGTGTTGCTTCCAGCAGAAGTGACAGAACCACTTTGTTTCCCATTTGCCTACAAAAAAGAATTGCAGAAACTTTTGTGTTAGAGACAACTGCAGTGGAAACGTTAATATTAAAGTTTCCTTTCTTGTATTTTCAATACAATCAATGGCAAGCTAACTGTTTTGTACTGGAGTTAATAATTAAACATATCGAGAGCTTTACTGATTTTTCAACTGAATTTGCATTTTGCATCTTCCTAGCTTACCTTAGGAATCACAAAATGGGTAATAATTTTTTTTTTCCAAAATGCTTAAGCCATACACACGTTATAATGTTAATTGTTTCCTACGCAATCTATGCTTTCGCTCAAGATTCAGAAAAGTTAAATCACTGTAAGGAAACACAGTCAAAGCCTCTTATAACCAAAGATTGGTATGTGCAACGGACAAGTGTGTTTGGACAAATTCATGGGCTGTACTCTGACCTCAGACTCTTGGGTTAATATTAGTATCTTCTTAATGGACTACAATAAAAAAATAAGATTTCATGGGCATTACCCATGAGTCGCCTAATCTTTACTGGCATCATCAAGCAATTACAACATTATAGCAACTCAACCAAGGGTGAGGAAAGGAGACACAGAAGAACAAAATTTACTGTAATTAGTATTATGTTAATAACATGCATTTCACAAACTCGCTGAAGCAGGAACTTTATTGCTGGAATACAATGCAAACTGGGGCACTGTGCGTTCAATGAGCAACGGTAGGTATTGGTATGCAGTGCTGCAGTAGGCAGGCAATAAAGAACAGATTACTATGGTCAGGTGAGCAACTTGTTCTTGCTCCTATTATAACCACCTCACAACTAAAGTTTCTGATCTGTTGTCTAAAGCAACAGTTCTGTTCATGTTTGCAGGGACTGATATTTCCTCTGTCACTTCTAGGTAGCTGTCTGCTTCATCTGAAACACACACACACACGAAGGGTAACACTAACCACTGAAATAATGAATCTGGTCATGAGTAAAGCATGTTCTTTTTTACATGCTATCCTGATTTGGGGTGGAAATAAGTTAGTTTTCTAACACAGGAATCCAGTTTTTTAATTGAGACTAAGGCAAAGAGATATAGATGGTTTGAATTTTCTTCATTTGTATCCACACCATCCTGTAATTTATTGATCAGTATTGCTAATTCAAAAGTATGATAGCTAGAAAAAAATGCGTAATTTTATATTTAGAACTAATGATTGAAATGAAGGAGCCTCCATTTCCCCTTCTCTGCTGTTTTGCTAATATCCTGCTTAGCTCCCTCCTCCTTCATCCTCTCTGACTTTTCTATTCTTTAATGACACTTTTGGAACATTTCGATCATATGTGGTCTTGGCATGTTACTGCAGGAAGCTACTTCTAAATATATCTTTTTTCCCAGCATATTCCTACTAAAAAAATAAACCCAGGTAGAATTACAATGTTTTGGGGAGAGCCCTACAGATATACCGTTAACAGAAAACTGCAAACCCTAGAGCTCGGGAGACAGGAAAGTATACTCAAAGGACTTTCACTTGACTTTCTGAAATTCCCTTAGAAGTAGTGAAATGGAAGATGCATTCAGGAACCAGGTTATGGCCGTACATTAGACCTACTGCAGAACTGTCTCCTGGGGCAGCACACCAACAACAAGAGAGTCACAGTTTCCATCCACCGTGCTCATGCCCAAGAGCTGCACTCAACTTTATGCTATATTAGGAGACATGTATCTACAAGTACATGCGCATAATATTCTTTATTTTTAAAGACATATTATGGATCTTCCTTGTGACTTCATCAACTTCTTATAAACATGTACTCTTTTTTCTTTAGGTAATTAATAAGGCTCACAGCTATAAATCAACAAAGTTAATTTACTAGTCTCATTCACAGCCAATATTTATCAGACACTTAAAATCTTAAGGTGAATTGAATCATCTGTTAATCTGTTTGCTGATAAGTGGGAATTAGACAAGTTTTGATTTAAATGAGAAGCAGGTTGATCAGAGGTGAAAATGATATTAAATGATAATTACCGTAACAAAATGATGTGACAGTTTTTTTAAGTCATGTATAGGACTGAAGATTTGATTCCTTTTGTGTGAAAGGTTTGAAGACATTCGTTAGCTAGCTTGAAAGAACACAGAAACACACACTTGGAAATCATTATTATAACCAGCCAATGTTCTTTCTAATCAAAAAACATTATACCTGATGTAATTCTAATTACAGAATTATTGTATGTTTATATCACTATGCATTTTTACAGTACGCTAACAAAACGCAGTGTGCTATAGACTAGGAGTTTGCCCTGCAAACAATTACACACTCGAGTAGCCTTCCTCTTAGGAGAGGTTCCACTTCAATAGCTTTAATGAGACAGGTTGTGTGAGCAAAATGCCTCTTACATATATTAGAAAATTTCTCTCCTTATTATTTAATCTTTAGTGGGTTTTGATTGGTGAGGGGTTTTTTGTGTGGTGGGTTGGGGGAGGGGGGGGGAGTGTTGGTTTTTTTGGTTTTTTTTTGTTTTCATGGTTTGGCTATTGTTTTTGTTTTACATTGTTAGCTGTTTTAAATTTGCGTTTGGGAGGATTTTGCCAATTTTATTTATTTATTTATTTATTTAGCTTTGCCTATTTTCAGTAAGCCAGCACAGACATCAGATCTGTTTGAAACAGACTTTCCAAGAAGAAAAGAATATTTCATTGTCTTTGTGTTTCAAAACAATATTTCTTTCATAATAAACCAAAAATAAAAAAAAAAATATTACTTTGGGGAAAAAAGTGAAAAACTGAAGTCTGAAATATCAAAAGATTCTTTATTTTTATGTCTTTATATAGTTTCTCACTACCAAAAGATTTAATGTTAAAATTTCAGTTTCTTAACATCTTAACCATAGACACATGATTTCCACAAAGCTGGAACACAACCTTGTGATTTAACTATTCAGGACAAGCTGATGTCCCAGTTTCCCTGTTGGCTT
This sequence comes from Dromas ardeola, assembly GCA_013398915.1. NCBI lineage: Eukaryota > Metazoa > Chordata > Aves > Charadriiformes > Dromadidae > Dromas > Dromas ardeola. The sequence continues at coordinate 264,096 of VYZM01003173.1, forward strand.
GACATCCAGCAGAGAACCAAGATCTAGAACACAGCAGCTACTTTCCCCTCTCCTCCCCAGCTTTAGCCTATTTCCTTCAGTACAGCAAGCATCCAGCAAACGATGAAAAATCCAGCTGCTAATCTCAGCATGCAGCAGAATAAATCTTGAGGTTGCATTGGAAGAGACTAGACATCATCCTCAAGATTTATCAGACAAGATTTATCAGGACATGGCTGGTTATTTCAGCTCCCCTCTATCCTCCCAACATGTTATTAAAGAGATGCAACACAATCATGAGAGGTGGTTGTGAGCAATCGCCACAGAGTTCAGACAGAGTCACATCAAGACTGCCCTGGTATTTGAACAAGACTGCTTCTGTATGACAACAGCTGACAAACCTCTTTAAAAAAAAAATAAAAAAAAAATCTGAGGACATGGTTTATGAAGTACACTTTCAATTTCCACTGCAATATACATCTTCTGTTTAAACAAGTTGCTCAAAAACTACATGTAGCCACAGCCCGTAAGTTGTCCACCACAACTTTTCCAAAACCCTTGCAGAAGGTCTAGCCCTGGATCTGAAATATTCCTGTACAACTCCAACTAAACTCAGTAGGATTTGAACACTTATGTCTGCAGAGACTATGATATTTATATTCTAACTAAATTCAACACTTACAATGTCAGGGTATTTATTTACTGTTGCCCATAACTTACACTGCTTTAAAGGTGCTGTTCTTTACCTTGCATTTCTGATGCCCTCTCCGTTATTGCTTATTTATGAAAATAACTTGTGCCATCAAGTATTCTGTTCATCTTTAACAAAAGTCAGGAAGTAAAATCACAACTATAAAGAGAGATCAGACTTGCTGACCTGTGACAGAGTGCACTCATAGGGAGAATAAATACTAGTTTTAAATTATCGTGTGTATATACAATGCAGGCTAATATTTTTACACAGCCTTGTATATTTATTTGTTTGAAAGAACTTGAGCAGCACTTAGGGGCAGTTTATACTATCCTCTAAGAGAAAACACCTGAGTTAGCATTGCCAGAGGACCTGTAATACTGTGCGAGGTGTACAACTGGGTCCACACTGGACGTTGTGAAAAAACAGTATTTTCCTTTTTCTGTGTCTGCCAAAGAGTAGAATTGATTTAGGCGTTCGTGAAGTGCCAGCTACTAGATGCACCAAACCTAAAGCAGACCTTGAGAGAGCAGGAACTGGAAATAGCAAAGGCAAATCATGTGTGATTTGGGACTGAAAGGGAAAAGGAATCAACCGGCATTCAAAGCAGAATTACTGGATCAGGAGGCAGGCGCTGCAGCACTTCTCCCTGGAGGAACTGAGGACAAAGCTTCTGGGGATAAACTCAACAACACACCCAAGGAGGAGCACACAACTACCCAGCAACCTCTTACAACCACTAACACATAGCCATCAGTAAAGCTGAAGGAACAGGACATACAATCCAGCAAAGGACAAAACCCACTATATGTTTCCTCTATACAATGCGTGGATGTAATGTGGGGGAATATGAAATCATTTTTCAGATCTTCACCAGCAGCGGTGCACAGGGGAACACCTGCAGGATATCACCCAGGCAGGTCACAGAAGACTTTAGGTATCTTCAGATAGCAGAATTAGCAACACAACAAATTTGAAATTATTTTCCTAAAGATC
>VYZM01003173.1:265782-282227 GCA_013398915.1 Dromas ardeola
AATTTTTTTCCTAAAAAACTTTTCCGAAAAAAAAAAAAAAAAAAAAAGTTGGACGATGGACTGCTCTTCATACAAAACTTGATGGAATTTCTGAGACTAAAGCTGGAAGCTTTGGCTATGGAATATAGTCCATTTTTCAGTTAAAGAAAAGAGGGGCCTTTATCAACCAGAAAAGGGGTTAATCTCTGCTGTGGACTAACTGAAGCAACAAGGGAGATTTTAAATGAACAATTTAAAGTCAAGCTCATAGAGGAAACAAATGAAGCACAATGAAGTCCAAGATTTCGTGAATGAGCTCAGCTGAAGTAGGAAGGAAAGACAAGAAACACTTGAGTTACCATAGTACCAATGACAGGAATCTGCAAAACAGAGAGAGAGGAATTGAAAACTCACCGGTGGAAAGAAATTTCACATAATTAGCTTTAGTGAAGCCAGATGGGATGGTTCACAGCATCACTGAAATGTTAAAAATCCTGTTTTATAGCCTGCTTAAGGGCAGAATGGGCGATAGAGGTGGAAGTGTATATTAAAGACATCTTATTTGTTTTATGGTTATTGATTACTGTGGAGTAGAGTGTCTGGAATGAATACGTAGCAGTGTTTCCAGCGGCAACCTCCTGAAAGAGGCACTGGTATAGTAAATGAAGCTGGAGTATGGGACAAGCACCTCCTTCAGCATCTACGCATCTACCTACAAGATGCAGAAAACGTCTAATTAAGGGGCTTCAGTTTGAAATGCCTGGCAAAAGTTACATGTTGTTTAAAATTTGTGCAAGTTACTAAAAGCTATGCTTGAGGGCTGACACTAAAATGAAGCAACCTAGTATTAGTTAACCAGTATTAGTTAACTCTATGCAGTCACCTCCTGATATAAGAAGTATGTTTAATAATGGCACTGAAGACTGAATTCACTTAGGGACAAATGATCACAAAATACAATGCTTGACCGTGAGCAGAGGAAGGTAGAAAAATATGGCAAAATGTTAATAATCCAGAGAGGCCCGAAATACGGTTTCAAATGAATACTTTCCAAATGAAAGGCATGAAGACTGATGGATTCTTTGTTTCTCCACATCATTCTCTCAAGATAGGAATAGATTCAAGAAAACTAATTGACTCCTGCAAGGCACGCTCTCTGTAAAGTATTGGACTTGAAGCGAGATGGAATGGATGAAGCTGCCATTCCTCCTTTCTCACCTCAGCTTACATCTATGGAAAACGTCAAAGTTCAGACAGTTGCATAAAACAGCCGTCAGATCCAAGACCCACAGAGCAGATACAACAGGTCAAGAAAGAGGACGTGGTACTTTTCAGGTAGTCCCTACAGAAAGCAAGCATGGTCTTCCTAGACCCATACTGTCACCACAGTCACTCACATGACCCGGTTGTGCCCAACACAGAGCACCTCAGGGACTAGTTTTAAAGGCAGAATCCAGATCTGGAAGCAGAGTTCAGAAAAGTACTCCATTTACTCCTGTGACATTGCATAGTCTAGTTTTGTATGTTCATACCAGAAAATTTCTGATGTTAACATAAATCAGAGTTATACAGAATGCACTGACAGACAGCTGCAATGTGTTCATCCTTTCCAGTGGGTTTAATGACATACGTATTTGTGATTGTAACTGGAAAACTTATTTATCTAGTAGCTTGTTTTAATAAAGATATTCTCCTATGGTTATATAGCCTACATAGAATTTATAAGCAGAAAGGGTAGCTGATGAGAAAAACTATAAGACCTTGCATACTGTCCTGAATTGTAAAACATCCCAAGGGAAGTCATCATGTAAAGATTACCATGCACTATGAATAAGCACCCAACACAGCACTTACTCTTTGCATTTCAGATTTGATAATCACCATTATCAGAAGTCTTCACTTCACCAAATAAATGCATTGAGTTCTACAGTTCAAACTTCTATGAAATCTGCTTGCTAAAACAAATATAATCCCCACAGTGAAAACTCAAATATAGCATTGCATAAAGAAGTATTTTATGCCTCTGCAGCGTAAGTACTAAAACCTATTATTATTGATTCCTTCTGTTCAATAGAAGGAACTGAATTACAGGAATGACTCTTAACTGGAAACTTCAATGTTAAGGTCATTACATTAAAACACCAGTTTTTGCTAAGTAGATATTGTGCAGACAACTCTTGAGCATGTATCAGAAAAGTTTATCTCCAAGATTACTTTGAAATTCGTTTAAAAGCAGCTGAAAACACCCTATTTCAAAGTCAGCAACCATGATTGGGTATTCTGAAGGGGAAGGAGAATGAGTTTCATTTGAGTTTGAGTTGCTCATAAACATCAAGTTCTAGGGTTTTTTGCTCCTTTATCAGTCCATCTCTGTTTGTTATCCCTGTAGTGACAAAAACAGTAATTCCGTAAGGTATTTCTGTAGGATGTTGACTGAGAAGACACGCACAGTCTTTCCAGTTGACTGCTAACCCTTCTAGGCAGGACACAAAACAATTACAGGGTTGATACAGAATAGAATAGTTCAGTTGGAAGAGCCCTACAACAATCACCTAGTCCAGCTGCCCTCCTTTTCACTCGCTGGCTCATGTTCCGTCAGCATATGGTTTAGCCTGAGCTGAATTGAGAATATCGAACCATACTGAAGCAGAACAGCACAGAGCCAGGTTTAGTCCCTGTCTCTATGTGGTCCTACAACCACCACTGAGACTGAACTTTGAGGGACACTGCCTGTCCCTTCTATGTTTGTACAGCCCCTGCCACCACCATCTGCATCCACATTAATATCCATATCTGCTCCTCCCTGATGGTACTACAACAGGTATTCCCACTTCTCCCCAAAGCAGAGTATCAGCCCTTTAGATTAATTAAAGTCTGAGCACAGGGTTATACCACAGTAGGTAACTGAGTTGTAATAAATAGCATTTTCTTGTTCTTATGAAGAATGTGATCCTATCGCCGAAATCCTTGCGTTATTCAATAAAAACACTAATATTCTGGCCAAACATTAGTAAAGTAGCAATAGTGGAACATAATACCACACCTCAGCTGGCCAGAAAAGGTGTTGTAGGAAGACAGTAACATTTTGCTGGAGAAAGTTCTAATTGCAGGATGGTCTTGAACAGACTATCTATAACTATTTCTTACGAGTGTGATTTAAGGAAGTGACTAGGAAAAATATAACTCAATAAACTGAAAACATCTAAAATGAGAAAAACACTTAAAATCTGCTTAAGACAGACTTTTTGTTTTACCCACATTTTTAAATGCTTTAGAAAACAAAGTCCTTGTCCTTGAAGTTGGAATAGAGGAGAACAAATAAAAGAAAGAGGAGCAAGCATTCTTAACTCAAATTACAAAAAGGGAATTCAGGCAATGAGGAGATTAAATGACTCAAGATGAGAGAAGAGTCTGTGGTTTAGTAAAAAAAAAAAAAGTCACTTAAGATTTCCCAGGTCCTAAGCTGATGCTATAACTATATTCCATCTGTTGGAGCTTTTTGATAAATAGAGCTTGAGAGCGGCTTAAAGCACTGGAGGTTATATTTAACAAACTAATCTGCCACTTTTTTTTACTACCACCATTTTAGATAAGGGAAATTAAGTGGAAATATAAATATATTCAGATTTCCAAAGGGTACTTGATGAGATTTCACATTCAAGCAAATTGGGAACCACAGGTTAATTAGAACATTTAGCTCGACAGGCAATGGCTCAAGAGCAGTAAGTTATGTGTTAGCAAGTCAGAAACCACTAGAAAGTACAGGAATCGCCGCCCTCCCGAATCGTAGGAGCAAGAGTAATAGGGCACATCTTGGGTCAGTCGCCACTCGCTCTCACCCCGTGCAGTCATCTGAAAGAAATACCCAAATGGGAGTACTAACAAATCCTTTAAGCGTCGGTATCGCTGGGTCAGCATCAGTCTGGAAAGAGATATCAAGTGGGGTCCTCTGATACCGGGGCCTGGTCCACTCCTTTCACTAATAACCTTAATGGCATAGTAGAGAACAGTTATTAAATTTCCAGATGGCACAAACTCATAAGAGCCGTAAGCATGAAAGGCTGAAGATGAGCAAAGACAGAAAATTGATATACTGGGGAAGAGGTCAAAAATAAAGTATGCAACTCACTGAGGGAAGGTAAAAAACCCAATACATCAGAGAAATGTGCATCTGTACTAAGTTGATGGGGAAGAGATGCTTGATCACAGTGTTTTAGAAAAGGACTAATTATGGATGACAAGCAAGCATGAGTCATTAATACCATGCCATCATGGGCAGGCAGGGGGGAAGATGCATCATAGGAGGATGCTCTCCGTCTTCATTATGGATTACAGGGAAGCAACAGACTTGAGCCAAGAAAGGAAACGTTTAGGCTGGCCATCAGGAAAATGGGCAGTGTAATTAGCACACAAAAAATCAATAGTCTCAGATACAGTTTCATCATCAGTGGAAACTTAAGAACGAGTTACTCAGCCGTTTCTTAGGAATGGCTGATTCTTCATCCAAGATTTAAGAAGAAAATAAATTACAAGAAAGGTCTCCCTTCCAGCCTCATTTTCTCTGATTCAGGCAGTGGCCCACACAACCTACAGGAGAAGGTCTCTCTCCCCATTCCTTGCATAAGGCAAGTGGAGAAAAACAGCCTTCTACAGGGAATGGCTTAGCGCCCTTTTAGGCTTTTACTCTGACGCACTTTCCAAAAAGACTTTGTCTCTCTCAAATACAAGAAGCCTGGGGAGACAAATTGTCTAATTCAGGATATTTAGGAAATGCTGAATTTAAGCAGTATGAATACTACACTACAGCTCTACCTGAATGGAAAGGGCTTGTGTTTGTGGCACGGTAGTTAGGCAAGACCTCAGTGACTCCATTAAAATAAATTTGACTGAAGTCAGCACGGAAAGATAAAAGTTGTCACAACAAATGGAGGTAAAAAAGCATAAACCTCACTGCTGGAGATCTCGTTCCAATTCTGCATGAACTACTGAACACTATAGGCAAAATACTAAGACCCAAGCAGGTTGTAAGTATCTCAGTAAATGGTGGAACAGAAGGAGAATGCAATTCAGTGCAAATTACTTTAGAAGTAAACAACCAATCGTCCTATGTACTAATCAAAAAGGGTTTGAAAGGTTTTGTGAGAAAATAGTAACAACAGGTAATCAAACACCCTATTGCAGTTTTGTTGATGGCGCTGTGTTTTTAACAGCAGGAGAGTAGCACAGCTGTCAGGTCCATGGCATCCTGGACACACCACTACTGCTGGCTCAGCACCATATGACATCAAAACTTTACAGCCTCTGAAGAAGATAAAGCGTGAAAAATATTTAAAAGGGCTAGATGTTTTCTAACTGGGGGGGGAACAATGAAAACCCCACACACCAAGAAAAAAAAGCTGAGCTGGCCTAAGGCCTAACATGAAAGATTTATTTAAACAGTAAAAAAAAAAATAAAGTTAAAACAAACAAAGTCAGATCATCAGATGGTATCAACTAGTAAAACTCCATTGGCTTTAAAAATAACTGCACTGATTTATGCTAATTGAGGATTTTTCTGGCCCTTAAAATGCTGCAATAAGACGTGTCAATTCTTAAAAATAAAGAAGGGTAACCTGTTAGGACTAGTCACTATACCACATACATGGAAAACAAAAATTTGGAATACAACTGAAGCAAGAAAAACTCAAGATGTACCTGTTTGTTGCCAAATACTGTTGGTTACACTTTGATAACAAGACAGACAAAGGGGAGAGAGAAGAGGAAAAATATACAGCCAAAAATATCAAGAAAACTTACAATAATAATGCAAATATCCTACAAATGTTCCCAAACATAATACAAAGTAAAATTATTTTATATATTTACATTTCTGTCAGCATTAGTCAAATTTCTCCCTGCCTATTTGTTGATATTTTCAGATATCCACAGTATCAGTTCTATCTTCCTTTTACTGAATTTTATGGTAAAATTTCTTGGGCCTCTAGGAGGAAGAGCTTATGCTGAAGACATCTGAAAGGTATTCCCCTGGCAGAGAAAACTCTGTTTCCTAAGGGTATTCCTCATTTAGCACTTGTCATCCCTTTTTTGGGGCTTTATTCTCTTTTCTTCTGGAAAACACTGACTGCAGGCCGAGATCCTTCAGATGATGTTTATTACAAATAAAAACAGACTGTATTTATTTGCTATCATGGGTCTTCTGAGAGAATCCAAAACAGAGAATAGGTTTTGGAAGACTAGATCTCTTTGGTTGCCAGCCTATCAAAGAGAATGTTTCCTGAATTATATATAACACACACTAATACTCTGTGCTCCGGACAGATACCGTCAGTAAGGCATATTTGAATCTAGCTTTCTGTGATCGTTTTGCTCATACTATATTTCCAGTTGAATACCACAAAATAACTATGTCCTTATAGTCCTTAGGTATTTTTAAGCTATTTTTGACTTTATACAAGTATTATAAATATTTTTTTACTAATAGATCGCATGCAATAGAGACACTTTCCTTGCTATATTAGTTGAAGACCCACCAAAAGCGAAGTACAAAGCTGTTGAAAGGAAATTCAACCTTTTCCCGAGACAGAACCGAAACAAGTGAACACAGACTATGATCAGGAGAACCAACATTGCTGAGCTCCTACCTTCTTTACTTTTACTGTACCTTTCATCCACCAGTGACAAAGGACAGTAAGGAAGACAGGTGCTATTAGCACCATTTTATGGATAAAAAAAATAAGCAACAGAGCACAGAAATTATTTGCACAAGTAGGACGGAGCCAGACACTAACACTGATTTCTTCACTCTCAGCTTTATGCTGCGTGATACTTATTTTCTAATTTCCTCTTTATTGCTTATTGCATCCTACAGCTCCATCACAGCATGCTGGTGAAAATCAAGATATACCACTCCATGCTTAATAGGACTCCCAGGGCCATACAAATGGTTAGTAAGTTAGACACGACTTTAATCTTTAATTTGTTGACTTCTAACCATAGTAGATGGGTATTTCTGGGAGAGACTGACCTCAATCTTTTAAAAGAGTCTCTTTCGTCCTTTTTTTCTTTTGTCCTTTTTTCCATAGCCTCAGTCTGCCTTGGTGGATGGAATGACCCACTATGGTAGGCAAAAGAATGTAATTTTCTTGATCATGTCTTTTAAAAACCAATTAGGTTTTTAAAACTTGAAATACTCCAAACCAGCTACATAAGTCCCTTCCCATTTGTCTGCCTGTCCCTACACACACCCCCACATGCTTTTTTACCCCTCTTTTTTATATGAATCCTGGTAGAATTCCCTCTTCCCTAGAAAGTTTTTTGCATAGGGAAATGCTCTTTGTCCTAGCCACCAACAGATATATACAATGACATTGAACTTCAAGCCATAGGACTTTACAAGACATACAAGACATTTGCTATCCTTTTCATTGAATTTCCATCTAAGATGAAGATACTATTTGTCTTTCAGAGTAAATTGTATTGAGAAACACCTAGTTCCACCCAAAACAGCACTCCTGAGAGTCCTCTGTATCTGAAAGAAATTAAGCAGGGATATTTTTGTGCTTATGCAATCAAAGTGTCAGTTCAGCATAAGAAAACCATCTGTCTGTGACAGGAAAGATTCCTATGTCTGATTTTATTCTCTGTGCTCAGGAGTATCCAAAACACTAATCATAACTATCTCCGTATGAGCTGACAGACTGCAACCATAGTTGTCTCAGTTGATTACTTATCTTTGCCGTGGTTCCTATGCTTGGTTCCTGGCTCTGTCTGCCTGTCTGTCTTTTAAGAATTTGAGATTTGAATTTCTTTTCCTCCAAGAATTACTCTTACCATTGGGGTTTTGGTTTGTTTTTTGTTTGTGGGGTTTTTTTCCTAAAATAAGTCTGTCAGAGCCTGAGAGCGGACATGTCCAAACCAGATAAAGTAACAATTCAGAGTAACTATGCGGTCCACAGACAGGTGAACTAACAAGATGTGGCTTTGATATGTTAGATACAACCAACAATTTAAGACCAATAGGAGAATTACTCTGACAACATCCAAAACTCACCTGTCCAATTTCAAGATAAACCACAGTTTACACACAAAACAAATTCTCTCCTAGTTTTGCGCTCTAAATTTTTTATTTTCTACAAAGGAATAGATACATCCAGAAATGATGTTTTTGCTAACATTTGTTTTATTTAGTGCAAGGTTTGATCTTAAAAAGAGAGGGGGAAATGATACTCTGAATTCAAAAGCCATCCCAAGCATTTTCTGTCTGGTCACATCAGGGAAGACTTGCCCCAGGTGAGAAACTGGTGTTGGCTGGAAGTCAAGCGCGGGCTCTCTGTGGCCCCATTTCAGCTACTGTTCACCTTGTTCCAAAACTTGGCATGAGTTTCTCTCTGATGAATCTTTGCATTGTTTCTTACACGTATTTCAAAACATTTTTGTGTATCCTACGTTATTTATTTGTCTACACCAGGGTTTGATGAGTCATTTGTAATGAAAATTGCACCAATGGGATTTCAGCTCTTTTTGTGTTTGCAAATTGCTTGTGAACAAATTGCAGAAGCCTCCAACAGACTTATTATTCAAAAGTATCGACAATTTTTCATACAAGTAATTAATCGGATTTGCAAGCTGTTCGCAAATATTTCACTGAAGCTGTTGTACATTTCCTGCTCTGCTGGTTAGTTTTAGAAGTTCTATCACACCACATCCACTCTTTTTTTGGGTCTCTTACATATGGTAGACTCAATATCATCTAACATGAAAACTATGCACCTAGCCATGAAAATAAATTCTGAATTATGTACTTGAACATCAAAATTAAAATCCACAGTTCAGAACTGGAATTCTCTTTCCATTTCAAAGTATACTGCAGTATTTGAGGTTAATATTGTATATTTCTGCTAATCTTCATTTTGCAACATTTCCACACTATCACACAAAGCAGCTCCCAGAATTACAAGGCTGTAGCCAAGTCAAAGTCATCTTGAAGTTCAAATGCATATTTGCTATATCTATCCTGTGCTACCTCTCACCTTTGTTTTCAACACCTAAAAAGATATGTGATTAATACGTAATTCATATCATTAAACTGCTTTTCTTCCTCCTGGATGATTAACGACTATGTTCAACAGAGACTTCATTTTCTTTCCCTTAGAATCTTTAGAAAGATTTTAATCCACATTTCAGTTCCCACAGCGAAGCCAATTTGGTTTTTTCTCAACTAACATCTTATCATTATTTGCTAAAAGCAGGAAATTTTATTTCTGTCACAGGCCTTAAAATCAGTGATTTTCATAACTAAATTGTAAAAATCATGTTGTTTTCAGCGATTTACTCTCCATAAAAGTGAAGATTTTCATAAAAAGTCTACATAACACTAAAGTAAAAGTACCAGCGAAATCATTCAGAAGCCAAACAGATATTTTAGCCAAAACAAAGAACAGATCACACTTCTGAAAAGGAGATATAGCTGCTATATCCTGTGACAAAAAGTGAAGTTCTTTTTCCTTCCCAAATAGAAAACAACCCACTCTTCACAGTCACGGAGAGGCACAAGCTGCAGTGGCTTCAAGCTACCTTTGTGGTCGTCCAATCTAGTCTTATCCAGGTTTCTTCAAAGACCCAGAATTCACCATCAAGTCACTAGCATTACATTTCATGCAAGAGCAGGCTATCTCAGGCAGAAGTACTTCAGTTATACTAAAATCCTGGTATTTTAATTAGACCAACAGTTCCCAAACTAATTAATTCATACATTTCCTAAGTATTTTTAAACTCCATTAAAGTCACACGTTCTGTTTTACAAAAGCCTTCTTCATCAGTCCCATGGGGCCAGCTTACACCTCAGTGTTACAAACACCACTACCAACACCCCTCCAAACAGCTTCTCTGAGTTTCAAACATCACTGACAGGGCTTATATTTTGGGAATAGAAGATGAATCCTCAGAAGACAACTACACGGCTTTCTCCTGCACCACACGTTAGTTGTGGTGGGAGTCTGAACTAGCAGGATCCTGACCTGTTAAGGCTAGGTGTGTGCCAGATGGTTTTTTATTAGTTTATCTGAAAGAGCTAGAGCAGGAATGCAAGAGGAAGAAAATTAGGTCTAACTCAGAATTAGTCCCACTGATAATTTTTGCAGTTCAGAGGACACATAACGGAGAAGAAAGATCATTTTTCCTTCCGCATAAATACTTTTAAAGCCACTGATGTCTGGAAGCATTTCTTGCACATGATTGTAGGCAGTCTGGGGAGCCCATAAAAATAGAAGCTAGTCATGAATAATTTTCCGAATTGTACAAGGACAATGAAGACAGAGTATTAGATTTAATAAGCAATGCAATGAGGTCCCTTCATAGAACAATACCTCTACATTATGACTGATAACATCTAATACCAGCAGAACTAATGAAACCCAGTTGCTCGTGCATTTGTATTCCTCATTGCTTCACAACCCCGCAACATCAGACTCCACACTCCCGCCACCGACCAATGCCCCGTTTCTCCCGCCACAGCCCGTATGTCCCCCCCCAACACCCTTTCTCATGCAGCATCCTCTGATCCCACCAACAGACCCCGTGTTTGCCAGCAGGTGAGAGCAAAGCCGGCTCAGGGCTGTGCAAGAGCCATTGCTGTTCGCAGGCACAACTGGACCCCGGCCGCAGCCTCGCTCCCTGGGGAGGAGGCGTTCCAAACTCTGCCACCGAGTTGTCAAAACTCGGGGGAACTTACTTGACTTTGAGGTTTTCCTCTGTGTCAAAGAAACCACTGCTCTGTTCAAAGAAACCAGCTCCCCACAGAACTCAAGATCACTGGGAGGAAAACGCAGGGGACAACCCAGACTGCAGACAAAATCCAACCACATTATTAGCCAAGGGTTGCATATTACCCATCAAAGCACGGTGTGGAAATACATAAGACTGAAGGTAGAAGATTGCTTTGGGCCCTGGTAAACACCAACAATTCAGTTCTAACAAGAGCCTGGGGCCCACCACTCCTTCCATCCCAAGTAAAGGTATAACGGAACATTTAAAGTAGGTTTCTGTGAATACAGAGATGTGAATTTGATTTTCCCCTCTGGATTTAGACCAATGTCTGCCCTTTCAAGATGATACACATGGAATTAATACCTGATCATTCAGGCTAGGAAATCAAAACCATCACCACATTGCTTTTTGCTGACTTACGGGAGTGGCGAGTCCCGACGTCACCCTGATGAGCCAGGACAGGCCTTTGACCTGACCATCGCTTCCAGGGTAACTCCCTTTCCTAAATACATCCTGTTTTCTCCTGATTTCATATTAATTGGATCTAAAACCCTTACATAAAATGGTAATCAAAAAGAAAACATACACACTATACAAATAGTGCAGTATTAGAAGATGCATACAAGCACAAGGAAAAACACAAAGCCATTTCCATGAATTAAGATTTCCAGCACTCAGCTAGTTATTTTCTTTGCATGAAGGAAAATAACAGTTGTCCACTTAATTTCTGTGGTAAGTATACAGCAAAAAATAAATCTTTATTTAATGACATTTTTAAATCACTTAAGCCACCATTTTATTACTACCTGACAATTCAATATTAGATTACTTAGGGAGTATTATTCCAATTTATACCCAGTATGCTGAATAGAGTTTTTAAAAAGCTTTTATTTCCCTATTGGTATTCATATTCTTATGTGTTGATTTTTCTCTAAGAGAAAATTAATAAAGGATTATTCCTTTTCAATTATAGTCTATACGGTAATGTGAAAATTGTAGGCTTGGCACAACTAAAAAGCCTGCAGTAAAAGAAAGCTAAGTGTTCCAATAGTGAGAGTAGATAATATGCAGTCTATAGATGAAAAGGAAGCATCTTATTCAATTTGGCCTGGTTAATAATTACATGTCTTAATACATTTTCAAGATGGAAATTCCCACTGAAGATCTGCACCAGTATTAGGTTAGACAGCAACATAACAAACACTAGAAAAAATAAAGATCGTACAAGCCTGGATAGCAGTTTTGTAGGTAAAAATTTCTGTATGTATTGTATGGCTGCATATCACTTCTGCTTCATTAGAATTATGTTACTTGTAGTTGTAAGTAAAACAAAGTGATTGTATAGCTATTGTAAGGATTAAGTTTTTTTGATGAGATACACCAAGTTTATGTCAAGTAATAATATGTTTATGAACAGCTGTCTGAACGCCTGTAAAGCTTCTAACATCAATTACAGAAACATTTCACATTTCTTCCAATCTCAGATAAAAACATTCCTTAAAATGTCATTTTTCATATGTGGGAAATGGCATAAAAAAAATCTGAAGGACACGAATAGTGAAGACACACATGAAACAGCCGTGAGAAGCGGGTACAGTACCCAGCCACGCGAGTGGGGTTTCATAGCTCTGTCTTGGGGCTTCCGACAGAGGTTGGGCATCAGGGTCCAGCCAAGCTAAGAGCTCTTCCCCTTCCCGTACTGGGAAAGGAGAGTGGATTTCCGCAGCATAGCGGACAGAAATGACTACTTGCAAGGTTATTCCACTGAGAGGAAAAGTCATCATTGTTCAAGGAAACACAGAAAAAGTAACTATCAATTAAAATATATACATACACATGCATATATATTTATATGATACGCATGCATATATATTTATATGGCTCCTAAGACAGCAACTACTTTGGGTCATTAAAATGCTTTGACTACTCGTTGTTTCAGAAACACAGCTAGGCAACCTAAGTTATCCTATCAAGTGCCAAATAATAACACAGAAACATCTATTAAAATTTTGGAGTATTGATTAATTTGCTAGTTCTAATTTCCACAGTCAGGTTCTGTCATGTGTACACGTATTAGTCCCCTAGATATTAGAAGAGGTAGATCGCATTCCTATTGATTTAAGATCTGAGGCAAAACCCACTGAAGTAAAGAAGGCAACTAAATTATATAGAATATTTATTTACATGAAATGAATGAAATTAATAACCAGATATTTTAAAGAAATATTATTTGGTTATTACATCAAAAATATTTCTTGCCTCAATTCATGTACGGGTCAATATTTTAACTTCTAGTTTTCCATCCTAATAACTAGTTATTACTGCATATTACGTAGATTTTTTAAATTTTTTTTTTTACTATAGGAGGATTACAGTAATTAACTTAGTACCAATTACCAGGGTGCATATTAATATTCATATACTTTTACAGAAAGAACGGTCTTGAAATCTCACAGCAGGGATGGTTAAAATGATTCATTAATGTTCTGCACAGGTTTCTTTTCTAATTCATTAAGAAAATATTAACATAATCATGTGAAATTAATTTTCTTAAAGAGGTTGATATAAGCAAGGGATTAAGGGGACTGGTTCTAATATAAGAAACATGGCTTGCACCATGCTCTTGATCTCCAGAGGCCAACTATCATATTTGAGGTATTACTTGCCAGTGCACTTCAATAATGAAGAAGAAATCAGAGATTGATAGAACCAGTTGAGCTGAGGATTTCATTTTCACATAAAAAAAGGAAGTATCATGCATCCTGTTCTTATATTTCTCAGTTTTCTGAAGAGACAAAGAAAAAAACACATTACTCAACACGAACAAGAGGCTGAAAGAAAATTATAAAATGAAGTTATGGGCTATAAATGAGAAAAGTGTCCAGAGAATGGAATACCTAATGATAACAAAAGGTGAAGAGAAAGTTCAGCAAAGAGAAGGAAAAGTGATCCAAATATAGGTCTGAAGAGTGAAAATTAAACAGCCTCTCCAAAAAAAAGTTTCAAGGAAAAAGAAAAAGCAATCTCAATAATAAATGGCACAGAGAGAGTAATAGACCTCATTCATAGATTCACATAAAAAGGCATTTAAGGTAGGAGGACACTAAGATATCTTGTGCTATAACCCAAAGTGCCTCTTGAGAAATCCTACTCTGGTGCACCCAGAAAAAAAAAAAAAAAAGAAAAAAGGGAAAAAAGTGAATTGTGGAGCCTACACCAAGTGAGAATAATGTCACCAAAACAAACTGAGGAAAATGTGTGCTGTGAGCCAAGTCAAGGCTTTTTGTCAATACTACGTTACATCTGGCATTGCTATTCCATTTTCCTCACGGTGACTATTCTTTCAAGTCAGCTTTTAGCTCTGTAACAAAACCAAGTTCAATAACACTCGAACGTGCTCCAGAGACAATAGAGAATTGGTTCTCTACTAAGAAAGGCAATGAAAGGTTTTTAATCTTCTTTGCAAGGACCGTATCAGAGTGGTAGTTTGTTACCGAAGAGTATTCAAGGAGATCATTATAAAGATATATAATTCTCCCCCTCGGGGTCTGTTCCTCACATCTGATGTCTGTGTGGAATAGGCCCTGGTGGACCACGAGGCAGCTCTTCACAGGATGCGAAGTCTTGCACAAAGTGACATTTGAAGTTGGATATCACATTGTCATTAATGACTTTTTTGGCACTCAAGCCTGAGCCACCCCACCTTCATTCCCACAAAATCCTCACACACACAGTTTCCTCCTGAATAGTTTTAGGGCTTCAAAATGCATAGGAGATGACAATCCAAGGACGTAGAGAGAGTTCAGACCATACAAGTCTAGACCTGCTAAAGCATGTATGCTTTTGGGCTTCCCGTCCTCTCCAAAATACAACACTAAGCCTTTGGTTCCCTTCAGCAAGAGATTGCTTGTCTGGAAGAGACGAGGCTGTGCAGAACTGCACACATGGATGTAGCCACATGGTCTGAGACCACTTCAGTGCTGCCGGCTGCCTGCTCAGAGTGAGAGTTACCAAAACTCCCAGAGACGCAAAAGTGTGTCTTCATAAGCAAAGCAAAACACGGGTATCATGTAAGACATTGAGTTCTGTAGAAAGATATACTCACAGAGGAAAAATCTTGATCCTTAAATAGACCCAACTGACCTTCATGACAAAAGCTCGTTTGTCCATTAAGCCTATTTCCCAACTTCCAGCTATGCCAACTCCTTTACCCCTTTTCACAAAAGTACCATAGTCAATACTAAACTAGCAAAAACAGACACAAAACAATTATTTTTATAATCATTTTCAAAGTTACATAGCACCTGGATCTCTGAACTAGAAAAGTGCGCATGGACGTAACTCTTCAACTTTGACACCCTGACAATTAATATTTTCTAGTGTTGTTTTGCATCAATGATATAATAGTTAAACCTTGGTACAACTTCCTAGTGCATTCTGTTATTTATTATCACTGAAATTATTATTCTACGGCATATATAGTCCAACCTTTCACAAGTAAATTATATGCACATAAGTTACACTGATTTATAACAGACATCAATTAATTCTTATATGTGCTCGTATTATTCAATCTATTGATGTGAAAGGGTCATATCTCACTTTAAGCAGCAAATCTATACATATAGACAAGGAGTGTAGTAAAGTAAGGACACATGACGTGGCGGGGGGCAGAGGGAAGGACACTGTTGGATGAATGTACAATTGAGAGGACAAAGAACGGCTGATGCAATTTATCCCTGCTCCAAATTAATGTAATTTTAAAAATATTTTATGGGCTTTTTTCTTCCCTTCTAACTACTGCTTTTAGTCTACAGCCTTCCACTTTAAAAAAAAAAATCTTTATTCTTCAATTTTAAAATTTATTTTTTATTTATTGAAATGACAACATAAGCATCACCACCCCTTAATTTCAACTTTTAGTCATTTTTTTTCCTTAAAAAGCATTAATTTTAAACCAATATTATTAGGTACCAATTCAGGATGCCAGGCATTTCTCAAAATATTTTATATGCTACTTTACTGAATTGTTTCCTTTCTCCTATAACCTCAATATTCTGGTTATACCCGTTATTAAGTGAGATCATTAAACTCAGCTCTTTTATTTTTCTACTGTCCATAATTTTGTATCATTTTAAGTAAAGAAAACTACCTTTAAAACAGAAAAGCAAAAAATTATTGCTTTTTCACAATTTATCCTAGTTACAAAGGTTTCTTAAAAACCTCATAACATTATTTCTCTTCCAAAGATTTTTTTCTTCCAAATAAAAGTCACTTACAGTAAAGCTACAGTTCTGAAGGTTTTAGATTTATATGGATAATGTTCAGTTCAAACATATAACAAAGATCCTCATTCTTCTATTGACATCTCTGTTATTGATGGGCTCTGAATGAGGAAAGGGAATACACTCAAAATATACTCAAGGGCACCCTTCCATCTTTTTTCCACATGGTCTTTTCTCTTGTAATGCTTTTTTCTTGCAACTTCACCCACTTGCTGGTCGGAAAGTACTTTTACTGACATGAAAAATTTCTTTAACAGAGGAATGAAAAGCACTTTCTGAAAGCTTTCAAGTTATTACTGAAAGATCATCAACAGGAAAAGCTACTTAGATTACTTTTCCTCATTAATGAAATCAGAAAAAGTTAAAAAGAGCTGTACATACGTCTTTTAAATACTTTTTCATGAAAGTGGGTTGGTT
>VYZM01003173.1:282309-297152 GCA_013398915.1 Dromas ardeola
TACATTATCTTCCCCCATTTTTATTAGCATCCTATTGCTTTTTGTCTCTGTTATAAAACTTTGGCTTTTAGCTTCATCTAATAACAATGTTAGCAGGATTTCCACCCCGATTCATGATTCATTAACTGTTATTATATAGAGATTTATTTCAAATTGCTCTTGAAGAACCAGACAGCTTAAAAGGAAGGAGAAAAAAAAAAACAAAAAAAAACAAAAAAACAAGTCCCACAACACATACAGAAAGGAGACATTTTCAAGCAGTCTGAAAGAACGAAGATTAGGCACCATTGGTGTGCTGGCAAGTGGGCCAGGCAGCCACAGAGGTAATTTATTGTTAAGCCCCAAAGCATATCTAAACTTTTGTGTTACCTCTTTAAAGCCTTGTGAACAGTTTAATTATAGCCATTCTATGAATAAAATTGAAGCAAGTCAAAGGAAGGCTGCAGTTTCAAGGACGGGTTACACAAAGATAGCCTCACACTGCAAGGCACCACCATAACAATAAGCAAAGCACTCAAAAAAAAAAATCAAGCCTTTCACATATGTGAGCATACATATATACATATAAGAAAGAGCGTGAGTAACAAAGGGCCCAGCTTTACAGAGAAGCATTTGATGTTATGTCAATCTCCTGTAGTTAATGTGACTACTGTAGTCTATACATGCAGAAGAGTATCCAGCTACCTAAATATGCATAAAGATATAATTTCAGAACTTATATACCACATTCCTTGGCCACTGACCAGAATGCTAGCAATGGCAAGTAACAGCTGTGAAATGCCAAGGATTTGGACTTTAGTCCCAGCACTTGGTGCTACCTAGTGCTCCTAACACTGCACAGAGCTCAAAGGGGTTTAGCACGCTTCATCCGGCATCAGGGAGTTGTTGCATCCTTGCCTCTCATATCTTGAGAGCTAAGAATTGTTTAGTGATTCTGGGTTTTGATTTGTTTGTTTTTACAAAGGCAGCACAAGGTGAAGACATTTGAGTTTTGTTAAAAAAGCAAAAATACTGCATTTGTGGTTACCATGTCTTGGCTGCATCTTGCTGAGCTTTGCAGAAGTCCCAGATGCCAAGCATGGGTGATCCCTGTGCTGCTGGTCTGAAGGTTTTGGGTAATCTCACCTCTAAAGTTTTAAGTGACCACACTGAAGCACTGGCATAAAAACAAGGGTAGTGAAACAACTCATTTAAATAATCCTGTCGTATAGGGTTTTCTACAGGTCTTCTATCTAGACTGCTCATTTTCCTCATTTATCAGCACCAATGCTTGAAAAATTGTGTTCTCCCATTCATCAACACTTCTCTGACAGACTTTAAGCCAATTCTCATTTTGATCATCCTATTAAAAACAGCAAACCTGACTTCCATTATTTATGTCAGCTAGATCTATTCCCTTAAGGGTCTGAACCATTCTTTTCTAATTTGTTATCTAGGGTCAATGCTTCTTGTTCATTAAGCCTTTTATGAAATCAGAGTTCAGTGTCTCCTCACTCTCTCTAGAGGTTTTCTCTTTGCTACACTATTTTCTCCCTACTTCTCTGCTGTTTGCCATGGGCTTTGTGTGGGTTTTAATTTTTGGGTTGATTTTTTTTTTTTTAAATAGCGTGTTTCATTTCACATCTTGTATGTGAACCAAGCTGGTATCAGCTGCAGACGCAGACATCTTGATAGAGCTGAAAATCCAATACACTGAAAAGGTAATCAAGGAAATTATACTGGAAAAGGCTCCACCTAACTATAAAATGTTTAATAAACCAGACTATCAAGGGCATGCAAAACCCACCCTGTTTCAGAATGCATTCATTCAATCATTCCTCTCCAACATCAAATTTTATATGCATCAACAACCACAATGCTTCGTTTGTGGGATCTTCTTCAGCTGTTCCAAAATGAAATAAGGAACATAAAACTGTAAGATGATTTGAAATTGTTATCCTCTACCACTACAAAACAGATGTCAAGACCAGGATGCTGGGGATCGGCTGACCTCTGCTCAGCTACTTTTAATGCATTTCAGCAGTGCCTGTGTACATAGTCAGTATGACCTAGCGAATTCCTAACTTGCATCCTGCTCTACTGTGAAATACAAGCCCCTAAAATCTACTATGAATAACGTCTCTCTGTGTGCATAAGCTCAGACTACAGAGAGAACTCTTTGATTTATAATTAAGCATTTTGTCTTAATAAATTATAGAAAGCAAGTGACTTTTTCCTCCAATAAGATAATAAATTAATACCAAAAGGTAAAAGGGGAAATTCTAGCAATGGATCATACATTGGTTCAAGAGAAAAACAAGAAATTCAAGTTACGGCCTGGTTTCCAGTTCACAGAGGATCTTGCTTTAAAGCTAGAGGTGTGAATTAAGCATGCAGAAGAAAATACATAATGAAGAACAAATAGATACAACTTTCTAAAACTGAAAATACATACAGGAAGATGGCAACCTTTCCTAAGAGCAGATTATGGAGACTGGTGAAGTCTCACAGCTATTGAGACGCACATCAAATGGACTGCATCAAATTCATCAAATACATAATAGAATCATGATCCAGGAAAGTACTTTCTTGATAAAGTATTCTTTGAAATTATGGTAATGACAAAGGTTTCTCAACATACAGAAGTGTAGTAAAGGAGCAATTTGCACATATGTCATTGTAGACAGCCCAATTAAAATGCCTTTTTGATGTTCAGTACAGACAAAAAGCTAGAGATATGAAGTTACATTAAAAATTGATGAAAACATCCTTGAAAATATAGAATTTTTACTTAGATTTCAGGTGCACTCTGACATTGAACTAGTGTCTTATTTATAGAAACAGAGTACTAGAGATGTTTCGCTAGGTTAAAAGGTGAAAAGTAAAACCCTAAAAAAATAAAAGCCATATGAAGAAAAAAAAAGTACTAAAAACCAGACAACAAGCAGGCAAATACCAGGTACAAATATATAGGCAGGATACTTTTTTTTTCCTCACACGCCAAATAAAACTAGACAGAACAATACATCTAAAAATAATGAAAGAATTTTTTCAAAAATATTGTATTTTTATACTGTGGCTGTGATAAAATAATGACCCAAAGATGTTTCAAAAAGGGTATTCAATATTTTTAAGACTATTAAGCACATCATCAACAGTTAAATGCGCTTGGGCAGAGACATTAACTACCACGCATCCAAAAAATGAGCAACGGTGTAAATTAGTGTTTAGACAAGCATGTTATTAGCATTATTTGAACGTATCACTACAGGAACTGTTAAGCGTAAACCCAGACGTAGGCATATTTCATCATATGGGTGTAACAGTTGCTCCCTATAACACACCCCGCAGGCATCAATTTCTGCACTCTTCAAGTATTCAGCACCTCCCGGGACAAAATAATAACACATCTTCCTATTATTACTGTATATTACCACTACTGAATGTTAACTATTATAAAGCACAGTATTCTCTCACTCAGCCTCCAGCCTGGGGATCCTTAGAAATATTCCGTGTGAGGTCCTGCACACACCCACACGCATCCCAAAGCTGCTTGGAAGGAGCATTGCTGCTGCTCGCTGAAGTATCAGCAGGGACCTACTTCATCTCTCAAGAGTAAGAAATTTGTAAATCCTCGGGATTTTTTTTTTTTTTTTAAATAAAGGAAAATATCCTGCAGTTAAACCCCTTCCCTCTTTGGCATTTGTAGATAGGTTTTCATCCTAAACCGCTTTGTACCTCAAAGGCAATAAGCATCCAAGCTCCTGACCGCCTGCAAACTTACCCATTGCAACATTTCTGTTACCTCCTTTTCGCTCAGCATTGTAAATTCAAGTTGGTAGGTTTGGTTTTGGGGTTTTGTTCATTTTTTTTGTATAAAACATGTCGCAATACAATCCACTGAAGACAAAAAATAAATGAGAAGCTCAGCTTGATCTCATCCAATGAATTAGACGGGAACTGCCACTTGAAAAATTTTTATTCTAGAAAGCTGCAGTTCCCTCAAATAGCTACATGAGATACGTATGCTCAAACTTCTAATTCTTTTATTTGCAACCATCACCTTGAATGGATAAATCCAAACACGCAGAGGGGCAGGTGGCTGTGCAGCTGCAGATGTCACTATGAAATAAATATGATCAGGTTAGATTTAGTGACGACCCACTAAGAAATGAATCAGAGATTATAAAGGTGATTGTGGGCATTTTTAACAACCTGAATTGCATTTAAAATAGATAAAATCCTTATGCAAATTTAGGCCACTTTGCAGCTTCAGTAGAATAATTTCAAACCTATTTAAAACAATCTCAGAACATAACATTACCCCATTGTTCGTTTTCATGAAGCGCAGGATACTGTTATGGTTTATAGCAAACCATTATAGATAACAGGACACAATTGCACTGCACATGGTCATTACTGGAGACACCACATCTTGCAGTGCCGTTGCTCAGACTAACGTATATCAGCTTACCAGAGACACCAGGACAGCGGCAATTTCTTTTTGCTATTTTTCCTTCCTGTTTTTTAGCCTCACAATTTGTTATCAAGACACTTTTCAGCTGTTTACTTTTGAGCAGCTCATTCTTACAATATACGACATTACAAATAATTCAACTTCCCCTTGCATTATTACATCAGCGCACAACAGAGAAGCGACACATGGCACATCGTAGGGTTATTAAATCACAGCGCTATCTCCACAGCTGCCACAGACATGCAAACAAACATAACTTATTTTCCCCCTCCTGTTGCTTCATTTACCCTCACATGTCCCTCCTCTTTCTACCTCACATCGCTCTGTGTTGTCTTTCTACCATAGATAAACAATAAAATAAATAACTCCAGAAGAACATGTGTTATATCTTATGGGTTACATTAATCTAAAATGAAATTAATGGCAAAACCTTCATTGACTTCAAACGTGCTAAGACGATTCTATTTGTCCCACAGATGTGCTCAGTGAACATCAAATCACTAGAATTTCTAGTGTCCTCAAACATGCCAAAATGAGTTTGCATCCTTGCAATAGCATCTAACCATTAGGTCCTGCCCTCAGAGTTATGCAAATTTAAAGTAATTCCAGACTCTAGCTCTCATCTGGAAAAAAAATATGCTTTTATAGAAAGGGAGAGAAAGATTATCAACTTGTCTTAAACATTGATGCAGGTTCTTTTAGGGTGTGCACCCATGTGACACAAACAGAGGTGCCTGAGATTGCTCCCATCATCAGGTTTGGGAACCAGAAGCAGTATAGCAGCATTAGCCCATCATCCCACTAATTAGTCTCCCTGAAAGTGGAATACATTAATTTGAGCAGAACACTGTAAACTGGATCAGTCATGGCATTTCTATTTAGCTGTTGACAGTTGTTGATGAAAACTGTTCGTTTTCATCTGATGTCTGCTCCTTTATAAAAACATTTTCTTTTTTGTTGGGTTCCTATGGACAAGTATTTCCATTACCAACACCTGCAGCTTGTTAACCTTTTTGCCTTTAATCACCTAAGAAAGAAAAAAAAAAACAGAGAAAAGGATTGTTAATCCATGCCTAGATGTTCCCACAGATCAGGTTCAGGCAGACCAATATGGGAACAGACAGTAGAGGGAAGTTTGTCGGGTTTTTTGGGGTTTGTTTGGGTGTTTGTTGGGGTTTTTTTTTTGTCAGCAGCCCTTTGAAGATTGATGCTTACACAGAATTCTGACCTGCAGTTTTCAGATATCAGTCTAAAAATATATCACAAAATGAAACCCTCTGAAGAAAGGAGACTGAACAAATGCTCTGTAAGTGGCAGGTCACAAAAACTTGACCAATTCTGACATACAGGAATATCTTTTTTTTTTTTTCCCCTCTTCCTAATCCTTTTCACCAGCGGGATCTTTTGGGTTAAAGGGATTAAAGTCAGTACCTTTGTAAAGGTCAAAAAGAAACATTTCTAAAATTTGTTCAACTTTCTTCTTTGCTTCTTCCGAATGGTGCACAAGAGAGAGCAACTATATGGGCTCAAGCTTCCATTTAACATATTTTTGACATTTTGCTCCTCTGGTGATGCAAGGAAGGGCAGTCAGTTAACTTCACTGGAGCTCACAAAGGAAGAAACCATTTCTTTAGAGCTAACATCAGTCTTCAGAATGCTTAGGAGGAAGCCACACAGAGTATTATTTTGTCATATAATTTTTTTTTTTTTAAATCCTTCAGTGTTCCCTAATGGACCTAAGGTTCATAATGCAGTATTTCAATTTATTTGATAAAGCTAACTCTCAGTGCTACTACAGATTATTTTAAAAGCTCCCTTAAAATATTAAGTAGCATCTTGGGTCTGCACAAGGAAAAAAAATTATCACCTAATCACAGCACCATTGAATTGCAGAAATTAGAGATGGAAAGGAACATCCACTCTATGCCCATGCCAGTGACGGATTGCCCTCTAGAGTACACTTTCATACTTCTTTTTCACATCTAATATTAAACTGTCTTCAGTGATGGGTCTTTCACCACTTCTTATTCTTCTTTCTCTTCTACATTCTGAATTTAGAGTCATGAAGCTTTATCATGGCATTTGGCCCACGTTTTATTTTTCTTAATTTCAACCCATATTCTCGGTTATACCTCTCTGTTCCTTTCCATAGTAATTCTTCAACATCAATGGTCTTTACTGAGCAAGTATTTCGAGGTAGTTATGTCCTCTGCTCTATTTGCATATCCAGTCTAAATATATTGCACTCCTTATATTGCCTTATAAATCAGACCCCTCTAGTCACTTAATCCTTCCGGTTGCTCTTCTATAACTCACCTCAAAACCGTGCACATCCCGGGTTGCAGGTGGCAACAGGCTAAGGCATGAATTTTGCCTTTGGGTTGTGCTCAGCCTGAAGCCACAAAAGCAAACCCTGGTATTATCCTGCCAGTCTCCAAGGAAACTGCAACTTTTGTTGTCATTGCTGTTCTCTGAGCCCTGTGCTTTAAGCCTGTGACAGAAGGTAGGATGGACAGCCCCACAGACAAGTGCTGTGAAATGGTGGCAAAGATAAAAGGAGAGAGAAAAAAAATGTTGGTGTTATGGGAAGCAGCAATGTGTAAGAGAAAATAGTGCAAAGAAAGAGGAATGTAATCTTTCATTTACACATTTGATTTTTTTCATAGACAAAGTACAGGAGCAAAAACAACAGACTGAAATATTGGTTTTAATAGCTGTTATCATAAATAGGACCAAGTTTCCAATGGCAGAAGAGAAAAATAGCTGAGAGGTGAAACAGTAGTAGAGGGTGACAGAAGAGCAGAGGAAGCATGACATCAGAGGTCCCTTGTTGGCTGAAAGACAGCTGGTGAGCAACGTAGTGAAGATCCCCTCTGAATCATGGTAGTCCTTTGATTTTCAACTAGGAGTTGATTAAATGAGATCAAATACCTTTCTGAAAACAATTTTATTTATTTTTTTTTGTGCATGAACCCTTGCTGTACTGCCATGCTCTATTCTGAAGGAAATTGTCACTCGTTTTGCAAACAAATATCCTCTTGGCTTTGAGTAAAACAAAGTAACACGCATTCCTTTTGTGAATGATTGATTTTGTGGCAAACCCAGCCATTAATCTGGTCACAGCTAAATATGCTTTTTAGTGTTAGCATCTTAAATTAAAAACAAGTTTGCATCTGTTGGTACTAGTACATTTTCTCAAGTACGCATTTCTTTTTTTTTCCAAACTTTTATTATTTTCACCTGGACTCATTGTTCTTTGGAATGGAAAAAATCCACTTAAATTGACTTAAAACATTAATGTACATAATCAGATTTAAATCTAAAAAAATAATCAAGTTACTCTTGTGTGCAAAAGATTACAGGAGCTGGCTTTGGGAAAGCAGGGGGTTGCACAGTCAGCAAGACTACTAGGGTAAGAAAAATAACAGCCTTAATTGAAAGAGAAAGAAGAGGAATCAACTCAATGCACCAAGGCAGAAAACTCCCCAGCCTCGGGAAATGTTTTCATTTCTTTTTTCTCCCCTTTGGAGTGGCAAAACACAGTATTTCTACGTAGCCATGAAGCTTGGAATCAGACTCTGTTCAGATTAATAGCATCAAAGGGCTATTGCATTTTAAAAATACCAGTCTAAGAAGCACTTGTTGGCTAATTTCATTAGTCAATTTTGAAATCTCAACCTGCGGTCTCAGTAATACAGGTAAAACTTTTCCATCCTGTCTTTTCAAAATAAAAGCACTACAATAAATACTCTACTTTTTCTGTAGAGTCAATTAACTCAGTACTAGTTATCACACTAGACCCTTGCTCCCAAGAACACTCACAAGAGAGTCCCGGTTTTCACAACCTCACCACACATCCCTGCTCTTCCTCTACACCGATTTGGACATTTAGGGTTAAGCTCCAGCTAAAACCATGGAAATAGTTTGAGTTTAAACCAAACTAACCCCTTTTATTGCAAGGTTTTTAAACCAAATTGTGGGACTATGTCCTGTCAATGAAACAAACAGCTGAACTGAACAGCTTAGGGCTCGGGAGGGAAAACAAGGGAGATGAAGCTTTCCTAGTACATACCAGAAAGACAACTGACTGCAGTTTTCAGAAAATCTCAGAGGTTTCCAGCAGGACCCACCACCACATCCCAAGCAATGAGCTAGTAGGCTTAGAAGTAGTAAGGGGCAATGATCAAAATCTTAGAAACATTTCATAAGTATCACATGATACTTCTTTAAAGCTTGTAAGAACTTGGGAAGTGGTGAAACTTCGCGATCTCCATTTTAAACAAGTTCGTGCTTCGCTGTTAAGAAACAGAGTGGGTATTTCTTTTTACTTTCTATATTTTCAGGAAGCATTGTTTCTATTTTCTAAATGCAAGCATATATATAGGCAAGTCTTCTTGCCTGACAAGAATATGTTGTAGAACCTGGAGTGAATTTCAATATTGTCAGGTTTGATTTTTTTCATTTTTTAAACACAAAACACAGATGACTCCCTCTATAAGTATTGTCCATATCACCGTGTAAATTTGAAAATTACAAACAACACCTCAGGGTGTTAGACAGCCTTCTCCCTTATCTGTCCCAAAAAAAACCCACCCAAACATTTTGTAAAAGTCCAGAAATATCTCACAGCTATTTAATGCTTTTGGTCCCTAAACAATAGTGATTGATTTTGTTTGGTCTGGCAAACACAAATTATCCCATAATCATTTTATCCTGCCAGCCATGCTTCCATTGACTTGTTTGCATTTTAAGAAGAAAACGGAGTGATTGTAATGAAAAATGGAAAGGGCTGGAGGCAAATAAAAGATTTCTCTGCTGCTGAAAAGCATCTACTTTAATTGTCTACACAGGCTAGGCTTAGATTTTCCTATGAAAGCTAAATGAATTTAAAAATAAAAGGGCACTTTCCTTTAGACTTGCCTTGCAACTCTCCAGGGCTTTGTATCCCCATTTTTCCTGCTTTATGGTAAAAGAACTCACAGACAACAGTGATGTTTTGTTTTTTTTTTTTTTTTTTTTTTTTTTTTNTTTATTTTTTTTTTTTTTTTTTTAAGATGTAAAATGATTTGAAAGATGAAAAATGAACCTAGAATTCAAAACTTCAGACTCGTAAAAGAAGCTTTGATTGGGATAACTTGATCAAGAGTAAAAGGGATCAGGCAAGGTACGTTGATGGTCATAAAAACATATACATTCTTAGGTGACAGGTTGGTGTGCTTTGCCAACAGGCTCAGGACTCTAAAGACCAAGTCAAGGCATCAAACATCTGGCTGTTCAACTTTATCTGGGACCGTTGTCTTCTTCTCTACCATACAGCATATTCATTCTCTTGAAGCACAGAGAATGTTTTCCAAACTCCTATCTATTGCAGTGATACCCTATCTAGTGCAGGGCATTGCAAACAGCACTGATGAATTCTGCTCTCCCTGTATTACTGTATAATCGCGCCTTCAACATCTGAATTACATAGCTGTAAGTCTGCTGTATGGATTAGGAAGTCATTTGTAGTGTGTGGTGATACAGTAGGTGCTTCTGGCTACAGCCAGTTAGTGGGGATGGTGTTCTTTCTCAGGCTAGCATTCCTGGGAGGGAAGGAGAATCCCTGGTCAAACTTCATCAGAAGTCTTCCTCAGGAAAATCATCAGGGCATTAATTCTCACTCCACCTTCAGGAATATGCCCCTCTTCCAAATACATAGGCAGGCAAAGAGCTACCGAAGGTATGGAAATGGCACTAGGAGAGTGGGAGGAAAAAAGCCTGCACAGTTTCTGGTCAAGGTTGACAATTCAGTCAGGAAGAAAAGGAGGGAGGGACGGACAAGGAAAAAGAGAACGACTGAAAAATAGCAAGCCGAGTCTGCTCCTACATGTCATTACTATCCTTCAGAGAGTGAATGGGACTGAAAGAAAACAAAAAAAATATCACCAAATCTATGGGAAAGTGAAAAAAAAAATTAAGCATGGCAAACAGAAGGCCCAGAGAAGGCAATAAAATTCACAGGTTGTTCCTGTATGGGTTAATAGACCTGAACGTCAACATTTCAAACTTACTTTTGGGTGATGGAATAACTGACAAGGGGTAGTAAAGTGTCTGTGGAAGGAAGATAGCCTGTCTTGAAACCACGCATAAGGTGTTCTGAAAATCAGAAGGGTAATAGTCCTGTTGAATTCATGAGAACTGATACACTCAGAACACTGAAACTTGGCCAGATCTCGGAAAGACCATCAGCATGCACTAGTGTCAACAGCAGGCTGCACAACATGCAGGACAAAGCGATGTCTGCTGCGTGCACAGACTGTAGGAACATACACAGAGTAAAGCAGAGGGTCTTTGAGCAAACAGCCAGGGAGCTTGCTACAACTAGGCTGAAGAAGTCTATGTGACATGCAAATAGCTTTCCGTCTTTAATAACAGCTTTGTTCTATTAATAGTAGCTTAATAAAAGGTGTTCCAGTAATAATTCTTCTGATCTACATCTCTGCTCCCAGCAAAATCCCCTAATTAGGGAAAAGGGAATTTCCAACACTTAATATGAAGTCCGGCTATAATCTTACTAGATTTTGATACCTTTATAGTTCTCCGATTTCCTGTCAGCAAGATAACCCACACAGCACTTTTCCAAAACTACAGAAGCGGTACGCTTGCACTCACTGCTAGTGATATATCATATTTAAGAAGCTTTGGTCAAAAGCAGAGGTAGCCATTTACAAGGAATTATTGGATCTCAGCTCTCGAAGACCTCATAAGTTGGAAGGAAAAAAACTTTAAGTGCAATAAATCTATCCTTAATGTCAATACAAAACTCATTGCTGTGGTCAACAGCATTTCAGAGGAGTTTTAGGAGGTTCAGAAGCAAAACACTCCCTAGAAGTTCCGTCACATGTATGGCAAGTCAGCAGTTTAAGTTTTAAGTAAATTTGAGGAAAATAGCAAATGGCTATGGTTTATCAGATTCTGAGCGATTCAACCCAACAGCGAATGATTCAGCAGCTGCCATGGCTTCAGCTAGCCCATTTCAAGCACAGTCCCCTGCATTCTCCTCATTCCCTTCCAGCCAAGCTCTAGACCCCAGGATAGCCCGAGCGCAAACGCACACTCCACACGCACTCTCCTTAACTGTTGTATTTTTCAGCTTCTTAGGCTATATAGTCAGCTATTAAGGAAAGGACAAATAACCCAGTGTTGAGGAAGAATCATCATATAGCTGCAACACAAATTTAACTGCTCACTGTAACAAATCACCTGCAAAAAAAAATCAGGAAATAATCTGGTTTTGTGAGGTTTCTTGGTTTTTCACTCCTATTTACCCCACATGCTTCATAGGCCCCATCTTACCATCCAACTTTTAATTACCACAGTACTATACTTTTGCTATTACGAAGATCTAGAAACAAGCAGTTTCACTGTAATATACTCTTAAGCGTTGGGGAGTCTCAGCTTCAGATCTCCTCCTTTAGGTATGCAGAAAGGCATTTGAGGTACCAGGCAAGTTTGAAGAAGGAACATCAGAAGGAACAGAAATAGCTCCAGTGATGATGCTTTAATCAGTCCTCTGCCTCTAGATCTATGAAACACTGAAGTCACATATCAGCACTCAAATTGGAGATCATTAGGGTGGGAGGAATCCAAGTGCACTTTAGAATCCTGATAGCGTACCGTTAGTTTTCTTTTAATGTTAGGATAAAGTTGACTGCAACTAATCTTTCACTAAAATGGAAGCTTCGGAAGAAATGCATCAAAACACAGAAATACTCTGTTTTGTTGCTTCTTAAACCCAAACACTTTAGCGTTCCTTCAAATTACATTATTTTTATTAGTCTACTGAAATGAAGCGAAGTGAAAGTTGATCTAAAACTTATTTGTTTTTTCATATAATATTTGCTGAGAGTGTGGTGTGGTTTTTCATTTATTTTTTTAAAACATATTTCCTGTACCAGTGACGGGTGTAGTCATCTTACCCACATTGTACACCAAGCAACAGCATCCTAGGAAAATGGAAGCTCTGAGCTCCAGAAAATACTTTTATGAGACAGGGTAACAGAGTTATTAAATGCAATTTAATTTTAAATCAACTAAGTGTGTTCACAGTTTTCAAATAAGCTAACAGAGAGGAACTAAGAAGTCTGTAGGTCCAACTTCAAAAAAAAAAAAGATGAAACGCACAGCTAACCAGTTCAGAAAAAAAAAAAAGTCAGATGCACTCTGCTCTCCCCTTTCCTCAAGTTTCCTGCAGAACAAGCCCCCAGGTAATAACAGAATGAAGCAGCGCACGTGTCTGTCTCTTCCTAGATCACATTTTTGCCATGCCTCAGAACATCAAGAAATCTACTTAGAACAATACATGCGCACACACAAATAAAGCAAATCAAGAACTCTTCAAGCGGCCAATGTACATAAACTACCATGACACCCACACCGGGCTTTAAAACCCATCGGCAACTGCGCTGCTTCTATGCGAGCCACGCTCAGTGGGTCAGTTGCTGATAACCCAACACAGAGAACTGACAGTAACTGGGACGCCATGAGAGCACACGGTGCCTCAGACCACAAAGCTAAGCTCTATTTAACACATGGTTTCCCATTGATAAGGTGTGATGAAGAGATGAGAACACCTGTTTCATTTCATTCACAGCCTGTAAGAAAGTGGCCTAAATGAAAGAAACAGGAGAAAGACTTCTCATAAGTGGTTTTCCGTCCTGCCAACAACAACAATATTCCCGTCTCTCCTGGTTTGAGGACAATGTCCCTCTGACATATCAAGCCTACACAAAGCATCATTCAGATATTCACCCAAAAAATCAAGATCAAACCCTGTCAACAGAGCACAAAACTTCCAGTCTGTGTCTCAGGATAGCAGCGGCATTCTGCCTCCCAAGCTCTGTTATGCACATCCACAATCACCGCTATATTTGACAAAAACAGCCCACGGATGATGCCAACTCTCTTATCAACTTAAGTTTAATGAAATTCCACAATCCAACCCAAAGCAAAACTAGCAAACTGAAGTCCAAGACTCACCTTACTCTCTGGAGCTAATTTATTTAGTTTGCCCAAGAGTACGCCATTATTAATTTTTAATGCCCCCTCAGTCATGTCCAGTGTAACAGATCACAGGTAGCCCTTCCCTCTCACCACCAGCAGGACTCATTTTTCAGATGTCCTTGAGGGTCACAAAGGCTGCAAAGGGGAAAGCTGACTGTGGACCGTCTTGACACTTGTGTCAGTGTAAATCTTGTAACTGCGGGCAACTTGCCGACAATTTAAACCAATAAACATCATCTGAGAGCCTGGCTTTAAGTTGACAGCACTCAGGAGCAAACAGACAGCAAGTGCTGCTGCTTAATAGGGAGCTGTTTGCAGCTGGACAGTATAAAAGTTTCAGAAGAATCTAAATAAATGGCTATTACTGTTGCAATTTCTCCACTGAAAGTAGCGAGAGTCTTTCCCCTTGCCATAAACTTCGCTTCTATTATCATGTCCCACAAGCTGTTCTGATGAGAAATGCCATGGACGCTACAGGTGGGTACTGAGCATTTTATTTAAGTTTATTAGAAACAGACTGAAGCCCACTGCAATGAAGCAGCAGCCACCTCCATCCTCTGAGCTCCTCAATTGCTCCCACGCAGCTCAGCAAACGTCTTGGCAGAGCACAGAGTCCAGCAAGGCAGAACCGCGGGGCCTAACAACTGAATTATTCACAATTTGCCCAGGAAGGCTCTGAATACAGTACTTCTCAGCACGTACCTTTTCTAAAGATGACAAAGGTTATTTATGTTTCATCTTGCATGCTGCAGAAGTTATCACCACCCTGCAGAGGCAAAATGAAGTGAATGCTCCGCACTCCTGGAATGGGCACTGCCTTTGCACAATGGCATCAGAGCTCAGAAAGACCCTATGGTTTCTTGTATCCACCATCCTCCTGTATCTGTCCTCTGATGACAAAATGCATGTCTCTGATGTTTAAAAGACGTTCCTCCTTATCACAGATACAGAAGAAGATCAAAACAGCCGGTGACTTCATAGCTCCACAATTGTAAAGATCCACAGGAAAAATAACATAATCGGGAAGGATATTAAAAGCAACATTGTACATCTACCTGTTGATTCAAGAAGCATCTTGAGAGCCACTGATACCAAATTATTTGCTAGCCTGCTGCTGCAGTTTGCTGTGGGTGAGCTACTGCCTGTCTTGCGACCTAAGGTGGACGAATATTCCCAGCTTTCAAGCCAAAAAGCACAAAACCAGTGGGAAGGAGCTGACAAACCAGAGGCAGCGTGCCCTGCTGTGGTGCTGTGGGAGTTACTGCCTCTCACCTTTGCACCGGAGAGCAATTGTCCTGTCAACTGGGGAAAGGTAACCCGCTTTGAGGCACAGCAAGACGGGGGG
>VYZM01003173.1:298172-314199 GCA_013398915.1 Dromas ardeola
TGGGGCAGGTGTTGTGACCAAAACATGCCGTAGAGAGAATACAGTAGACAAGAAAAATTTTAGTAAAATACATTACTAAGAAATTTTGATGAACACACACGCTTCCTTCCACAGGGAGGAAACCTGAACAAAACGTAATCCTTTCAGAAAGGGATATTAATGTGGAAATACCTGCCTGGGGGACACCAGAGGCATCTTTAATACAGTTAATACCTACATTAATATCAGCCTTAGTTACTCATGAGAC
This sequence comes from Dromas ardeola, assembly GCA_013398915.1. Taxonomy (NCBI): domain Eukaryota; kingdom Metazoa; phylum Chordata; class Aves; order Charadriiformes; family Dromadidae; genus Dromas; species Dromas ardeola. Next base: position 298,420 of record VYZM01003173.1, read on the forward strand.
CAACATAAAGCTAACCTGTGTCAATAAAGCTCTTACTGACAATTCAAATGGGAACAGATTTATTGTGAACCCACGGTTGTTGTGGTCTTGTAGAAGCATGCACCACAGGTGTGCTGCTATTTATCCAGCTCAGAAGGGGCTGTTTTCACAAGGATTTAGGATATTTCAGCACATTTTGCTTAGCATAAAGAAGAATTTGGTCTGTGCAAAGCAAATAGCCAGGAAAAAGCAGCCTGTGCATTAAAAGCTTGTCATAGCAAGGACATGATAGACAGGAGTACTCAGCTCTCAGCTTGGCTCCTATGCTTCCACCAAGTGCTCTCAGCAGAGCTTGATTCAAACTCCAAGAAAATCCTTCAGTCTCCCACCAGTCACTGGATAACATCTTAAGGAGGATGAAGAAAGAAAGAAAATAATTCTTCACTTCAATTCCTGTCCCTAAGCATCTCTTCACAAGTGTGGGGAATGCGGTGCTTCAGCCCTGCAAGTGAGCAAGAGCTTCTCCAAGACTAGAGCTGCCAAGTGACATATACAAGAAAGAGAACTTTTAAGATTTCCATGAAATTGTTTCTTTTTTTCCCCCACACTCAAATGCACATTTTCTACTTTACGTCACAGTTGCTGCTGCTAGCTGTAGGCTACACACGTGCACCAGGGATGAAATGTTTTTCCCCTTCCAATGATGTGCAAACCAGGATTCAATTATAACGACACCTCCCACATGTACAAAGAGAAAAGCTCCTGAACAAGGTATTCTGCTTAGTAATATTTAATATCCATAGAGCTGCAAACACAAGATACCTGAATTATTATTAGTATTTCCATAACTCAGGCCAGTAAGTATTCATCATTAACTGCTACCCTGAGTAATTGCCCGCAAGAACCTCTGCTTCTGTGAGAAAATAGAATCCACCCTAAAGAAATAACACAGTTAACTTTAAGGTAAATAGAATTAAAAGTAGAAAAAAAAAAACACACACCACACATACAGAAGTAAATACCAGTTCTCTTTCTGGTACTGGTATGTACAAGGGGAAAGCACATTCTTCCTTTCAGAAAATGCAATGGCAATAGGTCGTCATCCATAGGGGAGAAAAATCATACCAGGCAAATTCTTAGGTGTTTCTAAGACAGGGCTCAGTGCCAATAGAACTGCCCCCTCACACAAGAGCCAGTACTAGAAATAGGGTTTTCCTCACTCACAGGCAAGGAGTCCAGAAAAACTTTGCAGCTTGCAAGGTGTAGGAAACCTTTTGTGATTGAAAAAATCCTTTCTGACTGTGGAATACCAAAGGAACTCAGTACAGCTCTGTGCTCCTCCAGATTCAGCGTGGTTTTAGTCAGTTCTACACACCTATCCTAACTCGAGGGTAATTTAGAGACTGCTTACATTTCCTCATTTCATTAATTCCCTAGGGAAGGTAGGAACATAAAAAAAGTTAGTGATATCTTGGAGTCATCCAGCACTGGGAAGGGCTAATAACCCCCACAAATAGGAAAAAAAAGAATTAAAAATTATGCAACATAGAGAAAATACTGTCTGATATAACTAAAGTAACATGAATCACAGCTACTGAATGGGAGAGGAGGGAGAAACTACTGCAGAAAAAGAGTGACTGATAACGGTGCCTGTGTCCAGCTCATCCTCACAAAGTAAGCAGCAAAAGGCCAGTACCATTTTGGAAGGCAGGTAAAGGAGCATTATATCACTAGATGCTCAGAGGAGAAAAAAAAAAACCTCTTTGCACCAAATCCAGTCAATTGATTCTGAACCTCTATTGATCAGAGCAGCTGTGAAATCCTTCAAGTGCAGGTGTAGTACTGAGACATCCTGGAAGTCACCCTTTTAAGTGAATCCACACAGAAGTTCAGCAAGGTGCAGCCTAGTCTTGCACAGGGCATTACAACCAGATCCTACAGCAATGGGTACAACAGAAAACATGCAGAAATTACAGCCTCCTTGGAACACAACATTATCATTCAGTTACGTATGTATTTATAGGACACAGTATCATGAGAACCAGACTGACAAAGCTATATCAAAGCTCACAGCAACCTGTTCAGGTAAGAGCTAAGACAGGCTCTTCTTTAACGTGACTTCTCTCTACACTAATTTTGTAGTTAGTGTTAAAAAAATAAGAGAGCTTTTTGTTTCCAGAAGGCCTGCTGGCACAGTTCTGCTCTCTAGTTGAACCACAGCTTGTTTACTTTGTGGTGCCCCAGTCACATCTAGTTTTTTTCCCTTCTGTCCATCTACTTGGATTTCCTCTACATGAAAGAGAGGAATGATCCATACCTAAGTCTTATCTCAACTTAGACCCTAGACATTGTCAAGGCACATACTAGTAAGCAGGAATTGAGAAGCATTTCTGGATCCAATACATTAGATTCAACTTATATTTGTTACTCATTACATATTCATGCACAAATACGCAAAAAAAAAAAACACACAAAATCCAGCAACATCCAAACTCAAGTTCAGTTTGTTGAGCAAGCACAGCTGACAACAGGGTATGTCAGGTGGAGACAGGTACATAAGGTATTTTACCAATAAATACTTTTATATGCACGCTGAATGACTGCAAACACTCCCCAAAACAAATAAAACAAACCAAGTGAAAAATTGTATAGGTCACTGTTCGTGAAGAGGCTCCACTTCATACATTTTACACAAACCTTGTGACTTACAGCTTGGAGAATTTCCTGCATCTTGAAGGCTCAAAAGGTTTTTACTGAATTAATAAAATGTCAAAAGCACAGAGCCATCTCTATCACTATAGTCAAGACCTTAAAAATTCAATTATTGCTTAGTAAAGGCAATTGGCTAACTGTAACAGGATGAAGTTTGTTGTTTTGATGTGTTTTGTTTTAAACGGAAGTTTCCTTTGACCTAAGCAGAAAGGTAGAAAAGAGAAAGTATTCATGAACTGACTCAAAGTCCAGTAGAACTTCATCTCCAGATGGCTGAATGATCTTCTCTGTCTACTGAGTGACAGTAACTCAGACTGAGACACTTAGCTGATTTCCCCCACTCTCCAATATTTCAAAGGTAACCTCAAAAATTCCTCGTATGGAGCCAGCAGCTCACGAGTGAGAGCTACTCTACCACAGGTAATGGGCCACTGGGGATTCAAACAGCAAAGGAGGGGGGGGGAGAGATTTCTTTTTTTTAAACTGTAAATGCAAGAGAACTATAAAGGAACAGCTGTCAGGAATGCAGGGAAAGCTATGGAAGTTTGTCGCAAGAGCACGTAGAGCCAAGAGGAAGATACTTAAGAAATTAATCAAATATGAGTTCTTCCCTTCTGCAGTTAACTTTTCAGAAGGTTGCTGTGTTTGGGGAGAGGAGTGGGGGGTGCTTTAGTGCAAAAGAGTTACCAAATATGTATCCTTTTATCTACAATAAATTTTGGAGTTTAGCAACAAAGCTTCACTGACATTTGAATCCTACTGTTTCTTCATGGGAACTGCCAATAAAGTAAGACCCGAACCCAGTTTCTAATGTGTAAAACAAACAGCGTATTTGCATTTAAAATATTAAAGTACTTATGGCCATTTTTGTATAAGGGAGAAAAAGAACTTAACATCTCATACTCCAGGCAGTTTTCTTATGTCTAACAGCTATTTCATGGTGATTGTAAACGAGGGTTATGTCTGAAGAGTTTAAGATACACACAGACACACACAAATTGCTTTAAGGTTAGCACCATGATCTATGGGCCAATACAAAGAGGACGAACACTGGTAGCACAATGGGATTAAGTACAGGTATGGTGTAATAAGCATCAGATCCATCCACACGTGAAAAAAGATTTGATGCCATGAAATATAAATGGCTTCAGAGAAAGTCCAATTTGAAAATAAGAAGTTACAGACAGAAATAGCACGAAAAAAATGTCCATTCAGAACATTTGTCTGCATTCGCTATATAATCAGGACAGGCACACACTGCCAAAACAAGCACCAGAATAAAAATTGAAGATAGAACATCAATAGAGGAAGGAAGCAAACCAACAGCTACCCGAAGATATGAAACCCATATATTATCCCTCTGCTGCATTTACCTTTCAATTTGAACAGGAAAGTACAGACTCATGTTTTTTAGCAGTTTGTCCTATATGCAATTTCTGTTTTCCACTGATTTCTTGTTGTAACCATACTTTGTGTGAAATAGCATACAATAGAAAATAATATGTATGCCCATTTTACTGCCCCAAATTGGATTTCTGTGCCATTTCTTCTGATAGACCAGTTTTATTTCATCCCATCATTATTTTACCTTATCTGCTCTCAGTCTTCATTTTGTTTCAAGGAGAAACTCGTCCTTACTCAGGAAAGCCAGCATACGATATATCTAACATTAAAAGCTCACTGAAGCCTTATTTGGAGCGTATAGTTCGCAGCGCACAGATGAATTTCACCCTCAATAAAGGCTGAAGATTTCTGGCCAAATAAGGGAGAATGCAGCATGCCAGTATTCAACGTGTTTTAATCAAAACAGAATCAATGCTTCATTTCTGAAGTGATTTGTGGCCATATCCCATTCCTGACTTCCCACATCACTTGAGCTTTTTCTCAAAACAGCAGAACAGCTGAGGTTAGGATGTTGTCTGTCAGCCAGCTCCTGTCACAGAGTCAAAGGTGCTTGCAATGTAAGTTAGGCTTACATTGAATATTACACACTTTTTCACAAAAAAAAAAGTGCAGATACCTTTATACTTCCAAAATTTTCTGCCATGTAAATCGCGATATAATCACCTACCAATTGTTTGCTCTGTCACAAACACAATGTATCTACCTACCCAGCCCCTTCAGAAACTTCCTCTAAACCCAAACTTTTTAGAGAAATACAGGTTTTTCATCTTCGTAATTTTAAATAAGATTTCTTTGTATAGGGGAACATCTAAAATACCTACCTCCCTAAAGCAAAGTGTGATCAGGAGAGGAATCAGCAGAATATACATCTTCCTTCAGCCTAAAAATATTTGGGGCAGAGTAGCGAATGAGTCCATCCCAGAACATCTTATATCTGATCATAGGCAAAAGGAAAAAACTTCCCACAGAAATAAACCCCTGTTCTCCAAATTCTTTAGAATGATAGAAAAGTTTGGGTTGGAAGGAACTTTTAAAAGGCCATCTAGTCCAACCTCCCCTGCAATGAGCAGGGACATCTGCAACTAGATCAGGTTGCTCAGAGCCCCGTCCAACCTGACCTTGAATTTTTTTTCCAGGAATGGTGCAGCAGTTAGCATCTCCATGGGATGCCGCAGGCTGGCCCCCTGCCCTGCACCGTATCCCCAGTCCAGCTCTCCCATAAAACACACACATCCCCGGCTTTCCCTATGACATCCCAAGGGCTTCTTCAGACCACCCAGGCTTACCTCACTCAGGGATTCACATGGATTTTCTAACTTTAAAAAAGGTATTTTTCTTTTAAAACACAGCAGTATTTCCAGGCCTTGCCAAGCTGTTTCTTTTTTCTCCTCAACAAAAGGCAACACCTCTACTCGTGATATATGAACCACACACACAGTCTACTATGATGAGCTTATACTAAATTTCAGGCTTATTTAATAACTCCTGCCTCTTAAGTCAGTTACATTCAACCGCAAATACATCTTTCTTGGGGTTTTTTGTTTCTTTTACGGCTTTTTTCCTTTTTCTGCTTTCTCACTATTTTAGTTTGACATGTAGCTTGACATCTTTTGTTATTCCTAGACCAGAAGGGGCATCTGTAGACTTGCAAACTGAAAATGAATTTTATTAGGCTCAACAGGGAAAAGGCACCATAGGATTCATCATGGGTTTGTATCAGAGAGACTAATTGACAGGAGACCAAACGCATTACATGGTTCCGATCTCACAATTCCCACCACAGCTCTGCAATCGCTTCTTTCTTCTTCCTCTTGGAAAGCAGAAAATAGTCATTAAAAGCAGCACCAAGTAGTCAAAAGAAGGAGAGAACCTTTATACAAGAATTCATACGAACCAAGCTTTTGCAAATACCTGTGCTAAACCACAGCAACTTCATTCGATGCAATAATTTAATAGCTACAGTAGAAGATAGGAAAGAAGAGGTTCTTTAGTATTTGCAAGAGAATAATTGTTACTGAGTTTAAATATAAAAGAGTGTAAATGAACACAGGTCAGAACTTACCAGCCATGTGCAACCATTAATTTTCATGGCAGGAAAGACACTGGGATTTAGCCTCAGACATTTGAGTACAGCCTTGTTGCAAGTAGGAGGTTAGACACAATCACAGGAGTTTGGTTTTTTTTTTATACTAGCCCATTTCCTCATCTCTGCTCTGTCCGGGTTGGAAGTAATACCCGTTATCCATGAGTAAGTGCATTAGTTTCTTCTGAAAGCCTTCCTGTTCCACATTCATCGCACGCACACCAAGTCACCTAATATGCAATGACAGCTGCCAAACTGCTCTTTCTTCTCTGAAAGACAAGACCTGCCTTCTATTTCAATCTGTTAACCTCACAGTCACAGCACTCATAATTACCCACAAGTTCTGGATCGTCCCTCACCTCAGCTAGATAAAACAGTCACTTGCAACCGCAGCCCTCCTCAGTGACCCTCGGCCATCCGACCAGTCCCAGGGGATGTGCCAGTCTTCCTCTTACTTTCTGCTGAAGACATCAAGTGCACGCAAGACAAGTGCTCAAAACTTGCTATCTAACTCCTGTCCAGCCAACGTTAAAAACCATTTCCTGGTGGATTATGGGGGTCAAGGAGGGGTGGCTGTTGCTTGGTTGGTTTGGGGTTTTTTGGTGGGGTCTGGAGGTTGTTTAGCCTTTTTTAAAAAAGTTTTCTCACAACAGCAAAAATATTAACATGCCAGTTTCCTGCAGAGAACAGCACATTCTCAATGTCTGGAATTTTAATGCAATTTAGAAGAGTCTGTAACTCAGAGAAGAGGGTGGGAAGAGCACAGAGTATAGATAAGAGAACATATACAAGCATAAACACAAGCATGTAGCACTGACACAAAGTCTAGAACTTGTTTTGTTGGGGTTTAAGCCAGATGAGTTGATAAATTGCAAACTAAATAATTTATAGTTATAGGTGTCACAAATAGAGTCCCTCCCTTGCAAAAGTGCTTTAGATAGAATAAAATAATCACAAGTCATCTGCATTGCTGACGTAGAGGAAAACCAGGAAAAAGGTAGAGTTAGTTGCATGGGATTTTGGTTTTCTGGTAATTTTTAATTGTTAATGTGATTGTAATACATATTTAGTTTGCAGTACTTGTTGTTCTATGTTAACATTACACTTCCAGGAATACTAACGTAACGTAGATGCAAGGTGGATGTAAATATTTATGGTGCTGTAGGAAATACACAATACTATTTCCATTATTATATGCTGGGAGCAATGTATTATACAAAGGAAGGACACCTTGTCCATGGAAGTATGCAGAATTGTCACATTGTGAGATGAACTGCGCAAGACTGAGGTATTACATAGCACAAACTGATACAACCATCACTAGGCTTTCAAAAAGGACCTTACCTTTCACTGCTGACACCTTCCTGAAAGGTCCAAGAGATGCTTCCACAGCCTGCAGCTATTATGCACAGGGTCTCACTAACAGAACACTAGAAACGCAAGTATCACAGCAGACCCAAAAACAATTGACAATGGTCTTTTATTAAAATGGTTCATCAAATCACGCCACTGTGGCTGTAATCAACAAGGTGTAAACCAGCCAATTTCTCATGCATCAAGTGAGAAGTTGATGCCACCTTCGTGGAGGGACTTGGTCACACAGACAAGACAACACAATGCTTAAATCACCTCACAACAAATGATGGCCTTTCAGGAATGACACATTTAAAGTGAGGAACATTTGCTGTTAAGACAGCAAGAGCAAAGACCGAAACCACATGTTGTACTAGTACTCTCTCATTAACTGTCAAAGAGTCTACATAATGCCTAAGAGGCCAGGTGTCTTTAAAACCAAAGCAGCAAGTAGGGTGTGAAGGGCTGGACAAGTTTCAACATGAAATCTCTTGAGAGGGAACGAAAGGGGAGAACAAGAACCATGTTGGCTATAATTAGCTGGTCTTAGGGGGAAAAAGTGCATAGTATTAAAAAAAATATTTAGGATTCTCCTTGTTTCTAACAGTTTTCCTTTCTCTGCATCTGCCACCAATATAAACACCACACTTGGAATGACAGCCCATAAATATGTGCTGTGAGGTTTTATTGTTTCTCAGCACCATGAAACATCAACACCATTTACGTGTTTATCCTGGATTGAAGTCATTGTAAACCACTTAACATATTTTATGTAGACAGCAATTTAAAAAAAAAAAAAAACACACAGAAATTATTTTTAAGGACTGAAAGGCTCCACATGAAGTTGGGATTTTAGGCTGTTTCCCCTGTTGCAGAAACCAACAGGTGCTGTCTCCAGGAAGCCTTTGACCAGCTACACAGCCATAATGGCAAAGCCAATCCTATTCTTCCAAGTAGATTTCAACACCTCCCAGACAGAGCATACTCAAAAATAGACCTGCAATAACCAGCAAGCACAGGAGCACACGAGAAGATGAAAAGACCACCTGTTCACCCCTTAGGTACAAGGGAATGACACATCATTTTGAAGAGAGCTCTCCACCTCCACACAAATGAGGACAACTGCAGTAGCCATAATGCCACCACTAGGTACAGCAACACATCCAGGAGTTCAAGCACTTATTTGCCCAATTATTTAAAAAAGGAATTTTACTTTCAAGCTGCAATTGTATTAACCATTATTTAACAGAAAAAAAAAAAAACACAATACGATCAGGAGCATCTGTGGCTGGCTACACTATATTTGATGGTGCCTGAAGTAGAAAAGCCAATAAATTGATTAAATGTTAGCTGCAGGAAGTTGGGGTTTTTTTCCTCCTCACTATGGAGATGCTTTTAATCCTTACAGACTCTAGTGTGAATTTGATTTGCCATAATTCTGCTCAACAAAACAGGAATGCCAACCATATGAGCCAACTGGGCAGATACATAAAACAGCATTAACAGCACTTAATCTCAGCATTGTCTTAACCTGGCAGACTTTATTTCAAGTGTCATGTATCTCATGCCACTTAATATTTCACAGCAACTTTTTTTTCCAATACTTCAGTACCTGTCATAAACAGTATTGGCATAAAAAGCCAAATGAAAATTATTTTTTACCCTCTTCTGTTGCAGCATGTATGTGATATGCAGCCCTCAATCAGTGTGGCTCTTCTAATTTGGATCACATTGAGCAAAGCATTCTTTTTTACAATTTGTTTAATCCAAAATTGAACTAAAATACATCTTTCTGTCAAACAAGCAGTGATCCTGTGTGGGGAAATACAACTGCAAAGGTTGACGATATGTCTATCTGTGTAGGTTGATTAGATGAGTATTTTTGTGTGCTCTCAACTCAAATAGTCTCTCTTCAGAGATCTCTGCTCAAGCTATCTATTAGTCACGGTTAAATGAGCAACAATTTCAAATACACAGAAAACAGATACACTTAAGTCATAGAAATTCTGTGTATGCAATGTTCAACACCAAACACAGCAACAGAGGTTATCCAGAGCTGACAAAACTTGGCTAAAGTTGTGGAAGGAGAAAGGGAGGCTTCCCTGCTCCAGCCACTGAAGAGACACTGAAGAGCAATCCCACCTTCCTGCTCAAGGCACTGGGGCATTGCAGATGGTCCCTTCTGAAATAAGCATCAAATTCTACAGATCATGCTTTGGAAGCAGATTTTGCACTACTATGGTTTAATTGTAAGATTTAACACACAGCATATATCTGCTGCAGGGATTTCTGGTCACAGAGCTTTATATTTACTCTTTGCTTCAGTGATTTCAGAATATAATCAAACTCCTCGTCTACAAAATTCAAGAACTGAGGTCCCAGAACATCTGTGCAACCTTTCTACTCCATGTCCCCTTTTTCAAGCTGATCTTCCAAGCATGATACTGATGCCCCTCACCATATATGAACTACCACAGAGTGTTGCTTGACAGCTACTGTAAACTCTGAGGAGTTTTCATGGTCCATAAAATAGAAAGGATGAGTAAGGGGAAAATAAATGTGATGTACCAGGATTGAAAGAAAAAAAATAAAAAAAAATCATGTGTGGAAATGCAGCACTGAGTACTAAAAAGAAAACCCAAAACCCTACAGCTCTCCTTTTAAACCAGGATTTCAATTATTTTCTCTTCATACTTGTACAGTTTCAGGAAAAATAGTCATAAATGGCACAGTGATTTATATTCTGCATGAATAAAAATGGTTCTCCATAGAAGTCTAAATTTCAAGGATACCCCAACTAGACAGAGAAAACTTCCAGGCAATAAAAGGGACGATTTTGCATGTATTTATCATATGAAAGCGTGCAGAACATGGGGAAGATCAGTAATCATGCATAATGGCAATACATGTCATAAATCCTAATAATTAATGTAGCATTACCACATTTGTTTTCCTATCTTGAGGTGTTGGGAGAAGAAGTATCTGGGTGAAATCCACCACCCCCAATGAAAACTCAGTTTCGCAAAAAATTGTTTTCTCAGAGAGCAGAATTCCCTTCACTGTTGAAGTGAATAGGAGGCGCTGTAACTTCACAGTTACAGTGGCCGAGAGGAGCGAAAGGAAAAAAAAAAAAAAAAAGGAAAATAAAAGGGGAGCTTAGACTTCACAGTCCAGACGCCAAGCTCAAATTTAAGTCTCACTGTGGGGTCATCCTGAAATTAGAAATAGTACCTGGTGAATCAGACCAAGGGACCAGACATCACTCCTCCCTCGTGTGTCCTCCATTAGCAGACATTTAATCATGACCAAGTTATTCCATGTGAACGCATGTATCTGGGAGTCAGTTTTGGCCTCCAGCTCAGGAGGACTGCAGTTCTGCAATGCAAATATCCCCCTTCTCTCCAAGGCATGGGCTTCCTTCCAAGAGTGAAAACTGTCATCTTTTGGTGGTTTTGACCAAGGCACTGGAGTGCACAATCCGCCTCTGCGTGCACAGGTGGCCACAGAGGTGGCCACAAGCAACCCAAGACCTCCTTGCCCAGCCTGCAGCCCTCTCCCCTGCTCAGAACCAGCTGAAGGCATTTCAAGAAGAGCTCTCACACACTTGCAATTTAAACAGTTGGTGTTGCTCCAATACCGAACAAAACCACAGACATCGAAGTACAAAAATATCCTGATAGACAGAAATTCTCTTAGATTGCACTAGCTTTACTTACTTAAAAATGCTAGTTATGATTTCATAGCTAAATAAAGCTTAGTTTTGCTTTCTTCTATAGCGTGTCCTCCCAAAACTACAGCATAAATATCAGAAAAAAATAAAAAAAAAAGTTAAACAGTTAAATCCAGAGGGGATTGTGAAATTAAGTGCAACAACTAAGAGAAAGTAGCCGATATTTTCCTGTTCTTGCTTTCCAGAAGTAAATCACATCAAACCCAACTGAAATTATTTTGTTGTTTTTGTCAGTATAACAAGAGAGCCAACAAAGTGCGCTCAGAACAACCGAACATAAGACCACTGCTCGTGTGCGGAAAAAGTGGACTGTCGTGCTACGTGGTGGCTCAGACTTTATACTCCCTAGAACCCCTTCAGCACAATCATGATTTGGGAAGGAGACCGGAGCAGTAATCGTCTCCACATACTGCGGCACCCCTCAAGGCTCCAAAATGTAGATTTAAAAAGAGTTGCTTGAAAGGAGAGCAGAAGGTACAGTAATGAAACTAGAGACCGAGAAACTCACGGGGTACAGGCTTTTCAGAAATGCAGTGTGATCTATGTTTACAGAAGCCTCAAATGCCCTTTTTCATAACTCTGTTTATAGCTCATCTGTGTGCAGTAAGTCTTGACCAGAATTGGTCTTTGACACAGACTGTAAAACACAAATCTTAAAAGGACCCAATGGAAAATAAAAGTCAGTATCATGACAAAAGGGATGATTTCTGATGTAATCTCTTTCTACTCGTGCCTTCCATATAAAGGAGATATGGAAAATATGTTTCCCGTTATGGAAATTAAGAATTCTGCTTCAATAAAAGCACATCTGGCTGCTACGATGTTGAAGTAAGAGCTTATTAGTATTATTGCTATTATGATTACAATAGCTGCTCCCAAATGAACACACAGCCCTCCTTGTTGAAGGAGATCTTCCTCAGCTGCCTGTTTATTTGTCAAGCAGAGGGGCAGTCGTTAGAAGACATGGCAGTGGCATCCCAGCAATATACCAAGAACATTAGCATGAAGACAACCCAAATCCAGGAAAGATGCTGCTGAACTATGTAGAGATAAATAGGTATTTTATCTGTTCCAGATATTTTGACACCAACACAGCCTGATGACAAAGACATAAAAAAAGTCATCTTCTATAGCTAACAAATTCCATGAGAGAGGAAGCTTGAATAGGAGAGGAAATACAAGTAATTTGTTTTCCGGGCTGTCAAGCCCTTTGTCTTGACCCAACAACAAACCTATTGATCTACTTCAAAGCACAAAGGGAACGGTGACTGTCATGATGGTATGACACGAGCCAGATTTAAAAATAAAAGGAGAAAAGAAAAACCAGCTTGTTTATACTCTGACAATTGTGTGCTCTGGCATTCCTCCTCCATCATTCCACACACATTCGCGAGGGAGATGTGACATATGTGACATACCCGTCCCACATGGCAGTACTCTCCTGGGTGTCACTCAGAATTCCCTCTCCTGTGTCCCATAAGCCCTCTTTACCCCTGCTTCCTCAAGGAGGACAGCACTGAGAGAACATCATAGTGCAGCTCACCATTTACCCAGGCAAGGGAATTTCTCAGCCTCCTTTAGAGGATAAGTGCCATGAGGAGGTGATGGTGCATGCCATGAGCTCAGCCACGGCTGCAGGAACAAGAGCCTACGTGTACAACTCAGTCCTTTCTGCTGGATATCTCCCAGTAATGGGGTACCGTGTTTTCTCTGCACTGCCAGCAAGCAGCACATCCACTTCATTTCCAGTCCCCATCCCTCAGGGCTGGGATATCCACAACTTTCAGTCAAACCCAGATGTCTTTTTCCATCTGGCTTCCCTGCAATACAGACCAGCTCGGCCAATGTCCTCACAGCACCTGTCAGCATTGCAGTAGTAGCTTCCCTAGATCTTCTCCTCCAACTCCATCTTCCTGAATAGCACTGTCAAAAACTGCTCCATCAAACCCACTAGAAACAGTCCCATTAGCTAAGACTAATAGCATTTTTCTTCCCTGTTGAAAGAAACAAGCTAACAAATTTTTAGCTACCCTGCCCAACACATAAGGACGGCTCCCACCCTGCCCAGCGAGTGGCCTGTGGGTGGTCCCATGCCACCTCTAAGAGCCAACAGACATGACCAGAGAAGAGAAGTCCTCCAGCAGGAGGACCAGTTTCCAACAGCAACAGTACATGATGTGAAGAGTCGCAATTCAGCACTGCTCACAGAGCAAACTGAGAAAGTAAACAGCTGATGGTCCCAGAACAGGGCTCAGTGATCTTTTTCAGCATTTAACACGTAATCAGTGGGTTCACATCATAAGTATATTAAAATGTCAATCCTCCAAAACCCTACAAGCGGCTGAGATAGAATTACAAGATTCAGATTTAGTAACGCAGAGAAAGTTAGTGACAAAAATCTAAATTAGGAGTCACATCAGGGGCACTTGATCCCCACACGTCTGCTTCCTAACAGCATGTAGTGTCCACAAATAAAAATAATACCATAAAAGCCCCTACACGGCTCATCCTTAAAAATTGTCTTATATGATTTTTCAGTAAATATTCAGGTGATAATGTCAGAAAAAATGAGTTTAAGGAGAAATGAATTATTTTGCACATTGGCCTAATTCAGCAAACAGTATTAGTTAAGCTCAGTAATTTTGGAGTTTCGTTATGTTGCTGTCATCATAACTTTCTATTTTTTTTTAAATACTCAATGTGTTTTGGTACTTAAGAGCAAATAACCTTACTTGAAGAAATATCAAAAGGTTGAACTAGGATTTCATGTAGGCCACCTGGCATTTTGTTCTAAGAATTTTATTGGAGAAAGAAAGAAGTTAAATAAAAAAAAAAGAGAATGCTTTACTCTGCAGTTGTTTTGGATCACTCCAAGTTTGATTCATCAAATATCCTGAAAAGTTTCTCTCTCTCATTTCAGCCTGACTCATTCCCCACCCCAATTATTGTTTCGACTGTGAAACAAAGATATATTTCCCAGCTGTATTAATCAGATATTGGGGATAGTCCATTATTATAGCATAGCTAGAGAGACAGTCCTCTCAGGTTTACTTTTAACAGAAGTGAAGTTAAATCAATACTAAGCAAATTTCCCAGAAGTCAAATTCTCTAGAACTACAACGAGGATTGATGAAAGAGTATTATGCCAGGTAATGCTGCAAAACACCAGGGCGTCTGGGACACGAGATATGTTTTTCCATACCAGTTAGAGCTGCCCCTTTGAGCAGGTCGGCAACTGTGCAAAACCTGAAACTTTCAGTGGTAAGCAGAGAACAAAAAGGTGAAAGAGCGCCTATTTTTTTTTCCCCACACCAGTTTAATCTTTTCTCTGACACCAGTAGAGACACCTGGACTAGCAGGTTGTATGTTAAGGTGCCCATCATTGAACCCTAGACTGAGTTTTCTGAATTGACTGCCTTCTCAAAGGGATACCAAAGGGTACCCAGGCACAGCCCCAGTGACAAAACAAGGTACTGCACGTAAACAGGATGTGGGACGACTTCTGTTTGAGTCCTCAACTGCTCTCACATAGTTCATACCCCAAACAGCCATACAAGTCTTCAGCAGGTCATTCGACAAAGCACTGGCCAATGTACCAAGAAAAGGTGCAAGGGAGAACAACCCCGTACACTTTTTTTTTTATAAGAAACTGTTCACAAATATTGTTCTTGATTTCACAAGAGTAATTCCGCAGAATATAAATTTTAATTTATCTTCAATTCATGCAGTAAAGAAAATACTACTCCCTCCGGAAAGGCTTGCAAGTGCATGCTAAAATTCAGTGTGTGGGAACACGCATTGAAGCATAAAATAAAAACATTTTAAAGCTTTGTTTTCAAAAGCCCGATTTCACTTAACTAAAATAAGTTTTAACATATATTTTCTTTGAAATTGAAAGTGTCACTTAAACACATTCAGAAGAGTGAAAGTCCCAGCACATTTAAGGTGGTTTTTCTAAACAGACACAAACTCCATAGTAACACACACAAATTAGATACAAATTACATAAGGGCCTCAGTATTCACCTCGAAAAGCAGGGGTTTATAACTTCAAGTATAGACTGTGACAGGAATGGTAAACAAAACAGGTGACCAAGTACTTTGTAGGAAAAAAGCAACATGTTTTCATTCTGTAAAGAATTCGTGTTGTGACATTTATTTTTACGTACTTTCCACTTATAAAAAAAAATTCCACAGCAGGCACTATTTCTTTAGTAAAAGTGCCAAAACAGCCTTGGATATAAATCTCATTTTCCAGATGTACACAATTTTCAGATATGGCCACTTGTGCGTTCTGTGTCAGCAGTCTATGAGAAAAATGAATTTATTGCTTCCTTTAGGACAGCAGCTGCACCTCCCTGGTTAGCTTGCAGCTTGGAAAGCAAATGCTTTTCCCACTTGGTTACACTCTAATCTCTCAGACACTACCTGTACATGGAAACCGAGCTCTAATTGGGGAACCTCATGTTACTAAGTGTTACCGAAGTATCTCTAAAAAGCCAAAAGCAAAAAAAAAAAAA
>VYZM01003173.1:314206-325613 GCA_013398915.1 Dromas ardeola
AAAAAAAAAAAAAAAAAAGAAGAGTTCTTCTATTAGGATGAGATACTATATGCTCTCTGGTATTATATTTCATGAGGGCTGAGCCTTTCAAACTTCCACATATTTCCTTTTTTGCTACAAAAGCAAAATTGATAGAGTGAGGTAATTTGCAATAATATCTGAAACATCGCTACTAAGCTGCCTGAAGCTTAGCAAGCTCAGAAAACATAGTCTGAAATTCCCAGTAATGAAGATATGGTATTTTATCTTTTTTCTTTGGTTTTCTGATCTGAAGCAACAGTTCCATAAACGAGGGGCAATGGTCTGGATGGCATCTGTTGATAAACTGACAGCAAGTTTTATCTTCAGGTTATTTATTCCCACTAAGTTACATCCTTAAGTCACACAAAATTCAATGAAACTTGCAGAATCTCTTTAAGAAATGGCTTACATTGAAATATTCATTGTCAGGTTTATATTAAAAATAAAAGGTAATTTGGATAAGAACTAACATTTAAAAATGCGTAACCCATAGTACAGTAGGTTTAAAAAAATCCAAACCAAGTACAAACAATTCAAGTGATCCTTACACACACAGTATTTTCAGCCAGTCTTATTCGTTGATTGTATCCTGCATCACAATTACCAAGATCGTACCAACAAAGATCACACCAACTTCAGACATAATTCTCATTCCCAAGTACAACACAAAGAAGAAGTAGACACAAAGAAGTGCACACAAAAAAGAAGTAGAGAGATATTCCATTTAATGGAAACTCCTTTATCTTGGGAAAGCCTACAAAAGTGCTGGGGGGGGGTGGTGTTAAAAAAAAAAACAACAAAATATCCTTTTTCTCCAGACCCACATTCCCAGCATTGCTGCTGCCTGTTGGCTTTGGATCCGAGCTGTAAGTAGACACAGAGGAAAAAGACGACAGCATAAAAGAAAGAGAAGATTTCCAAGTTTTCCCTGCATGCTGCTTGTTCTTTTCCTCTTTTCTTGCTGTTTAAATGCACACCATTTAAACAAATCCTAAGCATGAGCCACAGAGTCAAATAATATAGTCACATGACAAAAATGTGCTTCACAAAACATAACTAATAAGAACATATCGTACATATTTATTTAATAAATTACTATAGATACTCACCTCTATGAATATCAGTCACATATAGGAGTATGTGCACATGGGGGTTTTACTGTCATATTCAGATATTGCTCAGGAACAGATTAACAGGGAGCACAAAACAAGCCATTACCAACCTTTCCCTTTTATTCTTGAATGTGTCGCGTAAGGTGGAAAATGCCTGAAATCGGTAAAAATTGGAAAATTATTGTACTTAAAGAGATTAAATGATTCATTCAATAGCATTTCTGCAATCCTCTGTGTAATTGAACAGCCTTTCTTCCACCTTTCTCCTGAAAAAAAAAACCTTAATTGAAAGGAAATAAGTTTCTGGCTATTTTTACAAAATATATGTGTTGTTATGTCTCAGCAATCCTCTCCCGTTTAACTCTGCAATACAGCTGTAAAATGGTTGGCTTGGTTTAGTGCCTTACTTCTGAAGTACCTCACACACCACAGGAGGCAGCGACCATGAGAGAGGTCCAGACTATAGGTAGCAATGCAAAATTTTGAACAAATCCCCTGCGATGAGAAACTTCTGAGGGACTTTGCTGCTCTTATTTTGGGGAGAGGAGGCAAAGCCACTTTACAAGCCTGCAGTTCCCATTAGTCCAAAGCGCCACCAGCCCCACTTCAGTAAACCATTAAGGTGCCAACTGGAAAACAGGGGAAATATTTCTGCTCCCACACCCCCAAATCTTTCCCACAAATCTTTCCCAAGAGATGACATTTCTTTCCAATTTTCACCCCAGGGACAATGAGAACGCACAAACAGTGTGAAAAGGATAGTTTTTCCCATCATAATTCAGCCGCTTGCCTGCTGGCTTGCATTCTTCAGAGAGGCTTACCCCTGCCTCTCCCTCTCAGCGCTCCGCAGACAGACAGCCGTTATCTTCCTGCATCTTTGCAGAGGATCCACTTCTGCCACACCACAACTAAAACAGGTTGGGCGACTCATTCACACACATCCCTCTTTATTGACTCAAACAAGTTGATATTGCCCAAACAAGTTGATGGCCCTGATGCTCACTTACACTAAAGCCAATTAGCCCGAAATGTCATTTACTCTAAAACCCACAATATCACCCTGGCAGCATAAAGGGGCTTTAAAATGATTCACAGCGTAATTCATTCCTGCTTTACAATGCCAGAGGAGCATAAAGAGGCCTAAGCGCAGACAAGATCGTAGCCAAACGACTTCTGCCATTGATTTCGTCAAAGCAGAATTCGACTTGATTTCAGCATTTATCGAACTGAGCTCGAAACGCAACTCGGCTCCGCTGAACTGCCAGTTCAGCTCAGCTAGGGATGCGTACCAAGATATCTGAATGTCTCTGGGTGCTTCATTTAAAGAGACCCAACAAGAGAAAAAGAGACATTAGAGAGTGGATACGGAACATGTTGCAACTTAAGTAAGATGGACACTAAGAACAGAGGGACCCAAGGTATCCAGTTGCTCCCAACTTTAATTTCTTGGCCAGCTTTCTGCTGCCATTATTACATGAGTATTAGGCAGCTAAGCACTTTGCTTGACATCACAATACTGCAATTTGTTATGTTTTAGAACCTCCATTTTTTTTTTTATTTTCCTCCTCTTCCTTCCCTGACAGCGACTGGAGCAAAAATGAGGCCAAGAGGCCTTCGGCAAAAGCACTCTTGGATCTTTTCTCATGGTACATCTAAATCAGACCTATGCGGCTCTAAGCTGCAAATGGCTATCAGGCACCGAGCAGCAGAGAAATCAGAAGATACCATCAGTCTTCACCTATTCCAAAAGCCTGTTGGTTAATAGCAGTTTTCCCCAATTTTAGCTTGTGTTCACCTGTGGCCCTCTGGTATACTATTTCTCTTTTCTAGAGTCACAATTTGACTTCTTTTTTTAGCCAATTTTTTTTTTATATATATTTTTTTTTTTGACATCCCAGCTGTCAGTATCCTTAGCAACCCCACAGACGGAAGAAGTTTAAACTAACACAGCATTCTCCTAGTTTTGACTCCAGGGGAGCAGAACCGAGGCAGGTAAGCAGAGAGATGAAGCCTTATGACTACTAAAGGCCATGAATTCTGCCTAGTTCCACCCACAAAGTTCCTGTTTGCTGGACTTACAGTCTAATACTGTCATGGTTTCTACCCTGTTTGTATAAAATTCATAGCCAAGACAATTCTTGTAGTTTAGGCACATACAAATTTTGAGTTGAGAGTAGGGTAGCTAGACTAAAACTAGATATGAAATTCTCAGGTCATTTCTGTTGTCTCAAATACCCCAGACCACTGATTTTCTGCAGACTCCTGCTCAGGATCCTGCCTATGATACTAACCTGTACGTTATAAGATAAACTCAGTTCAAATGCTCTGGATACAAAATTGCATAGAAGTTAAGAGTACATATCAGTAAGGTGTGTTTCACAAGGTATAATGCCACACATAACATTTGTGTCTCAGTTATTTCAGATGGACAACAACTAGATCATACTGGATGATTCAAACGCATTCTGAAAATAAAGTTGCTGTGAAAAGTTTGCGGTGCAACATCTCAGACTGGTGGAGGAAAAGTAACTGTTTTCATGCATCAGTCCTGCAGACAGTTTAATGAGCAACGCAGTGCTACCTTCTTTTTCAGAGTGTATTCAAATCACTCCTCTTTCCCGTTCGCCTATTACAGCTGACATAGAACATGACTGATCACTACTACCATGTCTCCACAGAATAAGTAGACTGTGTGCGGCTTCTGACTGGACCTGGATAAACATCTTAAATGACATGCAATTAATATCAAGCTCAATTTCATTATTCAGCATCATGTATATCTGCTAAAAAAATAGTAAGCTTGGGTCAAATGCGTACTACTTGCAAACTGCAGGCAGTGCCTGAATTGTAGTTATTCAGAAATCAGAAACTAATGAAAAATTGCTAGGGTTTTGTTTAATACACACAGTAAAAAAAATTATTATCTTACCAGAAAAAAAAATAAATTCACAGAGTTTTGAGATTTCCTTATAGACTTCTGTTATTTAAGACAGAAAAACAGAACAGTTTTTTTCCCCCCTTTTATAAGTTTGGGAAAGAGTTTTTTTTATACACTTTCCAAAAGGCAAAAAGAACTGTTCATTAAGAAACATTCTCCATTCATTTGGAAATAAGCTTTCTACATAGAATTTAAGTGGAGAATTTGCTTTTTATTATTAAAAAACCCAAACAAAACCCAAAACAAACACGTAACTTTTCATGTTAGATGGTTACACTTTCCAACCAGTAAAATGAGCTTAAATGATTAGCAGTAAGTACAAAAACAAGATCATATACATTCAATCCCTGAAATAATCATCAACCCAGACCATATCCAACACCTCAGCTATGCCATTTTTGCCTTCACCTTTTCTTTACCAATTTTCTTCTCATTACAGCCTTTTGGAAAGAACACACATACCTTACCTTCTTTTCACACAAACATGCCCGTTAAGAGCCCCAGTAAAGAGCAAGCTACATAAGTAGCCTCACTTTGTTTCATTATTACAGCCAACGTCACACAACCCCTTTGCAACCTCCAGTTTTCACTTCTCATGCTCCTATTTGAGGGTATTTCAATAACCATTTTTCTAAATCTCGTCCTAAATCCTGTCTACATGCATTCCCAGCCAGTTTATTCACTTGGTTCAGCGCCAACATTATCCTTTAATTTAAAAATCTCACAGCCCTTTATGCTTTTTTTAATCATGTTCCATAAGCAGCAGTGAAAACACAGACTGCTCCTGGTGCAGTCTTGCAAGCTTTACTTGGATAGATGTGAAACACTGGATGCCCGAAGCCACATGCTGTGTATCTTCTTGTAGAGGCGTCATCAGTCCCAAGCACCAGTACATCCCAAACCCTCATGGAAATACCTGCCCTAGTTCATGCTGCAGTTGCATTTATCACCATCACGCTGGTGTCTAGTATGCTTCTTCTAGAGCTCCCAACTTAGAACAGCAAGTATTTCACCATTCCGTCAATACCTATGGCTTTGTATTTTATGCTGCTGAATTTGATCCTATTCTTGCTGTTCTCTTCTCCAAGGTCATTCATTTCTTGTGTACGAGACCCTTTTTGATAGTCAATCATTCCTTTTAGCTTTGATCTGCCAGAAAGTTTCATTACCCCAAGCTGATTTTTTGATCATTACCAAAAGAAGAGGAAAAACAAAACAAAAAAAAAGGGTTAACCTTCAGTGTTTATCACAGTTTAGTTTAAGAATCTCTGTTGAACCCTGGCTTGCTGAGTTCATTTAAGCAGTTATATTGACTCTGTTAAAATAATTCCTTTGAGTATTACAGCATGTGATGCAGCCCCTAAAAAGATCAAAATATGTACCTCTTCCATGCACATTTATACAATTTAAACAAATGTTATATCCTGAAGGTCAACCCCAATATCTAAGAATGAAAATAATTAGTAGTCTCCCATTTGCAGAAAACTCGTATATACAGCATTAATAAAGGACAAATTACATGGCATATTTTACATGCGCCATTAAACTGGTAGGATTAAGTTTGCACAAAATGTAATTGCCTTTTGATGTGAATAAAGCACAAAAAGCCCAATCAGATGCAGCACATTCTAATTTATGACACAGCCCTAGAATTTTTTGGTGATTAGTGTCACAACATCGCAAGTCTAAATATATTACAGTGTTAAGAAGTACACAGCCCTGTTGTAAGTTTTTTCCCTTTTCCCTCCTGTACATCTGAGGTGACAGAATGAAGGTAAATTTCTTCCTGACCACTTAAGACAGCTCATTATTTCCCCAGAACATTCCTGTGCCATCACTAATCTCTGCAACGTATCGCCATTCATTTAAAATATCAATTTGCTACAACCAATGTTAAACAGCACATTTTGTTTTCTAATTTTTCAATATCTTTGAGGACAAGCTCTCAGCCGAATTCAGCGAGGACTGAAAAACCGGAAACCCCTTCAAAACGTGAGGGTAAGACATTTATGGGCTAGTTTATCAGGTGATGCAAGTTGGATTTCTCCAGTACTGTATACGTTACACTGCAGGTAGGGTTAGCTCTCACTGAAGCCGAGAGACACAAAAGCCACCTTTCTCTTGATATAACCTTAACAAGCAATATTCACCTTCTTATTACAGGTAAAAGGACTCAGTATTCAAAAGTATCTCCCCAGACTGTGCAATTTAGCACACTTATATTGTGAGCATCATTTCTGGACCTCTGCAGATACACAAACAGAGATTCAGGCATCAGTGAAGGCGGCAAATGAGCGCTACCAAACAGGAGTATCCACAAAGCCATGGAAAGGGTGTCTCTTCAAGGGTCCAGAATTGGATTAATAAGTTGACTTAGAAAACAAGTCAAGTCTCAAAATTTCCCAGATATTCATGCAGAACATTGAAAAAAACAACAAGAAAGCTGACCAGAAATGGCTGTCTATGAACAATCATTTTTTATCAATCCAAAATTGCAATGAAGTCAGCAGAGATCTTTCCAGTTATGTCAATGGGAATGCAAGTGTTTTTCTCCTACCTTTTATCATCAAGGGATGAGGAAGAAGAGTAGCCAGTCTGAGAAAGAAGTGTTATTCAATTAGTTGCATTTCCAAATATTAAAATAATGCACTGTGTGCATAACAGCAGATCACATCAGAGCAACTCATATAAATTAAATTATTGGAAGAGTAAAAAGAGAAAAATAAAGGGCAGGGCAGTAACACAGCACATCAGTCAGACAGGGGCAACGGAGTCGCAAACCAGTCTTGTCATCTAGAAATACCATGAAAATAACATTTTTTTAAAATAAATTAACAGAATAGGACTAAATACCTATAGACATTATAGCCAGCTTGGGGCAGGGGAAGGGTATTTTCAAGTATTTAAAATAGAAAGAAGAAACAATCTAGTGAACGCATGTGGTAAGTCTATGTCACCAATAATAGTTATGTCACTGTACAGTTTAGCGCCCAGTTCTGGTATCATATCTCATATAATAAAGACAAGAAAGTTCCACTAAGAAAGAAACACCGTTACTAAGCATTTTTATAGCAATAACAAAAAAAATAAGAATAAACCGCAGTCTTATTGAGGTAAATGAGAGACCATGAAGTGAGAAAACAAGCAAACAGTGTCAGAGTAACTGAGCCTTTACAGGAATCTTGGAGAATGCTATGCAGCAAGAGAAACGTTAAAATAACAAAGCAACCACCAAAGCAGCCTGAGAGCTCAGGGCCCGAGCCACACTCAGCACTGTCACAATTTTAAATATCAACTGCTACCAGGGAAAACAACTAAGCCTCAAAATGAACCATTTCCAGAAGAGTTCTTCTGTTTTCCCATCTACAGTAGGATCAATGTCAAGTGACATTTATCAATGCTTTATTATCAATGCTTATTTATAAGCATTTATCAATGCTTATAAATACTTAAAGGATGGGTATCAGGAGGATGGGGCCAGGCTCTTTTCAGTTGTACCCAGTGACAGGACAAGGGGTAACGGGCACAAACTTGAACATAGGAAGTTCCATCTAAACACAAGGAGATGATCTCCAGAGGTCCCTTCCAACTCGTATCATTCTATGATTCTGTGGGATCATCAGCTTCAAGCAAAGATAACCTCATCAGTAAGTTTGTAAAGTAAAAGATGCAACGGGCAGCTGCAAACTACCTCAAATGCCAAGTTATGCAGTAAAAACATTTCAAAGACAGACATGGAAAACAGCTTCCCCATATCCTGTGCTGGAAGGAACTCAGGACAATAGCAATGATTTGTAAGCAAATTATAAATATTCAGAAGTACGCATTATGTAACATTTGCCTTTTATCATTTGAAGAGCTGCAACTGCCTGGGAAAGGAGGCAGCAGGATTGGCGGAGCAGCTGGGAGCGATGCTGCAGAGGTATGTAAAAATTGTATATCCAACTAAGGAGGGATTTCTTACACTTCTGAAGCCAAGAGTGGGGTTTTTTCAAACATCATCTTCATTACACACCAACTTTAGCTAAAGTCCTACATTTCCCCTTCGACCCAAGGATCACTACTGTACTTTGCAGTACAAATTCAATTGTCAGTTTGTCCAGCAACGTAACCTTGACTGTACTGGTATTTCTTAGCATAACTGGGAGCAGAATTTTGTTCAAAAGAAAAATAAAAAAAAATCAACCACAAAGTTGCTTACGAAATATTTTGTTACGCATCCCAAATTAATTTTTCTAAATTTAAAAATAGCAAAAGAATTTGCTGACTGAAGCTTGAGTAATCTGCTTATAAGTGCATTCACTGAGTCACCTCTCAGTGTCAAAATGTCGAGCCCTAATTCCCAAGCACCTTCATGAGCGTTTCCTCCACCACCACCCTGTGTGCAAAACAAGCTGGTCGGCCTGATGTACAGTTACTGGTAAGGCAGACGTGGGCTGAACCCTTGCCTGGAAGAAGAGCTACTGCCCCACTCTACTGAGTGGGACAGTGATGCTGCATGGGGCCATCAAGTCCAGGGACACCTTCCTGAGCTTCCCATCAGGTGGCCTCAGGTGCACATGGCCTCAAGTGGCATAAAGCAGGGAAGAGTTAAGGTCTGCTTTTCCCAGTATTTAACAGAAGTACTTAAACAGTTCAAAATAATTTCTATTGAGGGAAAATGGTGTTTTTCATTAATCAGCCAATTCATCTCATTGCAGAGAATTGTACTCCTGAACTGCACAGGCTTGGTACTGATGAGGACAACTGAGGGGCTGACCTAGCTTTTTCTAAAATCTGCTTATTTTAGTGGAAACTAGGGCAACTTCTGCATCAGAGTTAGTATTGCTTTCTGTTTAGGAACGTCTTTTCTCTCAGAATCTCCACCCAAACAAATTTGGTTTTAATCATCCCTTTTTGATGCAACAAAAGAAAAGCTGCCAGCTCACGAACACCTAAACACACCTTCAGCACAGAGAATTGACTTATTTGTCAGCCTCTGGGCAACATAAGAATTATGCCTTCTGACTGCTTCCAAACTGGATTCATAATTTCCCTGCAAAAAACATTGCATGTTTTTCAATACTGGATATGGCAGATTGAGTGAAGACATTTTGTAAAACTGACCAATTTCTTCTTTATTGACATGCAGTATAAACAGCCTACTCGCTCATCAAGCGGAACTTCTATTAGGTAGAACTTTGCAGGCTCTCAAAATACCTTCAGAAAAGAAATGTGTCTACCAAGAGCAGCGACAATATATGTCTGCTTTAAGCCATGAAGTCCCTGAAGGCTCGATGGGTACAAAGTCATGTAGCACCACCTACCAAACTCTAGAGCAATGCAAAATTCCTGCTCCAAGCCCAGGCACAAAAAGGTTCTTTGTATTGCACCCAGCCAGGGCAAGGCACAGAAGATGAAAAGGACTACTGATTTTTCAGCTTTTAAATATATTCCTAGTCCTTGCATAAAGAATTCAGCCTAGAAGAGTTGCAACAGAAGAGGCTATTCATATAAGGTTATACAAAGAGGTTAATCAAGTTCAACACTCATATAAGTTTTAATTCCTTATACTGAATAACTGTTCAAGCCATGAACAGTTTCACCAGTGCTACTGAGTCAACATGTGAGGGAGGGCGCTCATTATGACTTAAGTTACAAAGTCAGGACCTTAAACTCTTGTAGGTTTGTTTAATTTCACTGACAGGGTAAAGAATTAAATTAGTTAACACAACCTGCCTGTTGAAGAACTGTTATAGATTTAATTAGAGGTGAGGAGACCATAAAAACCCTGTTTTACCTATACTACCCTTGAAAATTCCTCCTGGACAGAACACCTTAATTGTCTTGGATAACATGTTCTCCGAGTTGAACTTTCTTTCTCCTGAGCAATTGCTTGAGCGGTCTACAAGGTTTTCCTTGCCAGAGAGCGCTCATAGGCACCATCAGAAATGCATGGACTCTAACTGGCAAAGGTCAGCCCATGGCTAATGGATTTTCTTGGGAAGGTGTGCTGAATCCTGTTGTGAAGAAAGCAATAACAACTATTACCCAAACCAATTCTGATTTAACAGATGCAGCTTAGTTTAAAACATGTATTCTAGATAGGAGGAATTTGTCCCATAGTACCTTAATTGCATAGATTTCCTTTACTCACATCAGACTGCTCAGGTAATCCCCCTGCAGTAACTCACGGTTCATATTTATCAAGTCTAAATAAACAATCCAGTGTATTGACTTAATCTGCATAACTGAGGGCAAAAAAGTCATACCAAATTTCCCTATTTGAGTTTTATTCAAATTCATAAATGCTATTTACAAATGCGTATCTTGACCGCTTAGGAAATATCAGAATATCAAACAGATGTTATAAGCTTTAAATGGGCAGATTTCCCACATCGATTGTGCATTGAAACATTCAATAATCAGCTGCATGGTGTAATATGCGCTTATCTTCCAGGCCAGAAATAGCTGATGGCAATTATTACAAGCAATCTTTGCTTTCAAGGCGGGGTGCAAATTAGGGCAAAGGGAAAATAACCTGGAAGAAATCTCATCTGCTCTGCTTCCCTGTAAGAAAACGCACTGGGGCAATGGAGAAAGGAAAACTGCAGCCAGGGAGCTAGAGTTGGCTTTTAATAAAGTGTAAGTTTTAAGTTCAAAGAATCCTAGAAGTGTTTACTGAGCAACAGAAGCACTTTGCCAGCAGATATCAGCAAGCTAAGAGGAAGCATCAGTACAAGCTAGAGGGGTTTCTACAACGAGCACCAGGAATCCCCACTAGCAGAGCAGGGGAACTGTGCACATATATCTCCTTTTGGCCATATCTCCTGTGCTTTGTCAATGACTAAAGACCATTTAGTTCATAAAGTCCTCTGAAAAACCTCTGTTTTCTTTCCTTCAATTGCTATATGTCCCCGAAGAATAAAAACATAAAGCGTAGTAACCAGAAGCTGAAACTCTGCTGAGAGCACGGCTGAGCGATAGGCAAGCCCCAGAGATCGATACTCCAACTGCAGGTGCCATCCCCGAGCTGTCACGCCAGGGAGAGCAAGCATCAATCTGCGCCCAGCAAACCTGCCTGCGGAGCAGCAGGCAGAGATTAGGACTAGACTCATGACAGCTCAAAAAAATTTAAGAGTTAAAAGAAAAAAAAAAAAGCCACACAGCTCCAAAATGCAAGTTTCAGTGCAGTTGCTCACAATCAGGTACTCAATTGGGATTGGGAAGAAAAGGCATACAGGTTTTAAATAAACCCCTTGCAAAATTGTAACACTCGAACCATATTGCTTGAAACACTAAGTTCAAGTCATTAAAACAGAAGGTCTTTTTTTTTTTTTTCTTAAAAAAAAAAATA
>VYZM01003173.1:325629-360671 GCA_013398915.1 Dromas ardeola
AAAAAAATAGCCAGAGACTCAAGCCTGCAGGATTGTGCCTCTAAATCCAGGGTTGGCAACTAACCCAGACCAGCTTCCCTGCTGCAGAGGGGAGGGAACAGCCTGCTCCCCTCATGAGAGTATTCAATTTAGTTACCTAAACACGCATTTAGAGACCTACCATCAAGCCCTAACCTCCTTTAAGCCCTAACCTAAAAATGAGTACGTTGGATTTCAAAAGAAATTTGCTGAATTTTAGCTGAAAAGAGCAGCAAATCGCAGCCCAATGTGAAAGAAGTGGTATGCTTCAGGGCAGGGCTTGTAACAGCAGTGTCGATAAACCCTCAGGAAAAGCAGCATTAATAGGGGCTTGTAAAGCATCCTGTAAGAAACAATCCTTATTCGATGGTACTTTTTTTTTTATTTACTAGTAGAGTCTATGTCCACTGCATACATTACTGTATACAGCAGCCTTTAAAGCATTGCACAGCCTCTAACTAAGTGCACTGAGAGGAAAAACAGCAGCAGGGCAAGTTAGAAAAACAAAAATATTTGCATGTAAAGGAGATATGAATTCAGTAAGTATCAGAGTACAGTAACAGCATTCCTAGACTGAAATATGAGGGAGGAGATACTAGATCCTTGTTCTACCCAAATCAGTTTGCTCAGCATGCCTAAATTCTGAGTCCTTAAAGAAAAAAAATCTGTTCATGAAAGTACAAAGATAACACTTCAAGATAATTTTTTTCTTATTAAATTGAACTGGTTTTTACCTGTGCCTCTAAGAGCAGTAAATACCTCATATCTCGCACACTATTCATATTTTGTTCTGCAACTTAAGTTGCAAGAACTGAGTGCCCCTCTAAGCCACAGCTGGTTATAATTAGTCCTCCTGTGTTCAATTAATCTCCTGACACCTTAAAAAAGGTAAGGCAGGAGCACTGTCCATTAATGAAGGGGAGCAGCGTCAAAGGAAGGGCTTTGGTGAATGCCGGAATTACTGCATTTGCTACAAGAAGGTCAAGTAATAAAACCCACTTAAAACATTTTGTATCCCATAGTTCTTTACGACTCTTAAGCACGCATATGAGGATCTAGACAAATCTCAGACTATGTGATGCCCAGATGCACAGGTTGCCTGTAGCACTTTGAGTTGATCATTAAAGGACTGTAGCCCTCACAGCTTGTGCACTTAGCTCCAAAACCACACAGCTGAAGAACATTTCATTCCTTGGAGAAAATGCTGTTTCTAAGGCTCACTCACCTTGAAATGAATAAGTAAATCAAGCTCCACACTGAAGCAGCTTTCTGGAGGACAGGTGTGAGAAATGCAGTTTATTGCACCTAACAAGTGTTCTGCTGAATTGCTGTAATTGCTGCTCAGTCAAGTCAGTGATGGAGTCTGACTTGTTACTTGTTCATTCACACCTTAATATCTAGCAAGATGCAACTACTGTGCTTATAACCATCAGTAATAATGCGGATTTGATGTAAACTTACTTGCACACTCAAATTCCATTTACAGGATTTCCTCACCGACAGCTCACACTAACACCACCATCTGCACAGACACAGTGGCAAAGGTTTGCACAGCATTATAAGTGCCAGTCTACCGCCGACAGGACACCGCTCTGCAAGCTTGTCCCCATTTATTTGCATCTATTTGGAGAGATGAAACACAGAAGACCTGCTACGAGACATTTCTGAGGCAGAGTCCCTGAAAAGTCCTAGAAGACCCTCAGAATCCATAGCACACAGGGGCTGCGGAGTACAAACACAGCAGCCTCACAGAGAATCCAGCCCCAAATGCTTTGCCATTGCATTAGGGTAGTGTTTGTCCTCTCTGATAGTACCGGGGCAGAGGAGACGGTGCAGTGGTTTCCTCCTTCTTTGCCAGCACTATTCCAGATCTTGTGTTATGCTTTGTTTATTTTATCTTGCTTATTCAGACTTGGATGATGGTACAAACAAAACTACTGTAGAGGGAACAGTAATACAATGAAAACTTATATCAGGTTATACGGAAGTCATGAGATGTTTTCACGGGCTGAAATGCAAAAATTACATTTTCGGCTACAACTAACTTGTCCTTGTAGTGAAAATGTTATTTGAGGAATTAAAAAAAATAGCTTTCATGATTAGCAATTTCTATTGCAATAAAATCTTGGAAAATCTAGTAATATTCAACAAAAGTCTTTAGTTAAAGCAAAGATAAAATAACTTCGAAAAAAGTGGCAGAAGTCTAGCCTCAATTATTTCATAGTTTCTATCAATAGAAGTAAGAAATCCTGTGGGAGGACAGAAAGCAGTAGGTGATTTAAAGGGTGTAATATCTCTTATTTTGTCCAAGAAAAGCATTTTATTAGTTTTGTTATTGAACAAATTTTAGAGGTGAGAGGAAAGGGACAGAAATGATTCCATGTAATAATTCTGAAAGAAAAGCCAAGTTTAATAACAAGCAGATGTAACGTATGAACAGATACAAGAAAAGTCTTCAAGATGATAGCTCTGTGTCAGCTTTTGACAAGACATGGTTGGAAGATTATATATTGGGTTTTGCATCACTTTCTGTTAAGTGGTTACAGTGAAATTGTGTTGTTCCCCCTTGTCTCTTTCTAGCATGCCACTGTCAGATGGCAGCAGCTTTTAAAAAAAAAAACAAAACTTACTTAACTGTACCAAAAAAATAACATTATACCTGAGGAAACATCAGCTGCTCCACTGCTTTTACTCACGATAACCAAAAAAGAGAAATGCAGATTAAGATGAGCCAAAGGCAATAACTATTCACACAAAGAAGATATGGGACCTAGTACAGTGAAATGTGTTAGTTGCAACTGCTGCACACAAGTCAGTAAAAAAGTGTAAGTGCTACTTTTATAGATCAACTGCCAAGAATCAACCCCTGTTATTCCACCTATTTCCTCCCTCTCTTTTGGTCACTTAATGCGTAAGCTACAAGTTGGACTCCTGGTCAGGGCAAGAGGGCAAGGATAAGTAGACACAAGAGAAGAGACAGAGGTGAGCCCATGCTACGGCTGTATCTCAAAACTAGCAATTCAAAAGGCACAGAAAATCACAAAGAAATTTCTAAACTCCCTTTGTTCAGATCAGGTCCAAAGTTCAAGGGATTCCTCAAACCTCCTTAACTGAATCCAGACCCCCATTGTACAGCCTGGAAGTTCCCCATCTCCTAGTCTTCTTGACTCAGTAGTTTTCCTCACAACTTATTTGTTTATTATATAGTCATGAGCTGTTCTGGCATTCTCGATAAAGCACTTAGCTCCAGTAAACTAAGCTTTGTATCTCATTCGTCCCTGCATAAGAGCTCTTGGCTCCCAGCAGATAAGCTCTGCCTGCCCTTAGAATTAAATCACTAACAAATATACAACCTACGTTAATCCACTTTGAAGGTGCAGAAACACAAATAAGGGCCAAGACAGACACTTTACAAATAGACAAGGTACCTTCACATAAGCTTGTAACGTCCAGTAGAAGATACGTCCTTCACCTCATAGCAAGCAGCTTAACAAGTGGCATCCTTGACATGTCCTTACCAAAGGAGGTCACTAGATGATCATCCACAAATCTTAGAGAGCACTTTGGGTCAGTTCCTACTCACACCTCAAACGCTGTTCCTCTAAACTCAAGCTCTTTCTTCACCCCTGCCCTCCTGCAATAAGCCTTGCCCACTTGCTCCACCCCCCCCTCCACAAGATGCAGGTGATACCAATTTTCCAAGGCACCCAGCAATTAGCCTTAATGGGTCCCAGCTGTCTCTGGGGCTGGACGTTAAAAGTCTCCTCGCATGCCATGGTATTACACATTTAATCTAGGAGCGCTATGTATTCCTACAGCATCAGATACTCGTTGGCTTGAACAAATGAAAAAAGCTGTACTGTTTAATACTTTTAGCTGAACTCAGTAAATATTTCAGATGCCACAAAGTTGCTGTGAAATACTACAGAGCAAACCCTTCAGATTCAAATATTTCACTGAGAAGTCTTCTAAATAAAAGATAGTGGGGGGAAAAAAGCTATCAAAAATACTATCTGCGCTTGGAAGTACAAAAAGATGATGTAACCAGAAGGAATGCAGTTCATCTGCTTATGAAAAAAGACTCATTATATGATAGGCAAGCACCATCTTACTGAAAGGTGAGTTGGGCAGCAAGTCCTGGTCAACTAAAGGAACCTTCTCAGCCCGTAAATACTAAATGTTCAAGATTTCTGGTTTATGATGAAAGGTGGAAGACGGTGGATTAAATGGCAAACACAGTCCTGGTTTGGAATTTTTCATGCAGAAAAAAAATAATGACTGCCTAAATCGTTTACGTGATGTAAAATAACACAGCATAAGCATCGGACACTCATTACCAGATGTCACAGGTGTTCCCCACGACTGAGAGCAGAGCACTATGTATGGATACAGAGCACAATGCACTGGATATGGTTAGACAGTGGGGTTGCGTTTCATGCTGGTTATCTGAACATCCCAAAGCTGCTGACCAATCTGAACCCCAATGGTAGAGCCAGCAACTTCATTCCTTTTCTGTCTCATGGTTGTGCGTCTGTCATTAACAGAGTATCTTCATGCCTACCATGCATGAGGATAAAAGATTTACTGATGTGCTTAAAAGCAGCTTAAATTGAAGTTTTACAGCAGGTGAAGGGCAGAAGTCCCTTGCTCTGTTCTCTGTCTGCTTGGAACTGATATCACTTAATTTCACGCATTTGGAAAAAAAAATGTAATTAATAGTGTGAAGATGGTGTGTATTGTGCAGCTTTTAATATGCCTAGAGAAGCAGCTTTGGCTATTCTTGTTGAACAAGCGCTACTCACTCAGCTCTCCTGAGCAACGTACTTGTATTGCCAGCCCAAGGATTTCAACAACCCTAAGCCAGAAGCTTCAGAACCATGAGATTTCAATTAAAAATTACAATTTTTTACTCTTTGCCTTCTGATTCATATTTTCATCTTCAAGGTTCAGTCAATGCCTACTTGCAAGTTTCTTCTTCACAATCCCAAGAGCTTAACAGAGGCTGAAATTCTCCTATAATTGCCAAGAACTGGAAACTGAGACCTTAAGCAGAACGTTAAATAATGTAACAAAGAGAGAAGTTGTGAAGTCTAAACAAGTCATGTTTCCAAAACAGGCTTATGTCTAAACTTCTGGAAGTTCTTAGTGATTCAAAATTCACAGCTAACACAGGTGAGGTGTCTAAAAGCTGCTCCCAGGCTTATCATTCTTGCTGCAGGCTTTGAGATCCCCTGAACATAACTGGGAATTTATATGGTGACTTCAACAGAGCTGTGTTGATTGACATCAGAAGCTGATCTCAAAGTTCACCAGAAAGAGAGGCTATCTTCAGTAAAACCTCTGTTCAGAGCTTATAAGAACCTTGGAAGCGCCCATTTTTACCCATAAAACAGGATCTAAATACATCTGCACCTTGACCCTGCTTGTCTTGCAATATTTGAGCTTCCTTTGATAACATCAAGTTCCAGCACTTCAGAAATACATTTCTCAGTCCTTCTGGGTTCTTGCTTTGGTGACAAGCTTTTCCCTTTGATCTCAGTGTAAGAGTTTTCTCTGGCACGTTCTTTGCTCCCACCTTTCTCTGGTCTACTTCCAAGGACTGAACATTTTTCGTTCTCCCGTTAGATTTTACCTTTTGTGTATTTTGCTTTATTGGAACTGGCAACATGGTGCTATTTAAACACAGCTCCGTCTGTCAGAGTCAAGTCCTGCAGGTAGGGTGTCATGTTTGATTTCATGTTATCATTTGTTGTGTATTCAGAGCTAAAGAAAAAAAATGTTTACTATAAAACAGTTACTTTTATACATTCCTTTGAGAGCTCTTTTACTGTTGTTGCAGGACCTGCTTGTGTCCTTATGAATACAGCTCCTTCTACACTATCAGATACAAAACAGAAGGGGTGTGCTAGTCTGGCTTTGTTCATTATCATTCCCTCTTCTGCCCTCCGTGTCGACTGCATGTCCTAGGCATATATTGAATTTTATGCCAGCATTATAGCTGATGGAAAATATCATAGGCCTAAAAGAAAGCTGATATTTTGGAGGCTGAGTTTTTAGGTTTGAAAATGGATGTACTTATCTTCCATCGCTCGGCTCCAGAGTTGTTGTTCAGTATGAGCTTACATCTGACACTGGAAGCAGAGACATGATGGACCTTTATCCCAGCATGGTAAGAGTTGTACTTCACAGTTGGTGCTTCCCAGCCAAAAGGGGACTAGATGGGAAGAAACGCCTAATAAAAACATCATTTATTGGAGCCTTTCTGCTGCACATATCAAATAGATCTGGTGAACACAATTATTTCCTTCCCAGTCTCCTAGACTGACATTGCTGCTTCTGCTCCTTTTTCTTCTCAAAAAGACATAACCTCTAAAAGCCTAAACAAAAATATGATGCTGACTATAGTCCGGAGACATTTATGACAGCATATATAGAAATCTTTGCAACACATTAGAGTGCTTGTCTTCTCTTTTCTTTTCACAAACAATATGCACATCTCATCTTGCAGGTCTCACTGGTCACATTTCCTTGGCCAAAGCATTACATGCACGTTTTAATTTTGTTTTTTCTTTGGCACTGCATCAACAGTGTTCTTCTTCTGCCATCTAGAAATGGCTATTCAGTTCAGGTGTAAGGTTTCCTGTGTTTCTTCCTTCTCCCTTAAGCAGTTCTCAATTTGTTTGTTTTTTTTTTTTTTCCAAATGGCAGCATTAATGTTTCTAGCCTGACAATTTCTAAAGAAAGATAGACCTGCAACATACGCTGCCTGTGCAGCTTCACCAAAGGCAACGGTGTCCCCAAGCAGAGGGCGTCCCTCCTGCCCTCCCACTTTGAGAACCATCGCAGTGGAGAGCGATCAAGTGCCGACAGACAATCCACATTGCAACAGCGAGAAATCAGGCCATGAAAGCATTTCCCAAGGGGGTGTCACATGTTTCCTCTCAACATTAGGGATGGGTTCAAGTGCTGCAAGGCTGGCTGTTACCTTATGAAGGATCTGACACTGTGGGAATAACTGGCACTAAAAGGGGTGATGATCCCACTCGGGCTTCCTCTTAGCATCCATGGGGAGAGGCAGGACAGCTTTCCTGCCATGAGGACACAGCAGACCTTGTTCAGAGCTTCTGTGAAAGGAAGCTGTAAATCGAAACACAGGGAAGTGGGTTGCAGCTGGAGGGCTGGGAGGGCTGAGCTGCAGCCTTGTGACCACCCTTGAAGATGGCCATGGGCCCCTGCTTCAGCCACGTGAGCCCGGCCTGGCTTTCCACCTTTAACAGCAAACAGCTGGGGAAAGGCCACATCTTAAAGAATCAGAGTTCCTCTGCTCAGCAAATGTGAGGGCTTACATCGACTTCAGCACATTTGACCCAGTGCAAGGCTGGGTCTAGGCTAGGCATCAGATCTGTCCTTTTAGTGCAAATAAAGTACCATGTAAGGGGGAGGAATCAGTTAAACCCTCTGCTATTAGCTCTGTTGTCATTGTAAGCAATTTTCCAGGTTGTGCAGGTGGAAGCAGCTATTTCAATTCATCCACAATTTTTTCCACAGCAGATATGGCCAGAATCGCCACTCTCAATGGGATGTAAACCAGAAAAGCAGCTGCACGGAGTGGCCAGAACATAGAATGTGCGCACAAACTCTCATTAATGGTTGTATTGAACTGTGGGTTTGGAGAGCACTGGTGTGCTAGACACTGTGCAAATAGCACAAAGACATTATGTTTGCAATACGAAAAAAGAGGCTAAATTACAAATGGGTACCTCCTAACTTCACATGTGACCAGTCCTCCTATTTAAGCCTCCAGATTAGAGCAATCCAGGCCCAAACTATTGCACTAGAATTACACTAGGGCTGGCCTTGCCCAGAAAGGCTGCTGGGATTCCTGGGACTGTGTTTTCTGGTCTGGTAAACTAATCCACAGCCATCCTCCTTCGTGGTTAGTTAATGGTTGTCCAGCACACATGGAAGGAATTGTAGACACCTGGAAAGCAGCTACCAGCACCACGCTGGTCACAGCCTACAACAGCCCCACAGCCCAAGGCTGGCCTGCGGTGATTCCTGTTTCTAGAAACAAAAGGAGACAAAAGCAAATGCTGGGTCACATACAGCTCATGCAATAAGCACTCAAGCTGATAGCACAACACTGGAATTAAAGAGATCTTTTGTTTTGTTTGCTTTCCTTGTATTTACAGCTGCAAACATCAAAGGCTGACTCACGCACAGACCAACAAGCACATTTAAGTACCAGGATATGCTAGAACAGCTGCTGCCTGATCAGGAGAATCATCCTTCAGGGCCATCGTCATTAACGATTCTGTTATTTATATTGATGGCAATGCAGGGAAACAAAAATGACTATTGTTCAGGCACTAGTGCTCCCCAGCTGGACAGCTTGTCTTTCTCCAGGAGTTGTATATAGCCTCCCCCAGTTTAGGGGAGGATGGAAAAATGGAAAATGAGAGCTGGAAAGCAGCTATCTGAATAGGAGTATATCCCACATTGACATTGGTAGATTATAGCCTACAGTAAATTACCACTTGATAGATTTAGTAATTAATTTAGTAGTTGATGAACAAATGCATGTTGCAATGGTTTGGCCAATTCCTGTAGGCTTTAAGTTGGACCATTTCTTTAATGGATCAAACAGTTCATTTTTTGTTGCTTGATAAATGGTTTGCGTGCAGCTCCCCGAGAAGTCCACCTGAGAAAACACCTCTGCTAGGCACACAGTATGTGGCCCAGCTTATACAGATGAGAGATGAAGTGGGGGCTTTTCATTCTGCCACCTTCCCATTTCACAGATGAAGATGATGTCTCCTGCATGGTCAGCTGCTTCCTCTCTGCTCTGCTGGCCGCACGCAGGCTCAGAGCACCTGCCCTGTCCTCAGGGAGAGTTGAGCTAAGGATATCACCAAGACAGACCTGGTTTGGGCACCCACAGTCCCACCTGTGCCTCAGCCATCCAGATGACATGGGCTTGAGTTTGCCTCAGAGCACCAACACCACTCAGGCTTTTTTTTAGCAGGCATTAGAAGCCTGAGCTAACCTTTTCTTGCTTTTAAATAACGTGGTTGAATTTGAATCACGAT
This sequence comes from Dromas ardeola, assembly GCA_013398915.1. NCBI lineage: Eukaryota > Metazoa > Chordata > Aves > Charadriiformes > Dromadidae > Dromas > Dromas ardeola. Next base: position 334,737 of record VYZM01003173.1, read on the forward strand.
TTGGTCTGAGACATTCATCTGTAGCGATGTATGAGCTGACGTGCCTGGTGTCACTCAAGAGGGCTGTGACAGACTTGGGATTTGACATGAAATGGCCTGAGCACCTTCACCACAGTGCATGATTCCACGTGCAGTGCCGTAGCTACAGACTGTGACTTCTCACCAGGGGACTAATTCCCCAGGGAGACTGTACCAAACACTAACAGAGTGTTTCCCTTTAAGAACTGCTTTCTGATCTTCATCCTTACTTTTCTTTTATTCAGCCTTATCTTCTTGCTTTTGTTTCACTGTACGTCACCTTTTCCCATATTGTTATTTATAGCCTCTAATAATCTAGACACCTCTATTTCCAGGCAGTGATGAGCTCTTCCTCGCAAATATATTTTGTCTCCTCTTTGTGTGCAGCTTTTGATCCTATGCTGCTTAACCAACATGGGATTAAAATAACCAGAAAAGCGCTAGCTTTTTTATCAGACAGCCCTGGGAGAGCTTGAGATACCCTATGATTCACATATAGATTCTGAACAACTTAAGACTCCTTCCCAGGCTTCTGAAACAAAAGAAGCTGCAGCTCACCCATGCACTTCGTTTGGAGCGGACAGAGGCGAGGTGCCCTACCTATGGCTGAAACAGATGTAAATAGGTCTGTGGGAGTAAAACTGAGTCAATGGATCTAGGTCTAATTTTAGATATAAAGTAGTCAACACATGGGATATACGTCCTTCCTACTCCACAGTCATTTTCTTTCTAGATTCCTCTCTATATATAACCTACCTGAAAATCTTCTCTAAGCTAAGGCAGAGGAGACTGCTTTGGTAAAAAGATTTATATTCCTTTAATCCTACATTTTCCTCCCTTCTCATTTACCTAAGCACACAGGCAGTTTTATTTTTTTCTTTCTTTCATACATACGTGCCAAAACCCAACCCTGTCAGACTGCTTAGTTGTTGTGCATAGTTACAGTGAATTTTATTCTCTGCCGGGGCTTGTTGTTCATAAGTTCTTTGATTTCCAGTTAAATTCCCTGCCTCGAATTTTCACCACGTTTCCCCATAACCTCAGCATTGAAGGAGACAGAGCACGTCCAAGCAATTAGTCATTGGAAATAGCAACATGATTAAGGATGGAAAAGGTGGTTAAAATGGAGGGATGAGTTGTCTGCTTCCATGGGGAGCCTATTCAGCAAAGTCAATACCAGTGCAGGTTAAACCCTGCTGTCTGTGCTTCAAATGCAGGAACACCGGGTCAGAGTTAGATACAAAGTTAGAAGTTAAGTTCAGAAAGGGAACGGGAAGGAAAAAGAAACTTGTTCACGGAATGTGGGGAGCTGCTTCTTAGGTGTCCTCCTGAGATCTGTAAAGTTAGACCCCAGATTTGACAGTGCAGTAAAAATCTGTTCTCCTGAAATACTCACATTTTTAAAGTTAACAAAAGCGAAAAGGATATCTCAGACCTGAAGTTGATTTCCAATTGGACAGTAGTTTGGTGTTCAGGATTTTTCTAATCCTGAAAGTAAAAAATAAGGATGAGGTAGAAAATGTAGAAGCCTTTCACAGATTATCGCAAGTTATAGAAATAAAGTTGTCTGTTCCGTACAGGAAGAAGCATACTATTATGTAACTGACGTGTCCGCAAAATAAATTAGCTGGGCATTAGGTCCTTCATTCTGTTCCACGGGAATCCCTTCCCACTCCTCCTGTCACAGGAATGATTTTCTAGCTACTGATAAAAAGTGCAGCGGATGCAGAGAATTATTCAAATGGCATTTTATCATGTAACCCACGGTGACAGTGGGCTGCGCTCTGACAAGAAGCAGCAGGACCAGCTTGCAATCCACAAACATGTAATGTTTCAGGAGGAAGAATGAAAAATTGAAACTACATGATGCTTTTTTCTCGCAACTGCATATTTCTTCTTTATTTTTTTCTCCGAGTCTCTTTCTGGAGAACTGTAAATTAAAAAACTTCAGGTGCAGCAGCACTTTGGTCTAGCATGTAAAGTTTACTCACTGGTTCAGTGAAGCCTATGGTTTTATTTTTTCTGTCTACCTTGTAGGTATATTATCTGTGGGTTTAAATAACAGTAAGTGCACTGTGTTTCTACTCTTGCATTGAAATCTTAAATATTTTTTTAGGTAGGAATTCTACTATAATATTTTATATAGCTAGTAGTAGTAATAGTAGTAGTAGTAGTAGTAGTAGTAGTAGTAGTAGTAGTATTTCTTTTTTGATGACTGCTGATTGGTCCATCTGCCAAGAGTACAGATAGATTCTTTTGGTTTATTTCAAATAAATGTTTCACAGCTCTCAGGAGAGCAGACTCTTACAGAATACGCTGAAATTTTGCCAAAAAACCCAAAATTGAATTAGTGTGGGAAAGTACTAATAGAGACTATCTGCTGAAGTAAAAGAGAAAACAACAAAAAACATTGCTTGTATAAGAAACTTAATTTCTTCCATTACTAGGAAAATGTTCACAGTATTTTAAATGCTGCAGATTTCATAATTAGTGGTGTTCATAAATGCAGCAATATTCATTTTGTACAAAAAGCTGAACTTTGGCAGTGATGAGATGCTGAAAAAATTTTAAGGAAGAATGAGATCGATAGAGTCAAAACGAAAATGCATTTGAATGAATGGTATTGCTCTATGATGTGAAACTTGAACATTAGTGGAGAACTCCCATTATTGTAAGTGTGCACCAATATGTTCACTTCATTAACTCCATTGAATACCCAGGAATCATACTGCCATATAAGAAGTGCTTGACTTAAATATTACACCTATCAGTTTTACAAGTTAAAACCGAAACTTCTTATGTTTTCACACCAGCGTTTGTGCCAGGGAGCAGCAATGTCTGGCTGCTGCCGTATGGGAAGGTGAGCCAGGAGTGACCGTAGGGCAGTCTAATATCCTAATATCTAATCTAAATCTACCCTTCATAATGTCTAATCTAAATCTACCCTCTTACAGTTTAAAACTGCTACCCCTTGTCCTATCACTACACTCCAACAGGTTCATGTCCTTCTTATGTTGGGGGCCCCAGTGCTGCATGCAGTACTCCAGGTGGGGTCTCACCAGAGCAGAGCAGAGGGGCAGAATCACCTCCCTCAGCCTGCTGGCCACGCTTCTTTTGATGCAGCCCAGCATGTGGGTGGCTTTCCGGGCTGCAAGTGCACATTGCTGGCTCATGTTGAGCTTCTCATCAACCAACACCCCCAAGTCCTTCTCCTCAGAGCTGCTCCACCCAGCCTGTATTTGTGCCTGGGATTGCCCTGACCCAGGTGCAGGAGCTTGCAGTTGGCCTTATTGAACCTCATGAGGTTCACACAGGCCCACCTCTCAAGCTTGTCCAGGTCCGTCTGGATGGCATCCCTTCCCTCCAGCGTGTCGACTGCTCCACACAGCTTGGTGTCATAGGCAAACTTGTTGAGGGTGCGCTCAATCCCACTGTCCATGTCACCAACAAAGATGTTAAACAGCGCCAGTCCAAGTACCGATCCTTGAGGAACACCTCTTGTCAGGGATCACCACTTGGACATTAAGCCATTGACAGCAACTCTTTGAGTGCAACCATCCAGCCAGTTCCTTATCCACCAAGTGGTCCATCTGTCAAATCTATGTGTCTCCAATTTAGAGACAAGGATGTCATGCAGGACAGTGTCAAATGCTTTGCACAAGCCCAGGTAGATGATGTCAGTTGCTCTTAGCTTATATACCAACGCTGTAACGCCATCATAGAAGGCCATCAAATTTGTCAGGCAGGATTTGCCATTAGCGAAGCCATGTTGGCTGTCACCAACCACCTCCTTATTTTCCATATGCCTTCGCATCGTTTCCAGGAGGATCTGCTCCATGATCTTGCCAGGCACAGAGGTGAGACTGACTGGCCTGTAGTTCCAAAGGTCTTCCTTTTTTCCCTTTCTAAAAATGAGGGTTATGTTTCCCCTTTTCCAGTCAGTGGGAATCCAGGATTAATTTTCTGCTGCGACATTTTCCCATTTATCACAGATAAATTCCTTAGCTCAGAACATCATGACTACTCTGGGAGACATCAGCCAACTTCAGAAACCTTCTGTCCTGAGAATGTTTTCCCAAAACAAGGTTATCCATCTTACACAGTTTCAGGTAGGGCTGGCTTTTCCAGATATTTCCACTTTTAACAAATCAGGGATGTTTCGAGGAGAAGCAGGAGCTGCTTTAACTCAAAAGAAAAATTTCTGAAGCAGCTCCAATTCCTATGCAGCATAACTAACAACCTACATGGACAAGACGGATGAAGAACAATAGAAAGAAATAATTATTCCTTGACAGGAGGAAAACACAGAGGTAAAGTGACTTACCCAGTATAAATCTTCTGGGCAACCATCTAGTTAGGACCTTACTTAGAAGACTATTCAAGCTTTTTAAAATGCATTCCTCTTAATTTCTGTCCAATATAATAAACACTAGACAGCTGCTTGCATTCTCATAAGCATGAATCTTTAATTCTTCTTCTGTCATCTGTTTTAAACAGCAGAGTATGGTTTTGCTGTGATAAAGTTCTGGAATCATAATATATAAATCTGTTTGTGATTTGTAAATGTCAGTACATACGGTACTTGGGCATTTGATTACTGACTGCCGCAAGCATATAAACTAGCATATTAAAACCTTAGCATTCTTGTCATAATTAACTCATCTTAATGCTTCTAAAAACATCTCTCCCACGCAGAAGTAATTTCTTTCAAGGCTTTTTAAATATTCTTTCATTTAAGCTACTCCACTTATCCTTGTAAATGGCAGAATTTGTTTCAAAAAGACCCAGTAGACAACAAACTCACAGGGTCACATGCTCAAAGTATTTAACTTCTCTAATTTTGAGGGACAAATGTGAAACAAGCAGAAGTCTAAACGTCTTCAAAGAAATCCCAGTCAAAGTCATAAACGAGCATTGCATGCTACTCCCACATTTGTGAATATAAATAGGTATTCAGGCTAAAGCTATGAAGTAAGAAGAAAACTCCCTCCTTCCCACCTGACAAAATTCCAAATATTCACAAACACGTAACAAACAAATATCATCTAGTCTCTGCTGGCAAAAGAACTGCCCTCTCCTTAGTTATCCATCTCTTGCTCATCTTATCTTTTGATGGAGCCCCCTCTCATCCTTCTTATTCAGACTCTTCTCGGTGGAATTCACCTTTGCCTTCTTGCTGCTATCGCTGAATGGCTTCTCTAGCAAATCTCTTTTTTGGTTCAGTACAGACAAAAAATAAACATAATCTTCAGCTCCACAAGCTTACAATTTAAAGTAACTTCTATGTACTTTTTTTTACTTTCTGTATATTAAAAAATTAGCACTTCAAGCACCCTACACTGCCACAAAGAAATGCAGAGCGGTGCAAGCTTCAGTGCCTCCATTTCACAGAAGCACCAACACAGACGGACAGTTAAACCACCTTCCTATTAAGAGCTGCTCTACTCCATGTGTTCCAGTCTGTTCTCTCCTTACAGGGCTTGAAGACACACATTATAAATTTACATAGTGCAATATAAAACCATTAACACTATAAACCACAGGTATGTACTATATTTTAAACAGAAGGCTTGATTTCTCTTTTTCTCATCTAATGGGGACTACTTTTTGCATATTAGAGTTTAATCCTGTTTTTCTCAAAGCTAATTCAGTAGTAGGAAGATTAAGTAATAAATAATGAAAGTGAAAACATATTTTGAACCTAAATGACATAGTATTTCCATTAAAACAATCACTCTTGGATGAATGCAAAGGAATTATTCAATAAACTGTATAACAAAGTTGAAAAAAAACTCCTATAACTGCCAGAAAGTAACTCATTGTTTTATTTTGTGGGTTTTTTTTCTCTTTCCTGAATTTTAATTTTGAGCGATAGCAAGGCAACCCCTTTTCCATCTAATTTATAAGTGACAGCATGACACACCTCTGGAGAAGTCTGCCTACTGAATATTCTCTTGGGTTTTATTTTAAGTGGGTTGGGTGTTTTTGTCCAAATAAAAGCAAGAGATAGCTAACAATATAACATAGTTTTAAACTGTTGTCTAGAATTCTGCAATTTGTAGAAGCCTCACTGCATCCCAGAAGACAATAGTAACAGTCCCTCATACTTACTTTCAATTAAATGAAAAAGCCGTGGGAATCTTACTATTCTGCCATGGGATAGTGGAAGGCTTCCATGGTCAGTGCAGTATGTAATTAGTGAAATATATTACTTTGGAGTACATTGTCTGCACCCTGCAGGGGGAATTAGGTGTTCACAGCTGCCAGTATGCCTAATTTCTCACATGCTGCATGGAAAGTTTACTCCGCTGCGGCTTGAGACTGAACAATGAACAAGAGTGAATTTACATGTGCATATTTTTATTCTGCTTTTCTGATGAAATTAGAAGTATAAATCGCAGTGTGATGCAATATTAATGGACACATCCATGTATATGTTCAACTGGCTTATAGAAGTGTATAATCTCTTTGAAAACAAACCCCAGTAACTGTTAAAGCAATAGCTAAGGATTTAAAATATGTAGTCATACTTGTCTATGCAGCGATGCATTGGATTTTCCACGGAAGTCTGAGGAATTAAAAATCTATTGCCGATGGGTTTGATTCTTGCCACTTTGCGTGCCTCAGTTCTGCTTCAATAAAATGAATATAATGTGACAACCTCGGTCTACAGGACCTACTGAACATTGCAGTATCTCCACGGCTGCGATGGTATCTTCCTAGGTAGAGAGAGAGAAAACATTTCATACCTAGTAAGGAGACCTCTGCACACTCCCACATGAAACTCTTGTAATATCTCTCCTCCTTGGTTGTCATAGCAAAGGGCACAAGTTCAGTTTGGACAAACTGGACTTAAGTAGGAGGAGGAGGTGGGAAACTGAGGTGTGACTCAGAGGTGGCTGTTCTGAAAATTGATATTGAAGCATTGCAAAGTCAGCTAGTAAAACCAGTGATATTTCACTGTTCCCTCATGGATGCAATCAGTGCACGGTAAGACCGAGCTTTGCTTTCCCCTTGAAATAAGGAACTGTTGCACATGCCCAAACAAGGTATATAGATTACACCAAGGTTTCAGAAATGAAGAAAACTACCTCCACCTTAATGCCTGCGCTCCCAAGGAATGTAGCCCAGAGAGCCATGTAGTATGTAACCAGCTGTGTGCTAACCTTCCTGCCTAGAAAAGCCATAACTAGCACTTTGAAAGGAAGTGCAGCAAGGACAAGCATTAAACACCCACAGAGATTTGGATTCAGTCCTAGTCCATGGGCAGGGTTTTTTTGCACCTAAAAGGAATATTGAATCACTGTATAAGAAAAGGACTAGGACTGAGTTTCTATAACCTAGATGCATTTAGTAATGCAAAATGGGCTGACTGGGCCCAGTAGACAGTCTTGCTCCATTTGTAAGGAAGTGCTGATAATTTTGCTTCACTTTTTTCTTTCTGAAGCTAGGAGAGCCCTAGGAAAGACCCATGCTGGGATGAAATAATAACAGAAACTATTTTCTCTGAAATTCAGAAAGATTATTATTTTCAAAAAAAAAGTTCTCAGGTATTTTGTTTGTCTAAAAAGTAAACAAATATGATTGAAAGCAAAGAAACACATACTTTTGCACTTAATTACTATTTGTACACTACCCGTTTATGACACATCTGTCATTAGGAAATTAAATTAATTGTTCAACCTCACCAGTGAAATTCTACGCTTGTGCATCCTGTGATCATAGCAATTTCAAATTAATGACATCCCGATTCATGGTTATTAACAATTTAACAGTTATGTGATTAGCATTTTCAATTAAGTAATACAATTCATGAAGCTGATTAAGGCAGCAGCACTCTCCGCTGTGCGCATGCTGTATCTACAAGCTTCAGTAATCACCTGCAACACTTAAGGAGGAGTTACAGGTTAAGGAGTTAGTTTCTGGTCCACTTGCCTCATGTGAGGTGATTTAAACCATATACTAGACCTTTCAGTGAGGACTTTTTAAAATTGCCACAGACTTATAACATATGGATCCCTAGTTATTACGGGTTAGTGCACATAAAGCACAAAAAAAGCAATAGACACAGCAATTAAAAGAAAGGGTTTATAGTATGAATATCACCACTTACTTAGACAAAATTTTAAACCCCTTAAAATCCAAATAGCTCCAGGGGGCTGGATCTAGTCTGTTTTTGTATTATGGAAAGCCTACAGTATCATGTTTCATGTTATGTATTCTTTGTTAGTTCATTAAGGGATAACATACACTGTCCCTCCAACAATAAATCTGGGGAATTAATCCTCACTTTCTACGAGCCTGAATGACAGTAACTTCTCTTCAAACATCACAGACAGTAAAATTCCCAAGAGTTAATATCTCTTGTTTCACTACTGAGTACTCAATTTCTAGAACTTCACAAATCCATGATCCCTAATGTATCAATTTATATATTTTCTTACTACTCTTATACCATATCAAAGCAAAATTTTTGATGACGTGTATGCAAACTTCCACTGGGCTATGGAAAGTCAATTTGATCATGTCAGTCAGATATTGTTACGGACAGCCAAAACCAGGCAAAGAAATACTGGCTCTGCTTCCTACACTAGACAGAGACTGATGACTAGAACATATGCTGCATTGGAAAAAAAAAACAACTGTAGGATTTTCAGAGAGGATGTCTAATCAAATTGAGCTCATTAGAGGCTACATACTTATTTTAGATTTCATCAGTGATCTTTCTGTGTTTACATCAGACTTTACCTACCCATTATTTGCACCAGTAGAGCCAGTACAGGTGAGGTCCATTCACATGAAATGACCATTTCAACATAAACACCAGGAATATTCACAGAGATATTGATCTTTGATTTAGCCCTGCCCCCATGTGGTCTCTTACGTAGATTTCTTTTATTAAAAGTACCACCAAATACTTAGTAACATCAAGATATTTCTTGCCACCTTCTATTCCTATTTTCACTTTTCCCCATTCCTTTGTTCTACAGTTTCAGCTTGGTCTACCTGCCACCTCCACTCCTTCCAATTTCTCATTCTGTTTCAAATCTTTCTAACTGTGACTGGCAATTTCTAAGTACATCCACACAAATCTTCCCACAATTTGTCTATGACGTATGTCTGAGACATTGCATTTTGATAAGACTCGGTTTGGATGAGCAGTGTTATCTGAGATAGCACTACAACTCAGAGGAAACATAGCGCAGTCATAACGCTGAACTGGAATGACAAGTGGGACAAATTCTCAGGTTTGTTTCTGCGGATGAGCTCTGCTTTCAGGAATCTCCTTCCTCCACCACGTACGACCAATATAAAGTAGAGCAACAGTAATCCGACTAGTCTGGGAAATTCTGAATAATACTGGCCTGTAAAATTGGAAGTCTCCCACTTCATATATTCTGTTGCCCTGATCTGCAGATTTTCACCGAAATACAAATGGTGTTTGAAGTCATAGCATGAAACAGATGGGTATGCTGTCCTGCATCAAGGCAGTGTCTCTCCTTGCACTCAGAGATCTTGCCAGATGGCATATTCCCCAGCTTCATGCTTTTCTACCACATGAGATGAAAAGAGGAAGGTTGCAAGATCTGTTTATAGCAGCTAGAACAGGGAGACATACTTGTCCAAGGGATCCACAGCCGAGGAGAGAAAGGAAGTTATATGCAGATGAATCATAGAATCATAGAATCATTCAGATTGCAAAAGACCCTTGGGGTCATCGAGTCCAACCATCAACCCCACTCTACAAAGTTCTCCCCTACACCATATCCCCCAACACCGCATCTTAACGACTTAAACACATTCAGGGATGGTGACTCAACCACATCCCTGGGGAGCCTATTCCAGTGTCTGATCACTCATTCTGTGAAGAATTTTTTCCTAATGTCCAGCCTAAACCTACCTTGTTGCAGCTTGAAGCCATTCCCTCTTGTTCTATCGCTAATTACCTGTGAGAAGAGACCAGCACCAACCTCTCTACAACGTCCTTTCAAGTAGTTGTAGAGAGTGATGAGGTCTCCCCTCAGCCTCCTCTTCCTCAAACTAAACAGTCCCAGCTCCCTCAATTGCTCTTCATAAGATTTATTCTCCAGGCCCTTCACCAGCTTCGTTGCCCTCCTCTGCACTCACTCCAGAACCTCAATATCTCTCTTGTATTGGGGTGCCCAAAACTGGACACAATACTCAAGGTGTGGCCTCACCAGTGCTGAGTACAGGGGGACAATCACCTCCCTACTTCTGCTGGTCACACTATTTCTAATACAAGCCAGGATGCCATTGGCTTTCTTGGCCACCTGGGCACGCTGCTGGCTCATATCCAGCCGCTTGTCAATTACTACCCCCAGGTCCTTTTCTGCCAGGAAGCTTTCCAGCCACACTTCCCCAAGCCTGTAGCGATGCATGGGGTTGTTGTGGCCCAAGTGCAGGACCTAGCACTTGGCCTTGTTGAACCTCATACCGTTAGCGTTGGCCTATCCATCCAATCCATCCAAGTCTCTCTGTAGAGCCACCCTATCCTCATGCTGATCAACACTCCCGCTTAACTTGGTGTCATCTGCGAACTTACTGATGATACACTCTATGTCCTTATCAAGATCATCAATAAAGATGTTAAACAGAAATGGTCCCAACACTGAGCCCTGAGGAACACCACTTGTGACCGGCCACCAGCTGGATTTAACTCCATTGACCACCACTCTTTGGGACCGTCCATCCAGCCACTGCTTGATCCAGCAGATCATATGCTCATCTAGGCATGAGCAGCCAGTTTTTCCATTAGAATTCTATGGGGAACAGTGTCAAATGCTTTTCGAAAGTCTAGGTAGACAATATCCACAGCCTTTCCCTCGTCCAATAATCAGGTCATCTTGTCATAGTAGAAGATCAGGTTCGTCAGGCAGGACCTGCCTTTTATAAACCCATGCTGACTAGGCCTGATCCCCTCATTATCCATTATACGGCTTCTAATGGCACTCAAGATGATGAGAAATAGAGCAAGTAAACATCGTTTGTCTGTCTTACATTCCAGCATACAGACACAGCCACCAATGAAATTCACAGCATTTTACATTGAAATGGAACAATTATTGACACATACGTCAAAAAAAAATTATTCATACTTGAAATTCAAGGTTAGACTACACAAAGGTTGCTCTTGTAGTGGAATTTATAGACCCTGAATCACAACTTTTAATTACAGGTGGACATCTTCAGAAGACACAAAAGGCAAATGGGACAAGGGAGCACTCCTTAAAAAAGCCTGGAGAGGCTCTACGTCGTGAAACTTGTTCTACACTCTAGTAGATTAGGCCCCTGTATATAATAGAATATTGTGCTTGAAAAAAGGCTGTTGTTGACTGAAAAACTGTACATCTTTGATACATACTGCCAAGTTACAAACAATATGTGAAGGTACCTTCTTCCCCAGCTGTTACACTAGATGTTTCCAGATAATGCCCTTGGCTGATTATTACTACACATCTTGATGTCACAAACACTTTTGAGAAGGTCTGATCTAAGAGAAGACTTTCCAAATCTGGGACAACTCGAGGTCCCCTACTGTGTTTCTGCATTCAGAAAGAACAATGTGAAAAGAGAAGAACGTTGGGGCTTCATTAACTTCTTGAAATTGTTCCCTAGTGTGGACACAAACAGGAAGAAATTTCAAATTAAATGGTTCAAACTTGGCAAAATTAACAGAATCCGAGAATATGTTTTTGTAGCTAGAATCAGAGGGCAACACTACTAATAAGGGGTATTTCCAGGCTTGTTCCTAATACGCTTTGAAAAAAAAAAAAACTTGTGTTAATATAACATGGGGTTTTTTTGTGTTCATTAGATGGTAGGAAATTAGAGAATTAAATAAACTTTGATGTTCTAAATTCTCCTTTTCACCTGCTTTTTCAGATTCATATCAGCTGGAAATTTGGTGTCTCTTCTTAATGGTATGGTGTAGGAAGCATCATTAGATGTAAGCAACATCTTATTTTGCCCCCAAATTTTCCATCTTCCAGCAGCAAGTGAATTGGCACCGTGAATTGCATTTTATCAGAGAATGGGTTTTTGTGTTTGCAGAATAGATGACTGATTAGACTGAAGTTTAACAAAGGGGGCTTCTGCTGATATACCCTAGTCATATTCTTTTCTTCACAAACTCATCTGGCAAAATATTGTATGCTCTTACTTACTCAGCTCCAGTTCCCTGCAACTGCTGAAGTTCAGTACAGTTTCCCTACATTCAAAGACTGCATTCAGGCTTTTCTAACCCATTTTAAAGGGTTTTGATGCCATCATCTCCGGAGACACCATACTTACTATATCCCAGTCATATACCAACTCTACTTCTAAATAATGGTAAAATGTGCTCATCAAAATAATTTCTTTTTCTCAGAAACTGAGAACCTTTTTCCAGACTCCTACCTGCAAACCGCATTCCTGCCTTCTATCCTGTCCTCTTCACATCAACTCTAAAACTAAAAACCTAGAGATGAAAATGCTGCCTGTGAAGTTGGCTGATCACCAGAGTTCAATCCTTCCTTTTTGCTAGCAACACACCGCTTTTTCCTGACACATTTGTAGTCCCATGCCACAGAACTCTTTGCTGAAGGGCTTCCACCTTTTCTGATTCCACTTTTTATCTCTATAGAAAGATTCTGCACTCCATCCTCTGCTCCAGCTACTTCACACTGCTCTATCTCCAGTGGGCTCTTATGGTCAAGGATCCATAGATATGGTTCTCTTCAGGGTCCATTTCTTCAGGAACATGAAAACTTCATGTTGGCTTCAAACAGGCAAAGCAGAACATTTTCCCTCACGAAATAGAGTATATTCCTTTTTCCTCAAAGAAGTAGGCTATGTAATGCCCCTACGTAACTCTAGTACCAGTCAGAAATAGGTATAAATTAGTACTTACGACTACAGATGCTGACTTCTGATAGTAAACTACTTAATCAGGAGCTAATGGCTCTCTTACAGTCAGTTTTTCCAGTGCCAGAGTCTGCTGGCTCAAGCTGCCCTCTATGCCCTTGTGTTAATTACTTTGACTAACTACAGGAGCAGCTTATTAAATTTACTGATTGCACTGTCCATAAACCAATATCTTCTAATTCTTCTACATCAATAACCAGAGTACTGCTCTCTTTAGCACTGATGATTTTTCGTTGGTTTATATTGCCTTTGTTCAAATTCAGTGAAACTTCCCTTTGTTTACAGGGCCAACACAGGACACTAAGATTCAGTGGTTAAATTGTGCACGTTTTTTTATAGCCCTCTCCGAGGGGCAATTTTTCTTCCAACTCCAAGGTTTTAACATTTGGCAATCATCAGTAAGATAAAACAAATATTAGATAACTTTGATATTTAGATATATGGGATCATCAAAATATCTACCTTATTCCATTTACATCTTTTTTCAACGCCACTGAACCATTCTTACAATTTTCAGAGATGCTGTAACAGTTCAGGCATTATTAACAGTGCCATTTTCAATTTATTTCAAGAACAAGTTAATGTCATTATCATCACTGGGTATCAGTATCCCCTTGATTTGACAATTATGAAAGGAAAAAAACTAGTGAAGAAGTAAGATATGTCCTCAGTATTACTAATTTTAATGCCAGTATATCTATTAGTCTGCATATGTTTATCAGGAAACAAATTTTTTCAGTCTACTTCTTCTATATTGTATTTTCCATCGTCTCCCATTGATAACTAATTTCTAAAATTCCTGCTTATTCTCTTCAATTAATCACAGGTTATTGCATTTTGGTCTTCCAAGACCACAAATTTAAATATCCTCTTTGCTTAGTGTGTCTTGAAGCAGACTAAAAACATCACCCTTCTGCCAGGTGCATTAAACTTTGGTCTCTCAGGTCCAGAGTTGGTGACTACCTTTCTCCACTTTTAATTAGTATTATTACTTATCTCTGTGCTTCACCAGTAGAGAGCTGGTAGAATCCAGAGAAGGGAGTGATACAGTATTGCTTCTATTACTGGAAGGTAACAAAGGCAAGGTTTCAAATTTATTTGAGAGACAATCTGAAATGGAACAGAACTCTAATTTCTGGTGTCTCTAATGCATTATCTTCCCTCCACGTAATTCCCTTTAGCTCTTAAGATAGTCATCTTGAGTAAGAGTCTGTGTGGTAGCACAGCATAGACTGCTCAGTACAGGAGGATTAAGGGGTCATTAAACACCTTGGTACCCAGTTCTGGAGGGAACACAGCTTAATTAGGATAAGGACCCAAGGCTTTCTAAGGTACAGTAACTTCCCCAGACTGTTTTATAGCACTGCAGTATTGCCTAGAATTTCAGCTGAGCTCCAGTCTTCTCTCTAACACCCCTTGCAGTTCAATTCCCCCCATGCAGCATGTCACATATTTTGCAAAGGAGCTTTCATAAGGCAGCACCTGATTGTACCCAAGCTGAGAGAAACATTTCCATGTCCAAATGAGACATTCTTAAGAGTCATTTACATTTATTTGGAGTAAGGAATGTAAAGAGGCAGAAAAGGACGATTTCTGACCTTTCTCTGTATGATAAAAATCACAATACATCACAATCACAAAAAGTTGTATGGTTATTTATACTGTATTCCAAACATGGGAGCCATTGTAGAAGAATAAAACCAAAGAACAACTTACTACATTGCAGTTTTGTCACTGAGCTGATATTTTAGCAGGCACTGGTATATGATAGCTACCCTGTATCATCATGCAGCACAGAGTTTTGTGAGTCCATGGTGTTCTGGAAGTAAGCCAGGCAATAAAATAATGAGGGATTTGGACGTAAGTCAGAAATAAATTATCCTGAATATTAAAGAAGAGAGAAAGAGAGAAAGAGAGAAAGAGAGAAAGAGAGAAAGAGAGAAAGAGAGAAAGAGAGAAAGAGAGAAAGAGAGAAAGAGAGAAAGAGAGAAAGAAAGAAAGAAAGAAAGAAAGAAAGAAAGAAAGAAAGAAAGAAAGAAAGAAAGAGAGAAATATAATTGACCTAGCCAGACTAAAAATCACAATGTTTTACTGGTCATTTTTCTAATACTGCAGCCAGACAGATACTGAAGAACCTAAAACTAAATGGCTTATTTTGAGAGATTCTGAGAATTCGTTCACGCAGCTTGAGTGGTTTCTGCTCAGTTTATATGCTATTTCTTTCCTTGTAAAAGAAGTAATTTCCCACACTAGTGTCTGTCACCTCTCACAGTGTTATGACTACAAGCAGCCAAAACCTTATGAGGAAACAGATTGCTGTTGGAAAAAGATGATTAGTAAAAAAAAAAAAAAAAAAGCATATTTCATGGTGAAGGCTCAGCTTTTACAAATTTTATAAAGCTTTCCTTCTGGAAATCTAGGTCAGGCTTTTCAACTTTGGAGCAGATCCAACTTGCAAGCATTTATAATGCTTCACCCAAGGAACCAGAAGCCTTATGAATCCCACTGTGAATCAAAAAATTTAAGGTCAAGGCAGTGCTTGGGACTTAGTATGTCTAAGTTCTCTGTCACAAAACTATGATCTTGAAAATGACAAGCTTTCCATTCTGAGACAGTGATATTAAGCAAAATTCCCAAATCTCAGGCCTACCAAGATTCGCAATTGTGTAGTCACGAGATCCAGTTATTCAGTAGTGCTGCTGCTTTTTGGAGAGAGAGGTTTTACGTAAAATGGGAAGAATCATATAAATTATAATCTCTTGGTTATAATCTCTTGGAGATCACAGGGAACGTATTTCATTTTGCAAAATAAAATTTGCAGGATATCAGTTATAAGCCTTTTTCCTCATGATTCTGGGTTTCAACTCTGGACCAAACATTTAAAAAAAAAATTGCGGAAAGGAAGTTAAGACTCACAGCCAGCAAGATCCTCAAGGACCACTGTTTCTTTATATTTCTGTAGAGGTCCTTGGGACTTCTTAATTGGATACATAAAAATAAACATTAATATGTCAGAGCAGAGTCAGACGACTCCCAAGAAATGTGTAAGCTGATTTGTAAGGAGCAGAAGATAAAGATTATTGTCTTTATATCTATTTTTCCTTTAAAGAGAAATCACCTTTTTAACAATCCACATTCAAAACAGTAAATGATGTGTGGAAATTATTGATTTATATATATTCTATTCATATTACTTAAGTAAGCCTTTCCACTCAATTCCACTTCAAGAATGGGGTAAAAATTTTTCTTGATTTAAGCCATGAAGGATTGAGCAATGTTAGGACCACCTATGAGAAAAAGCAGGAAAACTGCTACCTCTTCCCACAATCTACCTCGCCCAAAAGAATGAAAAGCCCATATCCTAACTTCCCTTCCAGACGCTTTCTAAAGCTTGCTCTGCTTTACCTCCTCAACTATTTGAACATAACTATTTGCTCAAAAGAAGCAAAGGTTATTGACTTCTAAAACCTTCTCTCTACAAATGGATCAATAAAGCCTCATCTCTCATTCCAATCACTGTATTTGCATTTACATCCACTGAGAGCAATCAGAGAAACAGGAACCCTGCTGATCTTGTAAACTTCCCAGGACATGTGCTAGAGGGAAAAGTGTGTGTGTGGGTGGATACCTGTACATTAGAGATCTCCAAAAACACAACATAAAAAAATTAGCTAATACATAGCCTAAGTAGGAGAAAAGAATGCCTTTTAGGTAAATTTTCTCAGAAAGTCCTCAGGATGCATTTCTAAAAGTGGTTTAAAATGTTATCTGTGGATTTCTTTTTTCCTCCTTCTCAGTAGTCAGCATTGATTGGCTGGGCTTTATATAGCACTGTGCATGCAAACTAGTTACAAAATCGTTGTTAGCCCTAGAAAATCACCTGCTGCTAAGCTGCATACTGTGGATGCAAATTTAGCATGCTCATAAATGGAAAACTTGAGAGTACAGAATGTCCCTACAACTACAGCTCAGAATATTAATCAGTTTGAAATATATTTAGACTGCATGAGCTGGGATTAATAACGTCACAGAGATAATAGATCTTTCTTCTTTAGATAATCAACCCAAGTTTTACTTTATTACTGTTTTATAGCTGCGTGGTGACCCATCTGAAACAAATGGGAGGTTCTGAAGTTTCCTAGTGAACAACTTTGCCTACATTTCAAGATCTCGCATCTCAAGCAGTATTTGTGGTCGCAGATGAGAGGTGAAAGCCTGAGTGGGCAAAAGTAGTCCAGGGTGGGATTTTCAAAGGCTGGCTCAGGGCATTGGCTCGGACTCAGAAAGCCCTTTTCTTTCCCCTATCCACATCAAGGCTGGAAAGCTCCTCACCAACTTACCCAGGGTTGCTCTTCCTCAACACCCCAGAACTCTCAAATTCTCCAATCCCTTTAGCAGGAAAGGCTAAGAGGAAGGGTACCTCCAGAATCCAGTGGTTACAGTGCTCTCCTGGGAACAGGAGATACAGACATAAAACATCTCTTTGCATGTAAAGGGCAATCTGCTAAGCCAGGTTTCCTGATACGTACGGCTCATGCATGAGGTCATTGGGCTCATGTCACGTCCTCTTCTTCCTCAACTGGAAAGTGAGGTTACATACTAAGAGATGATCTAAGGTACTGGGTGGTACAAAACACAGTGCAGCACTACAGCTGTGCTAGCTCCTTTGAATCAACCTGAACTACTGCATTCTTGTCTCAAAAGGTTGAAATCCAGCTCCATCATCTGATCCCATATTTTAGCTACATGCTTCTCACATACTCTGGCTCTAACACTTGTCTTATCCCACAGAAAGCCAGCGCAACTCATTATACGTAAATGCTGTTCAGTAAGGCAGAAAGTAGCATCTATTTATTTATTTATTTGTTTGTTGATGAGTTTGATTTCTGTGGGTTTAGGAAGCAAAATGGTCTCAATAACAGGACCAGAATATCACCAGAGATGGCAGAAGGGAAGCAGAGGAAGACAGATTTTGGACTAAGAGGGTGCCTTAGCAATCTCATGAAACCTTCCCCCAAGTCCTTTTTTAGGCTTGAGTTCAAGACTAAAGACACCCCACTTTTCAGTGTCCATCTAGGGTTAGGCAGCTCTCTAAGCAGCATGCACATACTTTACAGCCCCCCTTTCATGTGCTTAACAGCATTCCTGAATCTCCTGCAGGCACCAGGCTACGCATTTTAACAGTAGCTTTGACATACCTGAGACTCAGATCTCTATAGGCATTTACATGGATGCCTCCCACCGTTTTCAATTAAGTCAGGAGCTTAAATACCTCTGAAAATTTGATCCTGTAAGTCCTCTTTTTGTAGCCTCAGCCTTTCAGGATTTAGTTCCTATGCCAGGAACTATCATTTTTAGTTACAAAAGGCTTACATTCAGACCTTACGGATGGCATAAATACAATATTTCAGTTTCTGAGAAGTGATTTTGAAATATGAGATAAATATGCCACAGCTCCTATGCAGCATGGTTTCCAACTTATTTTACTGCTATCAGCCTAAAATGAGATTTTATACAACCCAACCTAAAAATGGGAGTTTATCATAGAACTGCTGATAGACTCTTTGTAACATGTTATATGCTAATGCTTTTGAAAGTCCTTACCTGCAATCTAATTTAAACAAAAGAAACAGAGAAGAATGAAACATGACCACTAATACAGTCTTCCCACTGTGAAAAGATCTTAGGGTATTTCCACATATATGCATTACCGGAGGGTAATTCACCTTTCAGTTGCTAGTAAAAAAATTGCTAACTTCATAAAAAAATTTGCCTCAAGGAACTTGACAAAAGTTGAACTCTTCCATTAATGAGATTTTAATGAGCTACCCAGTGAAGATGAGGGAATTACAACAAGGATTATTTTTTTCCTGTTCTACAACTACTATTGTATCACAATGGACTAAATACATCTCCACAAATACATCTCTTTCCTTCATGGTTTTGCAGTAGGTGTAAATTAGACCTAATATTTTTTGTAGCAATTCTATTGTGCTAGTTACAAAAACACCTTTGTGCTTTCCTCTCAACAGCAAAAACTTTGTTATTGCAAACACTGAAAGTCAACCAAGTGGATGCATCTTCAGATGCCATGTTTTGCTAGTGTTGGCAAAATAACCTCAATGCAGGTTTTCTTTCTTCATGAAAAATTTCAACAAAAGGCACAGCTTTGTCTTAACTTTGCATTTAGTTACAAAGTTTCAGCCTTTTGTCCCAGAAATCAAAAGGGATCTGCGTCTTACCTCCTTCCACCTCTGCCACCTCAAACTGTCCACATATTTTGTCATTTTGCTCTCCTCTGAGGCTGAAGCATCAGGTTCAGCACACTCGGATGTGTGGATCAGAGATGGCATGAAGAATCCTCATTCTTCCGTGGTTTGGTGGTGAATGGGCCTTGTTATCAGGATTATGATCATACAGATTTGCATTTAAGAAAAAAAATTTCCTTAACGTGGACTGACAAGGATCTCAGGATTGTGAGGCAGGGAGGCAAGAAAGACAGAAGGGAAATTCTCTTCAGCACAGGGGTTGAAACCCATCACATTTATTCCCTTCCTACTGCAGGAATAGGACATTGGAGCTCCCTGGTCTCTGCCAGATAAGCAAGTAATATATTTCACCCCAGCTAAAGTCTTTGGGCTTAGGATAAGGGTCAAGTAGCAGCCTGAGAAATAGGAAAAATCAGATTTGATGCAATAATGGGTTCTTTTGGGTTTCTGTGAAAGCTGGTCTTGAATCATGCAACCTTAACTTTATCAGATGGCACCAAGCACAAGATTTGCTATGCATGCTGTCAATGTTACTGCGTTGTATTTGACTCAAAAACAACTAAAAGTTCTGTTCCCTTTTTTCTGGAACAAAACTAAAATCTTCCTGTAATAAAGCATAAGTAGTATTGAACATCTCTAGCTAGAGAATTATTTTCCTCTTTATTCATGTCTTTTGATAAAGCTTATTTCTCTTAGCTGTATTTACTAAGTTTGTGAAAATAATCAGGCTTCTGAGAATGGAAATGAGCAGCAACGAAAATCCTTGGTTTAAAGGAATTTTTATGCAGCTGTACAGTATTATTCAGCTCTGCAATACTAATACACTGGAAATATTATTTCCATTTTACAATGTTTTTGTCACATACTGATAAGGTTGTTACATTTACATTATTAAATATTTTCAATAAAAAAACCTGGATATAAGAGAAAGGTATAATGGGTTATATCTGGGTATTGAGAAATATCTGATTCTGAAAATATGTATTTTACTTGGTTTTTTGCTAAAGAAATTTTTTTTTTTTTAATGACCACTTGGTATCAGCCAAAGTACTGAATGAATATCGTAAGTATGTAAATCAATAAGAACAGATGTAAAAAAGTGTTATGATACATGTGTCACAGATAATTTGCAATTGAAAAATCCATGAACACTGGGAAGGCAGCTGCCATATGCTGAAATACCAGGATTATGGCAGCAAATGCATTCTACAAAAATGCCATTTTAGAAAAAAAGACAAAAAAAATTCAAATCTCTTCTTCGCTCTACTGTTAGCACACCTGTTTCACATGAGCTTATGACCTAGCACTACTCTCATTCAAGTCTTTCATGTAGTGAGAAGCTACAACATCTGTAAAAAAGGTGACTCTGTCTGTTAAGAATGAAATTTAAGGCTGAGTAGACCTCCATGTATCATTGATAATGATGTCTGTAGTATCTCAGAGGGTAAGGAGATGAAAAACCCAGCTTTGTTAAACTCCTCAGCAAAGTGCACCAGGCTTCACTTCTACAAAGTGTTTAAGCATATACTGAAATGTATTAATGTCAGCGGGACTTAAACTTGTGTTTAAAGTTTGTTGAATAGGGATAAATTCCTTAGGCGTGGAGGAAGGGCTGCCCATAGAACTGAACAGCAGAAGTCAACTTAATGGTAATTTACCAGTTCTTGCTGTACCCCAGTAAACTTACACTGAAGTGAAACACAGGCAGTAGATCAACACAGCCAATGCCTGTTTTATACCACCTTCTGCCTATCTCCAAAAAAAATAATGGTCAACCAGTGCCATTTGTCACCCTCAATTCTGCCTCCTAGATCTGTGTTTATAATTTAAAACGGCTCAAAATGACTGAGGACTGAGGACAGTCCAATCTCAGAAATTTCAGGTAATACTCATGATCTAGATTTTCTGATGTTGACTTCAAGTCATTATCAATATTTTGGATATTTACTTACGTATGAACTCCTTTGGATGCTTATTCTGCACCATGAAGGTCTGCTTGCCATAGTATCCTTGGACTTTCCAGTAGTACATCAAGTGCTGTCACTAGCATTCCCCTTCTCCAGCTTGTTTTCTCCACACCCTCTCCCCGAGAAGGAAGAGGTGTGTATACGGGAATGGGCTGCTGTGGGTATTCCCACTGACTGTAAGATACACAATAACAAATAATTCTTATCTGGGAATCTCAACATTCACCTCAGTTGCAGTAGGAAAAAAGAAGCAATTTTTCATTATATTTAAAAATCAAGGAAGAAGGTGAAAGCATCTTTAATCCAAGCTATTTTTAGACAGCTACATATATATACTTATATACTTTTAACCCCAGATCCTCTCGTCTCCTGCCTTAGCAATTTTTTAAATTGAATAAATAAATTTTACCACAAAAGTAAAAGAACCTCACATATTAATTACATATGTAATTTGTGAGGAAACTGAATCGCTATGATCAGTGACAGGGAAAAACAATAGACAATATGGTATTTGTTCAGAACAAATATAAAGCTAAAAGCCAAAAACAAGCAAGAGTAACATTTCTCTTTGAACTCATAGATTGCTTGTTTTAATTAGAAACTGACAGTCAGATGCAGCAGAAGCTGACCACCTCAGATCTCTTCAGAGAATATTTACAATTGCAAATCAGATTGTGGAAAAAGCACAGAGGAGTAACAGTAGCCTCCTCCAGTCTGGATAAAATCCAGCTCTGTGACAGTATTGAAGCTATTTTAGGTATTCTGGTTTAATAACCTTTCTTACAACAAAAGCAACAATAAAGAAGATTTAGCTACTGTTTTTTACTAGGTATCTTAATACATAATTTTCAGTGAAGTTTAGAAATGAGGCAAGTGTTATTTACGTCATTTTACTGAAGTTACGGCACAGAGAGCAGCAGTGTGTTACCCGAGGTCAGGAGGGTTGGCAGCAGCGCTGGAACAGCAGTGCCCAGCTGAGGGTACTATTCAGTGGTCCCCTAATCCAGAAAGCAATCAGAAAACAGAGGCACCGCTGCCCCTTGAGAACCAGTTTGCCCTGAAGAGCTATTGGCACCTCTGAAAACACTTGATCAGCTAATGTGGAGGTCAGGCAGTGAGAAATCAGAAGCAAATAGCACATTTAGAGTTCTTATCCTGAGCACCTAAGTAAAGAAAACAATAAACCTCCTTCACTGCATCTCCATTTTTCCTTTATACTCATCTACAGATGCACCCTCTTCACCATTCTCCACCTCATTTGGTGTATATGCATTATTCAAAAAACCAATAAAACCCAAGCGTGGAAATAATTTTTCATAAACTGCATAAAATCAGCCCCTCTTTAAGATGACACTATGTTTCCAGTGTTTGGTTTCTCCACTCCCACACACATTACAGATAGCCTAAAATGGCACAGGGACTCTGTTGGGTGTGATTTATTGCCTTGATTTATTGAACTGCGCAATGACAGAGCTCCCGCTTGACAAGTTTTCATTTCTTCATGGCAAGTAATTAGCCTTCATATTGCCAAAGGGCTCTTCAGCTGCCCTGTCAATGCTGTTCCAACCTAATGAAAATACACTGTCTTATCATAGTAAGACATTTACATTATTCACATATTGCTTTCTAGTGGCCTCTCATTATCTTCAGCCTGCTTAACTTTGCTGGTTTATTTGCTGCAACAGAACAGAAAAAATACGATGCTCAAGGAGGAAAGGAATCATTCAGCTGCAATCTTGCCTCACTGCTGGGTTTAAACAAGGTCTTCTGACACCCCCGTGACAACGATTTTAAGGAGAGCGTGTGAGGATCTATATCCCAGCACACATTTTTGGCTATGTATTTACTCTTTAGCCTTCACAGAGCTGCACCTTGTCATTAAGCACAGCCCCAAATAACAGGGAACGTTATAATCCACACCTCATCACAGTCATAATCTCTCTCCTACTTCTTCCTCCTGACAGGTAGTTTACAGCTATCTGATCCTGATACCGAACTCATCTCCTGCCAAGCTGCCAGCGCTCTAGCCAGCAAACAAAATCTATAACCTCATCCCTGCCTGTTCCCTATCTACCTGGGGAGAGGATAACTGTCAGTGGTTCAAGAACCTTGCTAACTCTTTCAGGCTGGGACCAAACCCTGCAGGTAGACAGTCCGGCTGGGTTGGAAGAGGAGCTGTGAGGGCACGCTGTCTGAGCCACAGTGCTGCCAGACTTATACAGAGGAAGATGGTCTGCTAAATAATCCCATCAAATCCCACAAACAGGGCTTTGTCCAGTGTGGTATTAACATCCCACTGCAGATTTGCAAACTCTGAAGTGCCTCAACACCTTAGCACATACCATGCACAGACCTACCCAAACTAATTTAACTACAGGCAGTGCAGCTGCCAAGAGCAATTTTGTCTAGCAGCAAGCTCTCTAGCAGCAATGCTGCACAAAACCACCTGGGACCACTGGTTAGGAAGATAATCAGATTTGTGTGCAAGAAAAAGCATACGGTAAGAGTGAACAGACAAGCTGCCACAAAATATATTTAGCTAGGGTCCCTTATAAACCTTCTAGAATACTAGATCTTTCAAAATCTTTTTAGCATTCCAATCCGCAGATTAGGATTATATTAGAGACACCAAATCATTTTATCCTTTGCCTTGGATTTCTCTTATCCTGTTTTCTCCACCTTGCAACAAATTTTGTTCCTGTTTCTGGGACGAGGAACTCTGTCCTCCATACAGGACTGATCTTTCCATTGACTAGGAGTCTGGACTGCCAGAGAGAGCAATTAGAAAGCAAAGCATCATTATGAAGAAAACCTAATTTCTTCACCTGGAATGGATGATGGCGAAATATGAATTTTACCTTGGGGACTTCAAAGCTGTCAATGAATTGCTTCATACAGAGCCAACAATTTAGGTCTACCACCAGAAAGTAGAAAAAAGAGGGATGAATCCTACTAGGAAACCAGCACCTGGCAAAGACACTTTTACAGAAATCTCTTTTCTTTGCAGAAGCCATCTTGCCAACTGGCCAGTGGAGTATTTAGTGTGTTTACATTCAAGAAGAAACTAACTTGCATGTGGACTGCTGGAGCCTTTCTTGGTCTACGACAGATAATGGTCTAACCCTAGGTGGATGCAAAAGGGTAAAATGGGGAACAAGGGCCCCACAGCCGTGCTATTCTGTGGCCTTAGTCAGACCCTGCCTTACCCAGGAGACATAAGGAGGGGAAAGCAAATCTCATTGCCCTCTGCTTAATCCTAACAGAAAAAGATAGTGAGGAAAAGGTGAAGCACACTTTCAGTCTCTGCTATCGCACTGGATTGCACAACTGAGAAATACAGTTGGTAGTATTCATGAGCTGGGCATATTGCTCCCAGCACGTTCCCCACCACAAATGAGAGATAACAGAAAAAACATTGTTCCCTAAATCCCACATTCTTCCCCACAGAACCTTTGGGGATGATAAAGACAGATATAACTCCAAATTCTGGTTTTCTACTTCTGCCTTTTGCCATCCATAGAAGGAATGCTTCATCATCAGCCTGCTTGTTACTCTTTTGTCCTGTTTCAGCTTTCAGGACAAACAATTCCCTGATGTAAAACTACTGTCCAGAACAGCGAAGCCCAAAATGGATATGGCCTTCTGTCTGCCTGTGTTTATTTTTACTAGTATTGCCTTTGATACTAACACTGTATCTTCCTTTCAATCTGCAAAGCACCTAGAACATTTTCTACTGCACAACTGAAATATATTAAATACTCATAAAACATTGCTTGGGAAGCAATGAGTAACAAAAACCAAGCTGTCCTACAGCCATGCATTATGACAAAAAAATAAGTGCTGGTTAAATTCATGCTACACAGTTTAAGTGTTGCTATTCCAACTGTGAGCAACTAGACACTTCATCTTGTGCTTATTTTTTGAGGCATTACTAATGCCTTAGGATGGTCTTTAGTCATAGTTCCTTGCTTATTTCAGAAGTTTCCCCATGCAAGTGCTATTATGCATATAGGTACCTTGGAAACTGCGTCCAAAAGCAGATACTGGGTTTCTAATGTTAGGGCCAAAGGCTGTAGATAAATAAGGTTGTGGTCACCCAAGGGAACATGCTATATTTCTTCTAATTGCTTTTTTCATTTTCAATCTGAATGTTCAGAGACAAAAAACTACTGAAATTTCAGAGTAGGGGAAGGAAGGATGAGAACAGAAAGGTAATCACATTATGTTAAGATTTCTTACATTCCTCCTAGAAGCTATGCTAAGGCACATGGAGGACAGGAAGGTGATTCAAGACAGCCAGCATGGCTTCACCAAGGACGAGTCCTGCCTGACCAACCTCATGGCCTTCTATGATGGAGTAACTAGATCAGTGGACAAGGGAAGAGCTATGGATGTCATCTGCCTGGACATCTGTAAGGCCTTTGACATGGTCCCCCACAACATCCTTCTCCCTAAATTGGAGAGATATGAAGGATTTGATGGGTGGACTGTTCGGTGGATGAGGAATTGGTTGGATGGTCACATCCAGAGGGTAGTGGTCAACAGCTCAATGTCCAAATGGAGATCGGTGACAAGTGGTGTCCCCCAGGGTTCCATGTTGGGACCAGTACTGTTCAATAACTTCATCAATGACAGACAGTGGGATCGACTGTACACTCAGCAAGTTTGCCGACGACACCAAGCTGAGTGGTGCAGTTGACACACCTGAGGAACAGGATGCCATCCAGAGGGACCTGGACAGGCTCGAGAAGGGGGCC